>CM017194.1:4573654-4636154 GCA_004837865.1 Musa balbisiana
AAAATAGAAAATAATACGAGTTATCATAAAAAGTTGTTCAAAGAACAAATGTAATCTCATAAACACGAAATCGAAAACAAATGAAATCAGAAAATATAAAATAATACGAGATATTAAAAGGCTTCCTTCGCTAGAGGAAGGGCTTGAACCTTCGACCTTGTGGTTAACAGCCACACGCTCTAACCATCTGAGCTACTCCAGCTCTGTATATTAAATTGCTAATAATAGAATTAGAGTACTTTCCTACTAATTCTAGATTAATATTATATTTATGGTGGAAGTCAGCTCATGGGGTCATCCGATTGCAGCTATGCAGATGCCGGCTTCATGAAACAATTTTTTATGTTTGGCCTTTTTTTTAGATTATGGAAGGAATAGTGACGCACACAATAGATCAGCAGTGATGTACAGTGTGAACATGGAATCGGTAGGGCTTGAACGAATACAGTAATGTCACAAACAGTGTCTCTTGACTTGACTTACGCGTTGACGGTCGCTACCAGCAAACCAAAGCTCGCGTTTGATGTCCACATTACTTGACTTGACTCGCATGTCACGACAACTAGACATGTGCAGCAGGACAACGACGTGGGTGTGGTTGACTTCGTCCGAGTCATTAGCTACAGAGTATGGAATCATTTCAGGTAACTATCGTGTGCTTATGGGTCAGTTAATTAGACAGCAAGCAGAACCGTGATTCGATGCATCTCGCGATTCAAGCGTTGTAGGATCCATCCGGTCTGCTCATTATTTTGTCTTTGCGTCGGACCAAGTCCATGCTCGTTCATATCATCCAACAGAAGCTAAACAAGTGCAGCTCCCAGCTGTGACCCTGTCAAATACATATAGTAGTTAATTAATTATATATATATACCTATATTGATCCGTGTCCACGTACATTACAAGCTGAACCAGAAGTTGGGAGTGCGAGGGAGAGAGAGAGAGGATGGCAATGGTTGCTAAGAGAGTGCTGCTGTTTCAGATAGCAGCGACCTTGTTGTTTGCATCAGCTGTTGCAGCAGCAGCTTCGGATGCCACAGCAGCAGTATTGAAGCCAGGATGCCTGAGCAAGTGCGGCGAAGTCGACATCCCCTACCCGTTCGGCATCGGGACCGACTGCTCCATGGAAGGCTTCAACATCACTTGCAATGACACCACCGATCCTTCAAAACCTTTCATGGGTGAAACAAACATCGAAATCCTCAACATCTCCTTGGTTGATCACGAGTTAAGCGTGTACATCTACATGGCTTATCAGTGTTACAACGAATCTGGTAGCTCCGCATTCACATCCCTGAGCCCCGCATATCTGTTCTCCACCATTCGCAACAAGTTCACCGCCGTCGGCTGCTCCGCTCTCGCCTACATCGTAGGCGAAACCGTGACAGGCAACACTTATGCGAGCGGTTGCATGTCTTACTGCAACGACGCCGGTGGTGTTTCGGAGGGAACGAGTTGCGATGGCATGGGTTGCTGCCAAACTTCCATACCAGAGTCGCTCAGCAATTTTAGCACCTACTTCAACGAGTCCGACAAAAACAGCGAAGTGGCGAGCTTCGGTCCCTGTAGCTATGCCTTCTTAGCCGATCAAAATCGGTTCCACTTCAATAAAACCGCCTTCTCCCCTAATTTCGGCAACAAGACCAATTACCTGGTTCCTGTGGTGCTGGACTGGGCGATACGCAACCAGTCGTCGTGCCAGGATGCCAAAGCTCACCCAGACACCAACGCCTGCCGCGGTGGTAACACCGCATGCGTCGACTCCACCAATGGCCCCGGGTACTTATGCAAGTGTTCCCATGGATACACAGGCAATCCCTATCTCGAGGGTGGATGCCAAGGTACTCCCCGCCCATCTCTTCCCATATGCTCGATTACACCTTCCTTCCATTTCTGATGGTCGAATCAACGCAGATATCGACGAGTGCAAACTTCCTCGTGAGTATCCATGCTTCGGAGATTGCAGGAATATACCTGGAGGCTACCACTGCTCATGCCCTCCCGGCACGCATGGTGATGCCACCAAAGACAATTGTACCGCCATCCCACCCAAATTTCCACTACCGGCTCGACTGGCAGTAGGTAAAACCTCCGCCTTTCTTGCTTATTATCTCCACACCTTTGCCTCCTACTAGCCTCGCACTTGCCTACTAATACTTTTCCTTTGTCGAACACAATATCCTCGTTACATAATAACTTTAGCTTTACTAAAAAGACCCACTCAATGGTTTTATATATATATATATATATATATATATATATATATATATTCTTTTAATGAATTACATAAGTACCTTTCCAATTATAATTTTTTGTTTGGTATGTTCGTTGCATCATTCAGCAGTAGCGTTGCGTTTAACATTTAGCTATAAAGATGGTTCTGATTACATGAATATAAAATCTGAAGCGACCGAGTCTTTGCTTTTGAAGAGGTCATTACATGAGAAAAGTACAAATGTTTAGAATTGGTGTCTCTGGAAAGCGACATTATTGTGCTTCTTCGACTTCTCCAATTCTCCAGTTGTCATGACAACGCTACAATTATAACAGAATTGATGAAAAATACTTTTCGTCCTTTAAGCTAATCTTTGCAGTTCATACATGCTGTGCAGGTTTCAGCGTGATCTTTGTGGTATTAGTTGCCCTCGTTTCTTGCGTAATCATAAGGACCCAAAAGACGAAACACAAAAGAGAAAGAGACATTTTCTTCAGGAAAAATGGGGGATTCAAGTTATACGAAGAAATCCTATCCAAAAAGGTGGACACCGTTCAAGTATTCACCGTGGAGGAGCTACAACGAGCCACAGACAACTTCGCCGACAAAAGAGTCATCGGCTGCGGCGGGTACGGCATGGTGTACCGGGGAATCTTGGATGACCATCGAATAGTGGCGATAAAGAAGTCCAAGAAGGTCGACGAGCGGCAGAAGGACGAGTTCGTCAACGAGATCATCGTTCTTTCTCAGATCAACCACCGGCATATAGTAAGGCTGCTGGGCTGTTGCTTGGAGCTGGATGTCCCCATGCTGGTCTACGAGTACATCTCCAACGGCAGCCTGTTCGGCTTGCTCCACCCTGAGCACTACGCCTCGCCTCTCCCCTTGCAAGCTCGCCTAACGATCGCTGAGCAGGCCGCGGAAGCGCTCGCCTACTTGCACTCGGCGACCAACCGGTCCATCATTCACGGGGACGTCAAGTCCTACAACATACTACTGGACGGCGACCTCTCCGCCAAAGTGTCCGACTTCGGAGCGTCTCAGCTCGTCCCCATGGATGAAGACGAGTTCATCATGTTCGTGCAGGGAACGTTAGGTTACTTGGACCCCGAGTGCATGCAGACCCGCCAGCTGACGGATAGAAGCGACGTGTACAGTTTCGGGGTCGTCCTCCTGGAGCTGATCACAGGCAAGAAGGCGATCTACGCCGACGATGCTTGGGAAAAGAGGAGCCTGGCGACAAGTTTCCTCGTGATGATGAAGGAGCAGAGGCTGAGGGACATACTGGATAACAAAATGATCGGGGAAGGGGGAGAGCGGTTGCTGGGGGAGGTTGCGGCCATTGCCAAGGAGTGCCTGAGCGTGAAGGGAGAAGAGCGGCCCTCCATGAAGGAAGTAGCAGAGCGACTGCATTCTTTGAGAAGGTTAAGGCTGCAACCGAGAGAGGAATATGATCCGGGAGAGATCGAAATGGTAAAAGCTGAAGAGACAAGAAGATGCACGGAGACGGATACTAGCGGTTATCATATCCTGGATAGCAGCACGCTGCTGAAAAACGTCGACGCCGGGAGATGACGGAGTTGCCTCCTCCGTCTCCTCTTCCAAGCCATAGATATAGTTCCATTACAAGACGTCGTGTGGTACCAATAGATCTTTGCAGAGTGAACTCGATGATTTTTATGTGATAATTATAATCCTTAGCAATTTCGCCCCTTGGAAAGTCGGATGCATAGATCATTTGATAGGATTTGTCTTTTAGCATATTTATTACATTAGTGTAAAAATGATCAATCTGTAAGACATTAAATATAGAAATCAAATGGTTACTCCATCGACCATGGCGAAGTGGGTTGGCAGGGAAGGAACATTGTTTTCTCCATCAGCACAGAGATTAATGGACTATAAACTATAAAGAGAGTTACATCCATAAGATGCCCTATCTCGCAATGTTGATTGATGATAATGACTCACGCATGTTTTATTAAATAATTTTATCGTAAACTTGTGTTTGTATGGTATTTTAAGATCACTTGTATTTTTCAAAGAAATTTTGATTTAGATATTTATGTTTTTGAGTGATTTTCAATCAAAAAATCATCTTTTTCTTTATTTTTTTTTTCCCAAAAGGAGACATTGTTTTCATTTTTTTCAAATAATATCGAAAATATCCCTCATCAACCAAAATGATTTTTTTTTTTCACTAATTTTTTCATAAGTTGTGAACCATAGTTTTTTCATTTGGTTCATTTATATGTGTTTTTTCAATAACATTATAGTATCTTTATTCAGATACTAAAAATACTATAAAGTTATAAAAAAATACTATAAGAGACATCAAATTATGTCTCTTTCATTGTCATACAATAACAAAGAACTACCTACTAGTCAAATTGATAATATTTCCAATATATGTTAAGCATATTATTTTAACTTGTTTTAAGATTATTTTGCATTACAAATATGATCATAACAAAGAAAGTAAATATTAATGGGAGAAATATTTACTTCAACAGAACGATCACCATAGTTAGCAAAGAAAAATGATCAACGATCAATAATTCAGTGACATTGACATTAGTATAATATAAAATTTTAAAAAAATATTCTGTACATATCATAGTATATTTTCTTAGGTTAAAGCTATTATGAAAAGCCCACAAAGCTATAGTAATTAAGGACATTTACTATTTATTCAAAATTTATGCTTTCTATCTCAGAGCTAACTAGAGTGTTGGAAGGATCATGTTGAGGAACCCATCTGACCTCAATTTTCGTATAAGTTGGTCACTGACCAAATGCCTGAGCCCCCCATTCGACCATATTAGATTTTTTTGTTCATATGAACTCAAATCAAGTTGAGCTAATATAAACATTACTGACATCTATCATATTATTTTGGTACTAGGAAGATAACTCATAACACAAGAATGTCACCATACCAACTCACTTAATAAGTGCTCGAGCAAGACCACTTCGCCATTGACCTATAGCACCTTCACCCATGATTGACAAGATCCAACATTTGTTGCCTTCAACACTTTCATCTCAATACTAATCTTGTTATAATATTAGCGATTATTCAATAATCCTGAACTCTCTCCATTGATGGAGACCCTGACCCACTTAGTGGTTCTGACCAACGTCTTCTTGGATGTTTAGACACTAATTGTGATGATGTACCTTGTCGACCCTTTCATTTCTCAACTAATTTAATTTATAGTTGTCCTAAACCTACAATAGTTGGTCAATCCCCTAACGCCTGCTGAGATACCTTGGTTAACCCCCACACTAGTTGCCATAAAGAGTCGATAATCGTTTGATTGTCCAATGGACAAGGCACCACAATCTCCTACTAATGAATTCAGTTGCCTGCATCATCAACCATCTATAGTGTATGATCTATAGCGTATGAGTCTATGGCCTAATATGCAACTCCACCAAGTACACCCTTAGCACATAGTTATAGTAAATGGATTGATACCTTAAAGATATACTTTAGGAGTTTCATATGATAAAGGAGGGAGACTTAAGTGACTTTACCTTGACCAAATCCTTATTCATCTAGAAGACCCAATCCAAACAAGCTTTCAACTACCAACTCTTGAGGTGTTTGAAAGGATGCAGACCCCACAAAGCATATGGTAGCTCACCACACCCAAATGACGCTATTTGACATGTCAGATGCACTAATGTGTCGGTGCCTTGGTGCTCGACTGCCATCCTCCTGGCAATCAGAATGGTGGAGGGTGAGCCACTAGTGAACTTTGTTATTATATTTATAAATGAGGCATAGGGATCACCAATGTCCACCACTTAGTCTTCATACAAGTGTTTGTGATGGGACTTAAGCCCTCTTGGGTTTTCTGGTCTCTAATATAGCGATAATCAATTAGTACCCTCGAGATGCTCTAGCACAAATCAATATATTACAGTTGAGGCGATGGTTTTAGGAAAGCATAAAGAGTTATAAAAGTACTTGAAGTAGGAATAACAAGCCCCCACTTTAACTCTAACATTTCCCTAGTAGAAAGTACCTTACCAACAAAGTCATCTCGACCAAGAGCCGACCTAACCACCATTAACATGTCACCAACAAAGGTATTCCTCAAGATTAAAGAGAAGGGAATGTTATAAGACCCTCATCCAATTAGGTCATCACCCAATAGAAGAGACATGTCTAAATATTATAGATTCTACCAGGACCAAGACCTTGGCACTTAAGATTATCTCAATCTAAAAGAGTTGATCAAGGAACTCATTCAATAAGGGCACCTTAGACGTTTCATCTTAAGGAATCGAAAATCATCTCTATGCCTAGAGGAGCTAATGGAAAGATAAATCGATGCCATCATCGGGTGGCTCACTTAGGGGGACAGCTCTTGGGACACAAGACCTACCCCCAAGTAAATATCGAGAAATGCTAGAGAAGGAAAGCGATTTAGAGACACCATTCAAGGAAGAGGAAGTGCTAGAGGAGCACCTCGACTCCAAATATGATGATGCCCTAATCATCTTTATTAAGATAATCAATACTCTGGTCAAAAGGGTCATGATCAACATAGGTAATTCTGCCAACATCCTCTATTATAACACCTTTCAAAAGTTAGGGCAAACCAGTAATGAACTTATTTCGATTACTTCCTCTCTCATGGGGTTCCGAGGCGACTCAATCTAAACTCTTAGTACTATCAACCTCCACATGACCATTGGCATGGAGCCCAATTCTAAAATGATGTTGACCAAGTTCATGGTAGTCGATATTCCTTCTACATAGAACACCATTGTGATAATCAACTAAGTTCATCACTGAATAAGTTTTAGGCAATGGTGTCAACTTACTACTTATTGATAAAGTTCTCAACGAGGTTGAGAATCTGGTGCTGAGGAGTAATTCAAAAGAGTCATGTTAGTGTTATCTAATGGTGGTCTCCCTTCTCAAGATGATTCATCTTGAGATACCACTACTGGACCCTCGATAGGTTGCAAAGCTTGCACCTCACCCAAGCTGATCAAACCCCTTATCGAAGTATCTCGTGATCGAGCTAAACTCGATCATATTATTAAAATTGAGACAGTGCTCCAAAAAGCTAGAAGGGTTGAGCTCATCGACTTCCTCTAGGCAAATGCTAAATTCTTTGCAAGGCCGCCAAAGGATATGCTTGGGATTTATCCAAGTATAGTCTCAATCACACCAATCCAAATAAGACATGCTTGAAGGGTAGTTATCTACCAATTAGTGGATGTTACCTTATGTCATATGTTGTTAATGTTCATGGATACTTTTGTGGAGTTAAGGTTCATTTTAGCTATTGTAATTTTAGCCATGGACCACTTAAGCTCTTATGATTTACTTATATCTAAAATAACCTATACATTTTAAAAAACATAGCATATAAGCCCCTCCTATCAAATCTGAGTTAACAGACGTTAGAGTCTACTTACGTAGTATATTGACTCATAATAAACCATTAATATAATTACACATGTAATTTAAATTTAAAAAAGGATTAAGGTCAATTTTAGCCCTTGTAATTTTTGTCATGGACCACTTAAGCCTTTATGGTTTACTCGTGTCTAAAATATGCTAGTCACAAGTACCCTACAAGCTAATCACATAAGTGATGACACATGTGACATGATACATACTCTTTTTGCTTATTATATTATTTATTATTTTATTAATTTATCTTATATGCTGCATATATTATGATGTCTATGGATCTGTACAATGGGAATTAGATCATAATGAGATTGATTCACTTTTAATCACAGACCCTAAATAATCCCGATCATAAGTCACTCAAGAGGGACATCGAGATAACCGGATAGGCTGGTGTATTATACACCCGTCCATATAATAGAGGTGGTAGGACTTATAGCTGCTCATGTGGGGATAGTAGGGATATCGCGTAAGTGCTCATTGGAGAATGAGTTCACTGATTGATCAGCTCATGTAATATTGGATGGTTGATGATCCCTCATTGTCAAACAGTGATTATGTCATCCCAATGGTGTATCTGGTCCTTAGACTTGAGATGCCAAGGATGTCTTGTATGAGTACTCCAGTCTTTGGTACCAGACTTATTGACTTGTAAGTTCTAGATCTAGCACAACTGGTCATCGAGAGTGACAACCAACCTTACGAGGGCTATTGAGTGTCGATAAAGGATTATCCACTCTCGGTGTCATGAGAGGAATATCACATGTGTTCTTGCTCACGCAAATCCCTAGCCATGGTTATTCAGATTAAGAGAGAAAGAGTTCTTCGAGATAATCCGATTAGAGCGAGACTCGAGTAGAAACCATATGTGCCTAATAGCACCATGCCCGATATATGATATCTGAGATATTAAATAAATAGACTATAGATACATGGTAACTAAATGACAAATAGGTCCAATGGATTGGATCCCCCTGTATCATCTGAGGACTATGACGTAGTGGTATAGTATGTCCGTAATTGATGAGTTAAGTGAATTATTATGGAGATAATAACTCATTGAGCCAGAAGGAGTTCTGATAAGTATGACTCATGACCAGCTTGATATTAGCCCAAAATGGTCACACACATATAGTAGGTGTTGTAACGAGTAGATGTTCGAATATGAGATATCTGCTAGAGCATCTATCTTATTGGATATCCAATATGCCCCTGAATTATTGGATCCCATGAATGAGATCCAATAAGAGCCCAAGAGATTATTGGATAGAGATCCACTAATCTAAAAGACTTAGGTAGTTGGATAGAAATCCAATATCTAATAAGACATGATCTATTAGGGTTAAGCTAATAGAAGACCTCTATAAATAAGAGAGAACCAAAGGGCTATAAGCTAGACCTCTTTTGGCTGTCATCTCCTATTCTCCTCTCTCCCTCTCCTCTTTAACTTGTAGCCCCTATTTGGGATGCATGTATAGCAAGAACGGTCGCCCCCTTCTTGATTGCGTGGTGCGCACAACGAGGAGATTTGAGTAACGATTTAAGGAACATTTTCGCAGCCCTTACCATGTAGATCACCGCTAGAGAGGAGAACAGTTGACTTCCTTTATCTTCTCTTATATATCTATAGGAATTCAAATATATACGATCTTCCTAGGTAACACAATCTTCTTATATGCGTAGTTTTTTGGTTTTGTGGGTTTTTGCACTCCAATCTTTGCACAACGATAAGAGACTAATTTTTCTATAAAAATCTAAGATTTTTATTTTCTATTCTTCCATTACGTATGTGATATTGATCCAGATTTCCCAACAGTGGTATCAGAGTTAAGTTGTTCATGCAAAAGATTAGTTTTCAAACTACATATATTATGTTTAATCGTGTATAATTATTTTTGCATGATTATTGTGATTTTTGCTATAGTTTTAAGATTTGGACTGCACATCTTCTCCTTACTAAAAGGTGTTTTAGATCAATATTTTATTGCCAAAATTATTATCACAGAACAAGGGAGAAAGGGCAGCAACTATTGCTGCCCTATAATTTTGGTCGAAGGCTGCTTGTAGCCTTGGTCGAGAGCACAGCTTGCTGCTCTCGGACTAGCCCAAAGCAGCAATGTTGAGAGTAGCAAGAGTGCTCTCGACCTATAGCATGACAGCCCCTACAGCTAAGTTTCTTGGCTACAAGTGGCACTCTTGGCGGCCAGGTTATTTGGCTGTAGGGGTTACTCTAGCGGCCACGACTCCTGGCCGCATGGGGCAAGTTAGCGGCTAGGGTTTTCTGGCCGCCCATGCTTACCCTGTAGCTAGGGTTTCCTAACTGTATAGGTAACCTTAGGGGCTAGGGATCCATGGCCGCCCAAGGCTGTTCTACGACCAACGTTTTCTAGGCGTAGGGGTAACCTTAGTAGTCAAGGTTTCCTGGTCGTATGGGGCACCCTAGGGTATGGTACCCCAAAACGGCTACAAAATGATTAATTAAAAGATTTAATTAATAATAATAATTATTATTATCTAGTAATCCTACATAATGATATATACATATGATATGTGATATGAACGGATGATCATGGATCATATGATGCAATGTATGTGTGTATTATGATTATTATTATTAGGGCCTACGAGTCTCTTTTTTTTTTCTCGTTCATTGTCGAGCCTGTATGCTTATGATTATATTGTAATTACACGAGGAGACTTAACGGGATCGTGGAGGTGATAGCGGGACTCACAAGACTGAGATGGACGATCGAGACGTATAGAGATGCACCAAGATACCAAAGGAACCAATGAGGATGAGATGAACAATCACAAGATATAGAGATGCACCAAAGCACATATAAATCATGATGTAAATGATTGAGCCCCTTGGCAGCTTGATCACATTAGGTTGTGGTCCATGATCATCTGGTGTGATTGCTTTTACACACACACATATATATATATATGTATGTATATATATATATATATGTATATACATATATATGTATGTATATATATATATGTATATATATATATATGTATGTATACATACATATATATATACATACATATATATGTATATATATATATAATATATATATATATATATATATATATATATATACATATATGTATGTATATATATATATGTATGTATATACATACATATATATATATACATACATATATATATGCCTTCCATCGTTATAAAGAGAAATTGATTCCCAACATAGGTTGAGTTGTCGAGTCCCTCAAGGCTCACCTATATTGTGATTCGATATCTTGCCTACGACATAGAGATGTTAATGGTAACCTAAGGATATAGTATCCTTAGTCGAGACCCTCGAAGGCATATCATCGAATCAGACTCGTCTTGTAATGATGGTGAAGACTTAACTAAACATCATGGTTGGTCAAGTCTCTTGAGACTATGGTGGTTCGGAGGTCGAATAGGACGGGAATCACAGAGTTATGATCAGCAAGAGTTGCCTACCTTTTCAGGCTTAGCATGATTGGTCGAGTCCCTCAAGGTTATGTTAAGATGTTAATTGAATCTCGATCTCCACAAGAGATCCGTCGGGGGTCTCCAATTCACATACCGGAGGGAGTTATGTGTTTCACGAGAAAATAGTAGAAGTATATTAAGATAGAAGTCCTTATCTTAATTGTTTACTTTTTGCAAAGTCATGTTATTTATTTCTGCTACATATTTATTTTCAAAAAATGTCACTTTCAAATCCCTTATGTGGCATACTTGATGTCAATCGCCTTATTGGTCCAAATTATACGAATTGGCTTTGTAACCTGAGAATCGTTCTCATGGTGGAGGAAATTGTGTATATCCTTGATATGCCCGAGGAAGGGGAAAGCGACGATGAGATCACTTATCATTGAAGTACATAGATGACTCTACTCTTACTCAGTGTTACATATAGGACTCCATGTCTCTTGAGTTATAGAGACAACATGAAAAGATGGATGTCAAATCTATTCTCCTACATGTCAGTAAATTATTTGAAGAATAAGGAAAGACTTAACAATATGAGATATCCAAGAGTCTTTTGTATACTAGGAAACTCATAAGTTTAGAAATGATCCTAGAGGAAAACTTGTGTGTATATCTTGTGCTTCAATATGAATTTTAATATGAACAAGCTAGAGGTGACTCTCCCTGAGCTCCTCAATATGTTGAGAGAGGATGAGAGCACTATCAAGAAAGAAAAGCTAGTTTTCTATGCTGATGAGACCAGAAAGGAAAGGAAGGCAAAAAAGTCTCTTAAGAAGAGCAAGGGCATGGGTAGACTAGATAAAGCAAAAGTTGTTAAGAAGGATCCAACAAAGGACAAAGACTAGTGCTTCCATTACGGCAAAGGCAGGCACTGGAAGAGGAGACGAAACAAAAGCTTGGAGAAGCTTTAGGTACATTCATAATTTGTCTCCATTTGTCAGATTCTTATAATAACACATGAGTATTGGATATCGACAATGCTTATCACATCTATAATTTATTGCAAGTATTGATAAGACCTAGGAGATTAATGAGAGATAAGATGAACCTCAAGATAAGCAATAGAGCAAAAGTTGCTATAGTGGCTATCGGCGAGGTCACCCTATATCTGCCTGGTGGAGCTATTATTGCATTGGATGCATGCCATTTTGTTCCTTCTATTATCAAAAATATTATTTTCACTTCATATTTGATGGTTAGTAGATATAAATTAGTTTTCGAGAAAAATGGTTATTTAACATTATTAGATGATAAGATTACTACGAGAGAAACATTACATCCAAGTGGAAATGAGATGAGGTGAACATTACATACCTATGACATTATAGGCTAGGTCATATCCATGAGGGAATGATTCAAAAGTTGCTGAAGGATGAATACTTAGATCCATTCGACTATGAATCATATGCAACTTATAGACACCAAGGATGTCCTAAATGAGTACTCCATTCTTTGGTACTGGACTTATAGACCTAGAAATTCCAGACCTAACACAACTGGTCATCAAGAGTTGTGGCCAACCTTACGAGAGCTATTGAGTATCGATAAAGGATTGTCTGCTCTTGGTGTCATGAGAGGAATATCTCATGTATTCTTACTCAGACAAATCCTTGGTTATGGTAATTTGGATTGAGAGAGAAAGAGTTCTATAGGAAAATCCGATTAGAGCGAGACTCGAGTGGAACTGTATGAGCCTAATAGTACCATACCCGGTATATGATCTTTGGGATATTAGATAGATAAAGAACTATAGATACATAGTAATTAAGGATAGATAGGTCTAATGGATTAGATTCCTTTATATCGTACGAGGACTGCGACGTTGTGGTCTAGCACGTCCACAATCGATGAGTCAAGTAAATTAATATGGAGATCATAATTCACTAAGCCAAAAGGAGTTCTAATATGTATGATTCATGACCAACTTGATATTGGGCCAAGATGATCACACACATATGGTAGGTATTCCGATGAGTAGAGGTTCAAATATGAGATATCTGTTGGAGCCCCTATTTTATTGGATATCTAGTAAGCCCCTAAATTATTAGATCATATGAATGAGATCTAATAAGAGCCAATGAGAGATTATTAGGTAGAGATCCACTCATCAAAAAAGCTTGGATAGTTAGATGAAGATCTAGTACCCAATAGGACGGGATCCATTATGGTTAAGCTGATAGAGGGTCTCTATAAATAGAAGGGAATTAAAGGGTCATATGCCAGACTCCACTTGGCTGTCGTCTCTTATTCTCTTCTCTTCCTCTCCTCCTTAATCTGCAGTCCCTATTTGGAGCTTGTAGATAGCAAGAAGGGTGGCCCCCTTCTTGAATGCGTAGTGCGCACAACAAGGAGATTTGAGCAGCGGTTAAAGGAGCGTTTTTGCAGCCCCTGCCATGTAGATCACCATTAGAGAGGAGAATGGTTGGCCTCCTTCATCCTCTCTCACAGATCTATAGGAATTTAAAAATATACGATCTCATAGTTTTTTGGTTTCGCGAGTTTTTGCACAGTAATTTTTGCACGACGACAAGAGACTAATTTTTTTTGTGGAAATCTAGGATTTTTATTTTCTATTCTTTCACTATGCATATGATGTCGTCCTAGATTTTCCAACAAAATAACCCCTACATTTAAAAAAATGTAGCATATAACTCTCTCTCGTCAAGTTTGAATTAATAAACATTACAATATGCTTACGTAGGATGCCGACTCACAATAAATCATTAATATAATAACATATATAATTTAAGTTTAAAAAAGAGTTAAAATCTATCTTGTCGAGGAAGAAGATGTGATAGAGGTCGTAGTGGCAAACGAAGGTGGAGAAGCCAAGGTAGGAGAGGTTGGAGGCGGAAGTGAGAGAGAGCTGGACCACCACATCATAGGTGCGACGGGTAAGGGCATAAGAGAGGACGAAGTGGGAGGTGGTGGGGATAAAAATGCCCATGAGGTGGAAGAGGGACTAGGAGACCACTGCATGTATAATGTCAGACTGGTTGACGCACATCCTAAGGCAAGATTAGAAGCTCCTGAGCTTATCGTCAGAGCCAGAAAGGCTATGTGCATATGATGCATTGCCAGGTAACAACAACTTAGTGTTGTTGGTGGTGATCACTTTCATGATGACGCCTTTATAAGAAAATCTTAAGGCAACATCACATGCGTAGCGGAAGAACAAAAATAAAATTTTTATATTTTCACAAAAAGGTTTTATCGTCATGCGAAGATTGATGTTCAGTTAAGTCACCACTATAGTCTCGAGAGATTCAACCAACTATGATGTTCGGTTAAGTCATCACTATCATTATGAGATGAGTCTGATTCGATAATATGCCCTCGAGGGACATAACCAAGCATACCACGTCCTCAAGTCACTATGACATCTCTATGTCATAGGCAAGATATCGAATCATGATATAGATGAGCCTTGAGGAACTCAACGTAAGTCGAGGACTGATTTCTTCTTATAACGATAGAAGGTCATGTAAGTCAATCTAATTGCCTCACATTTCTGACTTAATATTATTGAGAGAGAGGATTTTGATTCGGTCTCCTTTGATGTGTCATGCATATATATTTTTAATATATATCTACTTCACATGCAAATATCTTGTAAGTGTGTACAAGCAATCACACATCACATGAGCAATCACGCTAGATAATCATAGACTATAGCCTAATGTGATCAAGCCCGAGCTAATAGGCCCAATCACTCACATCACAATCTATGTGTGCATCAACATATCTCCATACCCTGTGATCGTCCATCTCGTCCTCATCGGTTCCGTCGGTATCTCAGCTCATCTCTATGTGAATCGTTCGTCTCGACCTTATAGGTCCTGCCATCGCCTCCACGCTCCCACTATGTCTTCTTATGTAATTATAACATAATCACAGGCACATAGACCCAACAATAAATGAAAAAAGAAATGAAGTCTCATAAGCCTCAATAATAATAATAATAATAATAATAATAATAATAATAATAATAATAATAATAATAATAATAATAATCACATCACATATATACATCAAATCCAATGATCCATGTTGATCCGTCCACATCATACATCATATGTACATATCATTATATAGGACTACTAGATAAATAATAATAGTTAATTAAAAATTTTAATTAATAAATATATTTTTGAAAAATTTAGGATATATAAGAATTTTTTTGAATTATGAAGTGTATTTAGGTACTTTGAACAAAAAGGACATACCATGAAATTTTTAAAATTCAGAAGGGCAAAATTATCCGTTTTCAAAAAACTCTAATTCCCTTCCCTACTACTATGTTGCGACCGTAGCAGCCCATGGGCAACGGCGTGGTCACCCACAGGTGCCACCATTGTGGTCCCCCACAAGCAGCTCGCCCACAGGTGCCACCATTGTGGTCACCGTTGCAAGTGACCTGCCTGCGGGCACCCAACCCATAGGTGTCACCTGCTACAGCCAAGTCGTCGGTCGCCTGCACTTAGATGGCCAAGGCTGCAATAGCCTTTGGCCACTTTGCGAAGGCAGTAACAATTGCTGCTCTTTCTCGCCTTTGCGTCAATAATTTTGACGTCAAAAGCTTTTCTAAAACACAACATACATAGTTTAAAATCTAATTTTTGCATGAACAACCACGATCTGATACTACTGTAGGGAAATCTTGGGACGACATCACAAAAATATCAAATTTCTATAAAAAGGTTTCATCGTTATGTGAAGATTGATATGCAAAAACTCGTGAAATAAAAAAAAATTGTGTACAAGAAAATTTGTGTTACCTATGGAGATTGTATACCCCTGAATTCCTACAAATCTGTGGAAGATAATGAAAGAAGTCAACCGTTCTCCTCTCTAGCGGTAATTCACATGGTAGGGGCTACGAAGATAATCCTAGAATCGCTGTCCAAATCTCCACACGCGCCCAAATATGGGTTGCTGGTTGAGGGGGGAAAGGGGAGAGGATAATAGGATGTGGCAACCAAAAAGGCCTAGCCTATGACCTTTTGATTTACTCCTATTTATAGAGTCCCCTTATCAATTTAACCATAATGGATCTTGTTATATTGGGTACTAGATCTCCATCCAACAATCAAAGTCTTTTAGATTAGTGGGTCTCTACCCAATAATCTTTTATTAGCTTTTATTAGATCTCATCTATAAGATTCAATAATTCAGAAGCTTATTATATATCTAGTAAGATAGAGACTCTAATAGATATCTCATAGTTAAACCTTTACTCGTCGTAATACCTTCCATATGTATGTGATTCTTTATGCCCAATATCGAATTGGCCATGAGTCATACCTATGAGAACTCCTTCTAGCTAAATGAATTATTATCTCTATAATAATTCACTCGACCCATCGACTATGGACATACTAGACTACTATATCGTAATCCCTAGAGATACAGAAGCATCAAATCCTTTGGACCTATCTATCCTTAGTTATCGTGTACCTAAAGTCCCTCATTCATTTAATACCCAAAGATCGTATACTGGGCAATGTGCTGTTAGGGGCATACAGTTCTACTCGAGTTTCACTCTGACGAATTCTCCCGAAGAACTCTTTCTCTCACAATCTGAATAACCTTGGCCAGGGATTTGTCTGAGCAAGAATACATGAGATATTCCTCTCATGACATCGAGAGCGGATGATCCTTTATATACACTCAATAGCCCTCATAAGATTTGATACCACTTCCGATAACTAGTTATACTAGATTTGAAATTTTCATACCTATAAGTCTAGTATCAAAGAGTAGAGTACTCATATAGGACATCCTTGGTATCTCAAGTCTAAAGACCAGATACACCACTGAGATGACAGAATCGTTGTCTGACAATGAAGTATCATCAACCATCCAACATTCCGTAAGCAGATCAATTAGTGAACTTATACTCTAATAAGCACCTACATTGTATCCCTAGTGTCCCCTCATAAGCAGCTATGAGACCAGCTGTCTCAATCATATGGATGGATATACAATACAATAGTTTGTCCGGTTATCTCGTTGTCTCTTTTGAGTAACCTATGACTATGATTATTTAGGGTCTATGTTTAAAGGCGAATCGGTCTCATTATTATGATTTTATCACGATCTGATTCCCATTACATAGATCCATAGACATCACAAAAATATATATATATATATATACATATATATATATACATATATATATATACATATATATATATATACATATATATATATATACAACAAGCAATATAAAATGAGAAAATATTATAATAATAATAAACAAAAAGAGTGTGTATCATGTCACACGTGCCATCACTCACGTGATTGGCTTGCATTACACCTATAATTAGCAACCTCCTCCCGCGATAGTAATCTCAATTTTTTTTAAAACTTAAATTACATGTATCATTATATTAGTGGTTTATTATTAGTCAGCATGTCACGTAAGTAGACTCTAATATTTGTTAATTCAGACTTAACAGATAATCTTATATGTTATATTTTTAAAATATAGGGGTTATTTTAGACATGAATAAACCATAAGGGCTTAAGTGGTCTATTGCTAAAACTATATGGGCTAAAATGGACCTAACCCTTTTTTAAACTTAAATTACACATGTCATTATATTGATAGTTTTGTTGTGAGTTAGCATGCTACGTAAGCATACTCTAATGTCTATTAACTTAGACTTAACGAGAGGGGCTTATATGCTATGTTTTTTAAAATGTATGGGTTATTTTAGATACGAGTAGACCATAAGGAATTAAGTATTTCATGGCTAAAATCATATGGGTTAAAAAAGGACCTTAACCCTACTTTTGTGAGCTACAACTAGATAAAAATGATATTGGAAGATCAAGAGTAGACATCCTTCATCACAAACCCAGGAAGGTATTGTTATTAAATCATGCTATTCGGTCTGAAAATCGTTCAAACCGATATACCAAAAATAATGAATAGAATATTCAAGGATCAAATCAAATGAAATGTTAAATCCTTTGTGAATGATATAATTGTGAAAAGCAAAACTATTGACTCGCTTCTAACCAATCCACAAAATTATTTCAAACGTTAAGAAGATTCAAGATGCGCCTCAACCCAACCACGTATATTTTTATGATTAATTCAAGAAAGTTCATTATAGTCAATATCAACATAACAATATTCCCTAATGAAGATAATGAGATTGTACCATGAGTTGGACCCCATTTGAGATGACAATATCCTCCACTAGCTAGAGAATACCACTACTAATGGGTGGAGGTGAAACACAAGTCTGATTCTAACAAGTCGATGTACAAGCAAAGACATCAGGTCATATGGATGTTACACGACCTAAGGTACTTATATTTGGTACTCATCTAGGATGAAATAATTGATGCACAAGCACTCCATATTCTAAGGAGTCATAATAGAATCCTAATCATAAATATCTTTCATGATCTAAAGATCCTTGATTACCTTCAAATCTATCTCAGATGCCTCCATCAACGAGGAGGACAACACACTCCTTCTCGTCCTCATGACTCTGATCCCGTCGACCAAGTGTTGACTAAGAGAGCAAAACTCAAATGATGATGCTTTTGAAGTCCAAGAAGTAAACAAGCAAGGACATAATGCTCGAATATGATAAGTGAGTGCTCTAGATGTAAAGTGAGCCCCATAACTATGCAAGGGTGCCTATGTACCACTGCTTCAATTTTCAAGAGTCCTATCATATTTCTCATTTAATTTTTCCACTCAATATTCTCATACCAACTTAACACTTTATAAATTTCTTGCTCATGAAGTGTCGATCGAGGTGAAATTTAATCGATTGTTGGAGCTAGCCCCAAAAACATACCTTATGCATTATTCTCATGCTAAACATAAAAAAAAATGCTTAACACACTCTTCTCGAACTAAGCATAAAAAATATATTCGATATGTTTTTCATAGTCTAAACATCAAAAATAGGTTTGATCATCCTTTTTATGTTAAACATCTAAAATGCATCAATGCGCCCTTCTTAGGTCACATGCTAAGATAGGCCAATCCTCATTGCTAAGTCAGACCTCAGGAGTACCCAACACATTCATCAAAGATGTGTTAAACTATTGCTTGGTTATACTTGTAAATTCCTTCAGGAGAAGTTGTGAAGTATGTTTTCGAGAGAATAAATGATATGAGACATATTTACTCTTTTCATAGCTCGACACCTAGTATCATCATTAACTAAAATTTTGAAGAAATATTTTTCTCATATTATGGAATATTTTCTTAGGTTAAACTCAATATAAAAAGTCCATCAAGTCACAATAATCAAGATCAGTTGCTTTTTACTCGAAGCTTCCACATCAGAGACCCCATTCGACCTCCATTTTCGTGTAGCTCGATTATGGAGTGGACATCAAACCCTCCATTCTATTATGTCAGATCTCCTACATATGCGAACTCGAATCGAGTCAGACAGATATGGAAAATATCATTGACATCAACCACATTAAATATAAATTGAATAATAAGTAGAAAAAATTGAGTCAATGAAAAATAGTTTCAGTAGAGGAAGGGTATATTATAATAAAGAAAATAACAGCAAATTAAATAAAAAATAAAAAAATAATTTGATTTCAGACTATTTTATTAAAGTGACATGATTAGCTTTGTTTTTTTTAGCAAATGCAGCCAAGATAAGAAAAACAAATTGTACAAGGAAATAGAAAATAATTTGAATTGGTGAAAAATAATTTCTCTGTAGAACGGGGTTGAAGTGATTTATGTTGGAATTTTTTTTAGCAAATGTAATCATAACCAAGAAAAAAAATATTGGATCAGAAAACAAGAAATAATTAGATTTAACAAAAATATTTTTGCTAAAAAACAGCCTTTAACCTTCGCATGCTAAGAAAAGCATTAGGGTCATTAACCGCACATGTTATGTGCATGACACAATCAAGCAACGACGACGTAGGCAGTGGGCAGTGCCGCCAAACTAGCGAGGAGGGCTGCAGTGTGTGCGTGATAAGATCATCGCCCAGCGGCCGTATATGTCGCGATGTCGGTCCAGCGGGCGGCGAACGGTGGTTGGTATCACAGTGAAGAGAGGTGGCACACGATAGTGAAGGATGTGACGACAGATGATGACTGTGGGCACCGTGTTGAGATGGCGTCGGTATTGGCGCAGCTTCGCAGGCAAAAGCGAAGGCTGCTAGTCCGATGAGTCGGGCCGTCGTTCCTAACTTATCTCTCTCTCTCTCTCTCTCTCTCTCTCTCTCTCTCTCTCTCTCTCTCACAATATCTCTCTCTCTCTCTCTCTCTCTCTCTCTCTCTCACACACACACACACATATATATATATATATATTCTTGTAAATGTATTATATTTTAGAACTTAAAACTATTATCATTATTAAATAGGATATACAAAACAATCTCATCCATTGATCATACTAAAAAGCGATCTTCGCTATATCAATCATAGCTAAATCCATAACTAATATTAATATAACCAAATGACATAGATCGAAATGTATGGCATGAAAATTACATAAATATGATTTGTATATGTCAATTTTTAACTTGTCCAAAGTATACAAAGTATAATAGCCATAATATACAAAGTATAATAAACTGAAGTTTTATTTTTGATCAGAAAATATTTATATAAATATAGAATCTGGCATAGTACATATAACAAACATATGACAAACTCCCACTAAATTGAAGTTTTCTTAAATTCTAATATACCTATATAATTAGTATGCTCATGAAAGACCTTGGGTGGTATACCTTTTGTGAGAGGATATACTAATATAAAGTTTATCCCTAAGTATTTTATGAAAATTTGTCTACTTTGTACCATTTCTTTCACAACTAGGAACTTGATGTTAATGTGCTTTGACTTAGTCGAGTCCTTATTGTTATTGGAGTATAAAATAACTGATTTATTTATCACATTATATATTTAGTGGTCTTTCAATCCCTTGTACCATTTTCAACCATGTGACAAAATTCCTCAGCCAGATTTCATGATTGGACGCCTCAAAACATGCTACAAATTTCGTTGTCATAGTGGAAAAAGTAATAAGAGTTTGCTTGGCACTATGCCACGAAATCGCCCCACCATCCAACATATAAATATAGCCCGAAGTGGATTTTTTCTTACTATCCAAATGGTCCGATCTCCTAAATGTGAGCATATGATCTTTTATCCTCTTTAAATATCTCATGACTCTTTTAGCTACCTTTCAATGATCCATTCCATGATTGTTTAAGTATCTGCCTAATACTCCAACATGTACAATCTATGTATACATTAGACTCCCTACAGTTGATGCAAAAGGAATCTTCTGTATTTCTTCAGTTTCCATATTTCCTTTAGGGCATCGATTGAGATTGAACTTGTCTGCCTTTACGATAGGGGTGTCTCCTGGTTTACAATCCTGCATGCCAAACCTTTGAGTACCTTATCGATTTAGCTCTTTTGTGATAATCCTAGAATACCCCGAGATCTATCTCGATGTACTTGGATTCATAATACAAAAGAGACATCATCAAGATCTTTCATTTCAAAAATTTGGATAGAAATCTCTTAGTTTCACGCATTATATATATATATATATATATATATATATATATATATATATATATATATATATATATATATATATATATATATATATATATATATATATATATATATATATATATATATATATATATATATATATATATATATATATATATATATATATATATATATATATATATATATATATATATATATATATATATATATATATATATATATATATATATATATATATATATATATATATATATATATATATATATATATATATATATATATATATATATATATATATATATATATATATATATATATATATATATATATATATATATATATATATATATATATATATATATATATATATATATATATATATATATATATATATATATATATATATATATATATATATATATATATATATATATATATATATATATATATATATATATATATATATATATATATATATATATATATATATATATATATATATATATATATATATATATATTACAATCCTGCATGCCAAACCTTTTGAGTACCTTATCGATTTAGCTCTTTTGTGATAATCCTAGAATACCCCGAGATCTATCTCGATGTACTTGGATTCATAATACAAAAGAGACATCATCAAGATCTTTCATTTCAAAAATTTTGGATAGAAATCTCTTAGTTTCACGCATTATACCTATATCATTTGTGGCAAGCAAAATTTCATCCACATACAATATCAAGAAAATAAATTTGCTCCTATTGAACTTATGATATATGCAATCATCAACAACATTCATCTCAAAACCAAATGGGACAATTACGTGATGAAATTTGTGATACCACTAACGAGATGCTTGTTTTAGCCCATAGATGGATTTTATCAATTTATATATCATTTTCTTTTGGTCTCTTGAAACAAAGTATTCTAGTTGTACTATATAAATTATTTCATCAATATTTCCATTAAGAAATGCTATTTTGATATCTATATGATGAAGCTCCAAATCAAAATGTGCAACTTATGCCATAATTGTCCTAAAAGAGTCCTTCGTTGAAACCGGAGAGAATTTCTCTTTAAAGTCAATCTCTTACTTTTGAGTATAGCCCTTTGCCATAAGATATACCTTATACCTCTCCACATTACCATTAGAATCTTTTTTGGTTTTAAAAATCTATTTATAACCAATGGGTTTGGGCAAGTTCCCAAACTTTATTGTTTTGCGCAAAATTGACGTCTTTTCTAATTTATGATTCCGCGTTATCCACTAAAGGTCAATAATATCTGGGCATTCTTTATTGTCTTGGGTAAGTTCCCAACCTTTAGGAGGTCAATCTCCCTAAATTATGTATAGAACTCTCAATCTATGCACGAAATTGGAAGTTGATTGGATCATCTTCCATCGTACCACTACTTTCTTCGTGTTCTTGGAGAAATACTATATAATCATCCAAAATGACACTCCTTCTTACCCTAGTGGATTGTCGCAAAGGTGTTGGCTCTTGTAGCATAAGTTCTTGTGGATGTTGAGTTTGTTCCTCATGAAAAATTTCCTTATACTGTATGAGAGCTGAAATGACAATATCTTTTCAAGGTATTCAATTTGCTACATCAATGACAACTATATGAATTGGATCAGACCGAATCAATTCTTCCTCAAAGGTAAAGTCTTTAACATTATTTCTCCCTCTCAAACTTAATATCTTCAAAGAATGTAGCAATACCTGTCTCAAAAATATTTCTTGATTTGAGATCATAAAATTTATACCCCTTAGATCGCTCAGAATAACTAATAAAGCAACTACTCATTATTTGGTATTCCAATTTCTTTTTATTAGGCTTGTAAAGCTTTGCCTCAGTTGGACAATTTCATATACGAAAGTGCTTTAGACTAGGTTTTCTCCCGGTCCAAAGCTCATAAGGTATTTTTGTAGTTGCTTTATTAGTATTCTATTAAGAATATAACTCAAAGTGACTCTGGCAAAATAGACTGAGGAATCATACTTTTTATCATGTCCTTAAGTATGCGGTTTCATCTTTCAGCTGCACCATTCATGCTAGATGACCTTGGCATTGTATACTGAGAGACAATTTCATACTCCTTTAGGTATAGAACAAATGGTTCTGAACGTTAGTCACCTAAACTGTCATTTTTGTCACAATATTCCCCTCCATGGTCATACTTTTTATCCTTTTGCTAAGTTAGATTTTTAACTTTAGCTTTAAATGATTTGAACATATCCAAAGATTGAAATTTTTTATGTATTAAATACAGGTATCCATATCTAGAGTAATAGTCTACAAATGATATAAAGTATTATTGACTATTCCATGAAGGTATAGGAAATAACCCATAAATATCTATATGTATCAATTCTAATACGTCCGTAGCTCTATATGCATAATCTCTTAGGTTTACTTTTTTAACCTTTAATGCATTCAACACAAGCAACTAAACCTGATAAGTTAATGGGATCAAGAATCTCTTAAGTCTTTTAACTCTATTCCTAGATATGTGACCCAAATGTTTGTGTCATAATAAATCTGAATTTTGAATTTTACGTTTAGTACCTTGCAATTCCATATTTAGGGATTCATGATAGGATGCTATGCTATCAA
This sequence comes from Musa balbisiana, assembly GCA_004837865.1. NCBI lineage: Eukaryota > Viridiplantae > Streptophyta > Magnoliopsida > Zingiberales > Musaceae > Musa > Musa balbisiana. The sequence continues at coordinate 4,597,966 of CM017194.1, forward strand.
GCAAATATAGATTGTCATAAACCATAAGTGAACTAGTTTTAATCATATTTGAATTTAAAGATAAAGTAAACTGATTGTTTCCGAATAAGAATAACCAGATTTGTTCAAATAAAAAATAAAAAATAAATTTCATTTAAATAATGGTACCGTAAAAGTATTTTTATAATCCAAATAGTATCTAGTACACGATAACAGTCTAAATATACTTATAGCTTTCACATTTACTAATTTTCCATCCCCCACATAAATACATTTCATATTCTAAACTTGTTTCGTCATCAAGTTAGAAATGTAACTCATGGTATCCATACAATTAATTTTCATAATAATTATGCCCCTTAGCCAAATAAATTTATTTTAATTAGATCATTTTAATTTTAACTAATCAAAATGATGACTTAACACATTTAATTATAATCCTTAAAATTCTAACATTCATTCTCCCATTGTCCACCTCTATCATTGCCCATTGTCGCCTGCTATCCACCGCCCATCATCAACAATGAAAGGAGGGAGGATATAAGAAAATGGAAGGGAAAAAAAAGGAAAGAAGAATACAACATGCAAGGAGGAGGGTGAAGGACAGGCGAGAGGAAGAAAGGGAGATGAGGAGGAGGAGAGAAGAGAAGGTGATGGAGGGGCAATTTGGGTAGAATTGAAATTAGGATATATGGTTTGGGACAAACTAATACGAGGATAACCGTTTGGAAAATACTAAAATAAGAATATTTTATAAGAAAATCATTAATATTTTTATTTAACAATTTTACACATGTAAGCATTAAAGAAAATTTTAATGAATATTATTTATAATTTATATGCTTAAATCTTATGTAGTTGTCAAAGTGGTCTAGATTGATAAGTCTATGAGATTTAAATAATAATAAATATTTTATTATTTATAGGATATTTAAAATATAATTTATATTTTTTTTATATTTATCTTAAATTTATTAAAATAGCTTGGATTAATAAGTTATAAAATTATATTAAGGCATTAGTCTTAAATGATAATAGTATTGATAATTGCACACATAGTTAGTAAATTTTACTAATACCAAAGAAGAATTTATTTTAAATAATTACTTTATATTTAGTATTGCACTAATAAAAAATATTTAATTTTACATAATGATAAGATTCTAAATGTACACTGTATATATTAATATTTATGAAATATAAATAATATCAATAATTCAAGTGGGTCCTAGTCATTATGAAATAGAACTAACATCATGCTTGACGCTGTCGAGGTAGGGTGGGTGGGTTAATGACACAGCACGCAAGAACATAATTCGATGTACCTCGTGTTTCAAGCGTTGTATGATCTGGCGTTCGATCTCATTATTTAGGGTTTGCAATTCTCTTTTCTTTTTTGTTTCAATTTAACATCAAATGTCTTTTCGGTAGCTAATTAATTTATTTTCCTTTCCTTGTCTGTCTCGATGGTAAAACCCAAAGGGGGGTATATATACACTATTGGACGGCAGCGAGAGAGAGAGAGAGAGAGAGAGAGAGGCTGACAATGGTTGCTAAGAGAGTGCTGCTGTTTCAGATAGCGGCGACGTTGTTGCTGGCATCGGCTGTTGCAGCAGCGGCTTCGAATAGCACAGCAACAATATCGAAGCCAGGATGCCCGGACAAGTGCGGCGAAGTCGACATCCCCTACCCGTTCGGCATCGGAACCAACTGCTCCATGCAAGGCTACGACATCACTTGCAGTGGCACCGCCGATCATCCAAGAGCTTTCATAAATACAGGAAACATCGAAATCCTCCGCATCTCCTTGGTTGATCATGAGTTAACCGTGCGTATCTACATGGCTAAGTGGTGTTACGACAATCCGTTTCACGCAAATACATCTGTGGATTCTCCATATTTGTTCTCCGCCACCCGCAACAAGTTCACCGTCGTCGGCTGCTCCACTCTCGCCTACGTCGGAGGTCAGAACGACGATACTGACTCTTATGCTAGCGGATGCATATCCATCTGCCACGAAGAAAGCAGTGTTTCGGAGGGACCGAATTGCGATGGCTTGGGTTGCTGCCAAACTTCCATCCCCACGGAGCTCAATGTTTTCAATACCTACTTCGACTTTGACTTCGACAAAACCAATGTACGAAGCTTCAGTCCCTGCAGCTATGCCTTCTTGGCCGATCAAGATTGGTTCCAGTTCGATAAGTCCAAACTCTCCGAAGATTTCGGCAAGAACAACGATCAACGGTCTCCCGCCGTGCTGGACTGGGCGATACGCAGCCCGTCGTCGTGCCCGGATGCCCAAGCTCACCCGGAAACCTACGCCTGCCGCGGTGGGAACACCACATGCCTCAACTCCACCAATGGCGATGGATACCGTTGCATGTGTTCCGAGGGGTACACAGGCAATCCCTATCTCGTGGGTGGATGCCAAGGTACGTATTACGCCCCTCCTCTTCCCATTATGCTCGATCACACTTTCATTCTTCTGATGGTGGAATGCTCACAGATATCGACGAGTGCCAACTTCCTCAGCTGTATCCATGCTACGGAGTTTGTACCAATACACCGGGAGGCTACAATTGCACATGCCCTCCCGGCACGCTCGGCAATGCCACCGAATACAATTGCACCGACATCCCATCCAAATTTCCAGCACCAGCACGGCTGGCTGTAGGTAAACCCGATCTCCACGCCTTTACGTCTTACCCGTCTCTATTGCTTGTCAGTACTTTTCGACGATCGAACTCGAGATTCTACTCTTCTTTTGTTGGGCTTTCGCATGCATCCCAAATATTAGGCACATCGAGATAGAGGCCAACGATTGGATCGTTGACCTCTATCTCGATTATTAGATTATGCTTTATATTAGCAAGAGAAGTTGACTTTGAGAGACCCGGTAGAACAATAAGTCTTCTTAGATCATGAGAGAGAACGATTCTTGATAGGTTCATTGCAACAAAGAGGAGCTATGATGAATACACTCCTGAACAGAAGACGGTCTTCCTTACAAGAAGCTGTCTTTTGAAGAGTTCAAACATGAGAAAGGTGCACATGTTTAGAATTCCACCAACATGGTCGAATTGTACTTGTACGACTTCTCCTGTTGTCCGAGTGCTGCCTCGATTTGGATGTCATGCATTGCAACTCACATGTCTCACTTATACGCTCTGTTTTGAATGCGCTTTTATTATAAAAGAATGGATGAGATATGTGTCTCATCCACTTCTCGGCCTTTAAGCTAATCCATGCAACTCACATGACTGTGCGTGCAGGTTTCAGCGCCCTCTTTGTAGCAGTTGCTCTCATGCTAATCCTAGCCACTCACATGACTGTGCGTGCAGGTTTCAGCGCCATCATTGTAGCATTAGGTGCTCTCATTTCTTGTGTAATCATAAGGATCCAAAAATCGAAACACAAAAAAGAAAGAGAGATTTTCTTCAGGAAAAATGGGGGCTTCAAGTTATACGAAGAAATCCTATCGAAAAGGGTGGACACCATTCAAGTCTTCACCGAGGAGGAGCTACAACGAGCCACGGACAACTTCGACGACAAAAGAATCATCGGCTGCGGCGGGTACGGCATGGTGTACCGGGGAATCTTGGACGACCATCGAATAGTGGCGATAAAGAAGTCCAAGAAGGTCGACGAGCGGCAGAAGGACGAGTTCATCAACGAGATCATCGTTCTTTCTCAGATCAACCACCGGCATATAGTAAGGTTACTGGGCTGCTGCTTGGAGCTGGATGTCCCCATGCTGGTCTACGAGTACATCTCCAACGGCAGCCTGTTCGAAGTGCTCCACCATGACCACTCCGCCTCGCGCCTCGCCTTGCAAGCTCGCCTAACGATCGCTGAGCAGGCCGCGGAAGCGCTCGCCTACTTGCACTCGGGGACCACCCGTTCCATCACTCACGGAGACGTCAAGTCCCACAACATACTACTGGGCACCGACCTCTCCGCCAAAGTGTCCGACTTCGGAGCGTCTCATCTCGTCCCGGTGGACGAAGACGAGTTCATCATGTTCGTGCAGGGAACGTTAGGTTACTTGGACCCCGAGTGCATGCAGACCCACCGACTGACGGATAGAAGCGACGTGTACAGCTTCGGGGTCGTCCTCCTGGAGCTGATCACAGGCAAGAAGGCGATCTACGCCGACGCTACCGGGGAAAAGAAGAGCCTGGCGACAAGTTTCCTTGTGATGGTGAAGGAGCAGAGGCTGAGGGACATACTGGATGACAAAATGTTGGAGGAAGGGGGAGAGCAGTTGCTGGGGGAGGTTGCGGCCATTGCCAAGGAGTGCCTGAGCGTGAAGGGAGAAGAGCGGCCCTCCATGAAGGAAATAGTAGAGCGACTGCATTCTTTGAGAAGGTTAAGGCTGCTACCGAGGTTGGAATATGATCGGGGAGAGATCGAAATGGTAAAAGTTGGAGAGACAACAAGAGAGACGGAAACCGGTAGCAGCGCGTATCAAATCATGCACATGAATGCGGGGAGATGACGCCGTTGTAAGTCTAGCGAGATCGAAATCTTCACGTCCTCGTATGCTTCCTCCATCGCTTGAATTGCAGGAGCGGTGGTGTCTTTTCTAAGCTTATTTTCTATGCTCGACAATCGATGAATGTTGTTTCTGTTGGGTGTATGAACAGAAAATTGACATGTACTTGACATTGTGATTGGCAATCAAAATTGCATTATGATGTTCCGGGTTTGGCAATAATTAGCTTAGATTATGCAAACAAATTAGCCACTTAAAATGATAATAATGTCACGTTACAATACAAGTCTCGTCATGTCTTTACGTGCTCCATTGCTTTGGCCATACTTTTCATATTGCGCTATGGGGTGATTCGACCACACGTATCATCAAGGTGCGTTATGAGCCGAAATGGTCATGTGTGTCATCGAGGTGCGCCATGGGCTGATTCAACCTCACACATCAATGAGGTGCACTATAGGCTCACACGCAGCATGTGTTATCGAGGTAATGCCATGAGTTGTTTCAGCCGCATGCCTTGTCGAGGTGCACAACGGGCTGATTCGGTCTCATGCATTGTTAAGGTGAATTGTGAACCGATACGGTTGCATGTGTCATCAATGTGCACTATGGATAGTTTGGCCTTGCGCATCATCAAAGTACGCTATCGGCCGATTTAGTCTCGTGCATTGTCCAAAAGTGCTTTGGGTTGAGTCGGTCGCACGTGTAGCCCAAAAGTGCTTTGGGCTTTCCTTTTATTGTCCATATCTATGAGACGTCGTTACTATCTTTTTGGCCCATAGGTGTGTGTTCTCGATCCTTGTGTGAAATTCAATAGGATTTGGTTCATAACATTTCACTATTTTATTTTAACATTCGGTTGATGTGGCATTATCTAAAACTTCCATATGTTAGTTGATGGATCGGATTTTGAAAGATCATAATAACATAAGCATTGATGCCTTGTACTACCTAATAACATAAAATCATTTTTTCCATATGAATCTCTGGTCTGCCATTGTCCATTGTCAAAGAGTACTATAAAAAATAAAAAATAAAAATAATTGGATGATTTCCCTAAAATAAAGTTTTTTATAGTATTTTTGGTCTGTTATAATGTTTTAACCACCACAACAAAAACAAAATAAATGACCCAAATATTTTCTTAACCTCAATCAAAATAATTACAAACTTAGAAATATAATATTGTAATAGTCATAATTTGATATCACTTATAGTATTTTTCAATAGCCTTTATGGTGTTTTCAGTACCTGAATAAAAACACTAAAAACACATGTAAATAAATCAAATGAAAAATACTATGGCTCACAACTAACGAAAAAATGAGCGAAAAAAGTATCATTGGGGTTGATGAGGAATATCTTGGATATTATTTGAATTAAAGGGCATTATTTGAGAAAAACTAAAACAATGGCTCCTTTGGGGAAAAAAAAAAGAAAGAAAAGATGATCTTCTTGAGAAAAATTATCCAAAATAACTTAACAATCATGTCGGATATTTTGAATTAAATATCCACAAAAAAATATAACTATCTAAATCAAATTTTCTTTGAAAAATACAAGTGATCTTAGAATACCATGCAAACCCAAGTTTGTAATAAAATTGTTTAATAAAACATGCGTGAGTCAGTATCATCGATCAACATTGCGAGATAGGGCATCTTATGGATGGATGTAACTCTCTTTGTAGTTGATGGAGACTAGTGTTTCACACAAGTCCTTGTATCTCTGTGCTGAAGGAGAAAACAGTGTTCCTTCCCTGCCAACATGGGGCTCTTCCCTACGCCCACTTCCCCATGGTCGATGGAGTAACCATCTGGTTTCTATATTTAATGTCTCACAGATTGATCATTGTTACACTAATGTAATAAATATGCTAAAAGACAAATCCTATCAAATGATCTATGCATCCGACTTTCCAAGGGGCGAAATTGCTAAGGACTATAATTATCACATAAAAATCATCGAGTTCACTCTGTAAAGATCTATTGGTACCACACGACGACTTGTAATCGAACTATACCTATGGCTCGGAGGAGGAGATGGAGGAAGCAACTTCGTCATCTCCCGGCGTCGACGTTGTTCAGCAGCGTGCTGCTATCCAGGATATGATAACCGCTGGTATCCGTCTCCGTGCATCTTCTTGTGTCTTCAGCTTTTACCATTTCGATATCTCCCGGATCATATTTCTCCCTCGGTTGCAGCCTTAACCTTCTCAATGAATGCAGTCGCTCTGCTACTTCCTTCATGGAGGGCCGCTCTTCTCCCTTCACGCTCAGGCACTCCTTGGCAATGGCCGCAACTTCCCCCAGCAACCGCTCTCCCCCTTCCCCGATCATTTTGTTATCCAATATGTCCCTCAGCCTCTGCTCCTTCATCATCACGAGGAAACTTGTCGCCAGGCTCCTCTTTTCCCAATCATCGTCGGCGTAGATCGCCTTCTTGCCTGTGATCAGTTCCAGGAGGACGACCCCGAAGCTGTAGACGTCGCTTCTATCCGTCAGCCGGCGGGTCTGCATGCACTCGGGGTCCAAGTAACCTAGCGTTCCCTGCACGAACATGATGAACTCGTCTTCGTCCATGGGGACGAGCTGAGACGCTCCGAAGTCGGACACTTTGGCGGAGAGGTCGTCGTCCAGTAGTATGTTGTGGGACTTGACGTCCCCGTGAATGATGGACCGGTTGGTCGCCGAGTGCAAGTAGGCGAGCGCTTCCGCGGCCTGCTCAGCGATCGTTAGGCGAGCTTGCAAGGGGAGGGGCGAGGTGTAGTGCTCAGGGTGGAGCACGTCGAACAGGCTGCCGTTGGAGATGTACTCGTAGACCAGCATGGGAACATCCAGCTCCAAGCAACAGCCCAGTAGCCTTACTATATGCCGGTGGTTGATCTGAGAAAGAACGATGATCTCGTTGACGAACTCGTCCTTCTGTCGCTCGTCGACCTTCTTCGACTTCTTTATCGCCACCGTTCGTTGGTTGTCCAAGATTCCCCGGTACACCATGCCGTACCCGCCGCAGCCGATGACTCCTTTGTCGTCGAAGTTGTCTGTGGCTCGTTGTAGCTCCTCCTCGGTGAATACTTGAACGGTGTCCACCTTTTTGGATAGGATTTCTTCGTATAACTTGAATCCCCCATTTTTCTTGAAGAAAGCGTCTCTTTCTCGTTTGTGTTTCAACTTTTGGGTACATACGATTACACTAGAAACGAGAGCAACTACTACCACAGAGATCACGCTGAAACCTGCACAAAGCATGCGCGTCGCGAGAATTAGCTCAAATAACGAAAAGCGACACATAGTTTTCATCCATTCTTCTATAGTTTTAACGTATAATAGTGCATCAGCCGGCGTGTAGGCAACTCGAAGAGACATTGCAACATACGTCCGCCAAAAAGAGTGTTGTCATGGCAGCTGGAGATTAGGAGAAGTCGTAGAAGGACAATAAAGTAAGAAAGACCGAAGGTTTAATTTACCTATAGCCAGCCGTGCCGGTAATGGAAATTTGGATGAGTTGGCCGTACAATTGTCTTTGGTGACATTACCATGCGTGCCATGAGGGCATGTGCAGTGGTAGCCTCCCTGTGTATTAGTGCAAAGTCCGAAGCATGGATACAGATGAGGAAGTTCGCACTCGTTGATATCTGTCGAGCGTTGATTCGACCATCAGAAATGGAAGGAAGGTGTAATCGAGCATATGGGAAGAGATGGGCGGGGAGTACCTTGGCATCCACCCTCGAGATAGGGATTGCCTGTGTATCCTTGGGAACACTTGCATAAGTACCCGGGGCCATTGGTGGAATTCAAGCAGTCGCTGTGAGCGCTGCGGCAGGCGTAGTTAGGGTAGTCAGCTTCAGCATCCCGGCACGACGACTGGTTGCGCATCGCCCAGTCCAGCACCACAGGAACCAGGTAATTGGTCTCGTCGCCGAAATCAGGTAAGAGGGTGGATTTATTGAAGCGGAACCAATCTTGATCGGCTACGAAGGCATAGCTGCAGGGACTGAAGCTCGCCACCTGACTGTTGTTTAAGGAATCACTGAAGTAGGCGGTAAAACTGATGAGCGACTTGGGAATGGAAGTTTGGCAGCAACCCATGCCATCGCAACCCGGCCCCTCCGAAACGCCTCCGGCGTCGTCGCAGTAGGACACGCAGCCGCTCGCGTAAGTGCTGCCTTTCACGTTTTGGCCTACGACGTAGGCGAGAGTGGAGCAACCGACGACGGTGAACTTGTTGCTGGCGGCCGAGAACAAGAATGGCAGGGCCAGGCTTGTCGTTGAGTAATTACCATATTGCTTGTAGCACTGACCAACCATGTAGATGTGCACTCTTAACTCGTGATCAACCAAGGAGACGTTGAGGATTTCGATGTTTCCTACAGCTATGAAAGGTTTTGGAGGATCGGTGGTGTCATTGCAAGTGATGTCGAAGCCTTCCATGGAGCAGTCGGTCCCGATGCCGAACGGGTAGGGGATGTCGACTTCGCCGCACTTGCTCGGGCATCCTGGCTTCGATATTGCTGCTGCTGCTGCTGCAACAGCTGATGCTAACAACAAGGTCGCTGCTACCTGAAACACCATCACTCTCTTAGCAACCATTCTCATTCTCTCTCTCTCTCTCTCTCTCTCTCTCTCTCTCTCTCTCTCTCTCTTTTGCCCTCCCAACTACTGGATCAGATTGTTATGTCTTTGGACATGGATAATATACGTGTGAATAAAACAAATGAGGGCATAGCATGTATCGGATCCGCCATGGTCCACCCACATATATTCGACAAATACTGGTTCCCTCGGTTTTGCCATCGTCACCGACAAGGAAAGGAAAGGAAAAGAAATTGATTACGTAGCGTAGGCATATGATGTTAACTTGATACAAACAAAAGAGGCGGTGGTCACGGGGAGCTGCAGTTGTTTAGCCCATGGCTGGTCAATTGCCAATCCATCATGATTTGGACAAGCACGAACTTGGTCCACTGCTAAAACCTAAATAATGAGAAGATTAGATCATACAATGTTATTCCTGCAATGACAAATAGAGGGCTCAATGATGTCCTGGATTTTAGCAAGGGGCCCACTTCATGCTTCTCATGATTTTGGTTTTAGCAATGCATCAAGTTCATTGCCAATCCATCTCTGGTTGGATTCTTCCCACTTCTGGGTAATGGTGATGTATTTACTTGAGATAAAAAAAAAGATTATTTTTTATTTATTAAATTGCATAAGAAGAGCTTTATATGAGTAGTAAGAAATTTGAAGAGAAATTTGTAAACAATATTGCATAAAGTCTTAGGACAATGATTTTTAGGAGACTCTCCTTCGGGAGGACAGCAATTCTAACACAATGGAAGGCTTAAGGATATCCAAGAAATGAATAAAAAATAATGAGAATATTGTGGTGAATTATCAGCTACAAGTCCATTTCTGCATCATCTATACAGGTGTATCTAAACTTGTAAAGCTTTGCATCACCTCTTATGAGATTGTGGTGTATCTAAACATGTAAGCTTTGCATCATCTCTTTCGAGATTGTGGTGAATTATCAACTAAAAGTCCACTTCTGTACCATCTCTACAGCCAGAAACATAAAGAGAATTTTGCACACCCTCCACAACAGATAAAAAGTAGTAACATTAAATCATTTTCTTCTGATCAGCGATGAATATGCAAACGAGTCAGAAACATCTATCAGATATGCCAAACTTTCCGTTGTCATTTAAATTCAGACATCGCAACCATGACAAGTATATATATAAAACAAAAAACAAACGAAAGAACAAAATGAAGCATCACAATGACCTAAGAAGATTACCACTAGATGCATAGTTCAGATTGTTTATACTTGACTAAAGGTTCTGTGGATAAGTTTGTTATAGTTAAAGCAAGATTATGTTGTAGTAAAACTGTTCCTTTAGTGCTGCAAACTATTTGAGGAGAAGAACAACGTGCACCTACATGCAAATCAAATTTCTTAACTTATAAAAATCACAACTGATGACGAACTTTTTTCTGTTATTGTAGAACTGAATTTGTCACAACTATTCAATTCAGAATCTATCTTTTTCTGAAGTCGTATTTTTGTTCATCGTTTCTATCACTTATTTTGTTTTTTACAAGCTAATTCTAAAGTACATTACCATGTAACCTCAAGCTGCAGATTTTGTGCGTTGGATTGGAGCATTAAGAGAAGCAAAATATGCAGCATCTGCCTTCTCTATGCCGTCGAAAAGATAGCCAAAAGGTGGCATTCTTATGTACCTGCCAGAGCCAGGGGAAACCTTCAGTTTACCATCTTCATAAACCACCCTTCCCTGTGAAATAGTGACTTCAACTTTTCCCTGCAGCAGTGATTTGACAGCAAGTCAGCAACACATTAGGACTCTGTTGTAAAGATTCCAGGACTAAAGAAAATACTTGAAATGTGAAACTCCATTTGGATCCTATCAATATTAGGAAAAGAGGTACAAGTCCTTGACAGTTTTGCATTTAGTATCATGCTCGCCCAGTTTGACTAACATATAGTGATCAACGATCAACAATGATTACCTTTCCTTTCGTCCCTTCATACACATTTGTATCGGATCTTGAGTGGTGAGAAGCAGCGGCTATCTTAAAGCTTGCGTTGGGGTTTAATATGATTATATCAGCATCAGATCCTTCCAGTATAGCTCCTTTACGTGGGTAAATGTTGAAAACTTTAGCACTGCACAAAGTATGATGCTAAATTTGTAAAACATCACCTGATGATCTATACACATACAACCAAACGATTGTTTTATTTAGATAACGAAGGTTCTTATCGAAAATTAATTTTGTCAAATATATGCAGAAATTTAAATAATACGTATAAACATGTAATGCTTTGTTATTATCAACTTCATTATGCACATCACCATTTTGATAACATACCACTCGGTGCTTGTCACTCGAACATAATCAGTAACCGTCATTTGTCCAGACTCCTGTAACAATGCCAAGTTTTTGCAAATATCATATGAAAGTTTGGGGAATATTCCATGTAAGTAGATTTTAGTCATCTCAGTGTTGCAGCTTACCACCATCTTATCCCATATTAGATGCATTCTTTCCTCTATACCTGGAATCAATGGTGACAATGTACATCTGATAAGAATGACAATGTCCATCTCGTAATGAACATTTAATGCTGCATCAAGGCAACTGCTACCAACACAAGAACATACCATTGACACCATTTGGGATTTTTCTAAAGTCTTCAGAACCAAGAGCTTTTTGAGTAGAGTTAAAAGCGCAATGATCAGTCCCAACAAGCTGCATTGCAGTGAAAAAATTACTAGATATGTTCTTTTTTGGTACATCCTAGCTTTATTACCAATAAATTGATCCACATGAGATGTATGAAATATATCATGTATGCTTGCTAGAATAAAATGCAAACCAAAACCAAAATCATAAAGCGATTGACAGATAGAGAAACATAGATAGAAAAAAAATAACAAGTGTAAGCAAGTGTTAGAATATAATACTGCCATAAAGAATAGAACAAAACAGTTTCTAAATGTAAAACTACACCAACAGAACTGTGTTTCACGTCATTCTTATTTCTTTTCTCTAATTTTTCTTGACAGACGAGGTGAGAAGCATGGTGAAAATCAATAATACGGTACAAAAGCGAGAGTATATGCCCTTCATATGGAATTGGTAACCTTATGTGCATGCACCCATAAATCTGTATTTCTCTTGCCCAATTATAGTTTTCTACTTTCTGTCTAATCAATCCCACATTCTCTTTGAAATATCACTCTCTTTGTATGTAATGAAAAAAGAAGGTTCACCATTATAACAGTAGAGAAGATTCATTACTTGCAAGACACCAGTTGAAAGGGCAGCTTGAAGAGCCTTATCATGTCCTGATGTCCTTATTGGAGGGCTCATTACATATCTAGAAGAAAATAAAAGTAATTATCAGACACAGCAAATATGAAAATTTTAAAAACAATGAATGGAATGGAAAATGTACTAGGTCTTACTTTGCAGCAGTAGTGTAGTCAGGATGCCAAAGCCAAGAATCATCAAGGATTAAGCCAGAAGCTACAGGTTCACCAATGACCCTTTGCCCTGCATTCATAAGATGAATGCTAGAGAATAAATTTCTACTAGGTAAGCTACTTTGAAATAAGAATTCCCATATCAACCAGCTCCATATTGACCTTTCATCTTAGGTGCAGAACGTAAATAGTCATCCTGGAATATATCTTGAAGGCACTAAGAATAAAATTAAAGGAAACAACATAATCTGTTACCTGCTTTTCTGGCCTTGGCAATCTCCTCCATGGCATCAATGCTCATAACATGAACCACATATAAGGGAGTATTGACAAAATTGGCCAAGCGGATAGCTCTTGCAGTAGCTTCTCCCTCCAACTGTTTAAAATTTGCAAGCACATAAGAAAAAGATAGATGGGAATCTAATTAACAAGTTGGAAAAGAAGAAACATAGTGACATATGACAAATGAGTTCAGCTAATTGTACTAGTGATGCATCACTGCTATGATTTAGCTTTAGCATCCTCTTCCAGTAAAGTATTTCCATATTCTACAGTGTGAGAGGTTATCCCATTGTGTTTGAGATAGGAATTCCAAGATCATTTCTAGAAAATGCTAGGTCCAGAATTTTCATCTAAAAGAAAAACATAAGAAAAGGAAAGAAAACAATACTTATTCTGCAAAGTGGCAAATAACATTGTAGGGCTTGAAAAGATAAGCATAAATCTATAGAGAATTTTCAAAACAGCTGTACAGTACTGGATCAAGCATACCTGTTGTCTGCGTTATCATTTAATCCCACTGATCAAGTCAGACATATTTATGTATTCACAAGCAAGACTCGTTCAACTTAAGAGTTTGAAAACCACATATGACAATCACAGTAATATTATACTCCTCTCTAAATGCATATGACTTTTATTTCCTTCCCAATTAGGTACATGACAGTCTCCATTCCCATGCTACACCGTGTGATATAATAAGCAATGCAGTAATTGCATCAAGTACATGACCAGAAGAAATTGCAAAAGAGAAAAATCATGCTGATTGATAAAATGATACTTTTTGTGAGTTATATATATGTCAATGTAAATCTCCATGCAGAAGTTACTAGTTTGTTAAATGAGAAATTTACTGATGACAATGCTTAAATAACATTAATTTTCTGTTAATGAATGCAAAAGGCTAGGGAGTAATTTGAACATTAAAAAAAATTAAACAAATAACCTAAAAAATTATTTTAAAAATATAAATTAAGAAAGGGTAGAACTGACAATAAGTTGCTGAATATATATGGCTTAGAATTACCACTGGAGGCCTTGAAAGAGCATGCCCCTCTGGGCCTGTTATCCCAAGATCTATCATTCTTTTTTGTCCTTCAGCAACAGCATCTCCATTCTCTGCATGAACCATCGCGATTGCACCAAGGGATTTGCACTTCTGCAAGCCTTGCAGTAGGAGCTCATCACTTATCATCAATGATCCTTTGTATGCCATAAAGAACTTGAAAGAGTTGATCCCTAATGTTTATGCAAAAACATATCAGGAATATCCTTTCTGGAAGGCAAAAAAAAGCCAGCAAAATCTACTTCTAGATAAACAATCAATCTGAAGAGTAATTTATCACAAATAGTAGGTTTCACTAACCATGCTCATTAACCATCAACTCCATATCATTTGAAACTCCCTCATCCCACTTTGTTATGGCCATATGAAAGCCATAATCCATTACTGCTTTTTTTGCTTTGTTCATATATGACTCAAAACCTGCAGTCAAGTTCCCATTAACTGGTATAACAAAGTCAATATGCATGGTGGTTCCTCCAGCCAAAGCAGCAGCTTGACCAGTGAAAAAGTCATCTATCGTCACAGTTCCCATAAACTCCATCTCTAGGTGAGTGTGAGGGTCGATTCCACCTGTTATAGTGGCACTTATGTTTTTTATAATCCTCCAAATGTTTCAGGAGATATTGGATAACAAGTGTAAATAAAAATATTGAGAGCTACTATGATGGTCGTAACAAAAATAATCTGTCACCTGGCATGACATACTTTCCAGTTGCATCAATTATTTTCACATGATCACCAACCTGTAAATTACAAAGTTATGGAATTTAGTGAAGAAGCATATGTAATCAAGAATAAATAATGCCCCCTGCCTATATAAACATGCCAAAAGCATCATCTCCTAATACATTTGACCAAAAGAAGAAGTGGCTTATAAAGGTTCCAGCATCCTCAAGATACTTGAGTTCAAATTTTGTGATGCCCTGCTAAGCCTCACAATGGAAGTGGATGGGTTAATCTGGTTTTTAAGTTTGATGGAGATACCACAAGCAACATGGGATTTTATGAATTTGGATCACATGATTTGAGGTTCATTATACACAGTTACTGGGATAGTAGACTAACTGAGTTGGTGTGAGAATCAAGAGTAGAACATTCATGAGTCAATCTAAGTGGCCGACACATTAAATATGGATTACTTTGTGTTCAACAAGATGCTGATTTCCCCTGGTTAGAACAAGATCAGAATTTACCTCTTAGACCCAAATTGGAGTTGTAAATGTGAATTTTGGGTACTATAAATTAGGCCTTGATAAAAATACTAAACACATGGATAGGGAAACGTTGTATTGCCCCAACTAGTATCACATCAGAAGTGGATGGTGGATTAAGTTGGTATATAAAGTTTGATTAAATTGGCTTGCACAGCTAAAATAAGGAATTTGGTGCAGTTCCAGATTCTAGAAGTCAAGATAACAACATCAGAATCATAAAAAAAAAAAAACCCCTCTTTTACTTGAAAAGAAGACGAACATGACTCAATTACGAGCTCTTTTGCATCGACAACTCACCTAAAGCGGCAAAGTCACATGGTCTAAATGTTACTGACCGCCTCTATACCGAACCAAACGAATAAGAGACAACCCCAAAAACAACTATCAAAAGAATTAGTACCTACACCAACTCACCTTGATGTTAGGCCTCACAGACACAACGATACCATCCTCGATGTACACATCCGCCACCTCCTTGCGATGAGCGTTCACCACGGTTCCCCCCTTGATCAAGATCTTCTCAGACGACAAACCACAATCCGACTCGTACCCAACAGCACCGAACTGACAGAGTTCGATCCAACCACCGATCAGAATCCCGGAACCGGAGAGGGCAAACAAAACAGTGGACCTACCCCTTGCGGCTCGGAGGTCGAACATGAGATGGATACAAGGAAGAGGACAAGTAGGAGGAAGGCATCGGAGCGGAGGGGCCGGCGGGGTGAGCAGAAGGCTCTGACCGCCATCGCAGCTATCGGATGATTCCCCCTAGACGTCAGGGAAGACGGAGATATATTATAGGTTTCTCTGCGAAATTTGTAGGCAACAAGTTGTATTTTACTTCAAGAGTACCACAACAGCAATTAAATAAAATAACGAGGGCACATCCGTCTCTTTAGTTCTCTGCAAGGAATCCAAATCTTGTGGCTGTGAGGGTGACGAGATACGCCATGTGTTGACTTGGCGGATCAATCATTCGAATCATGCCGAGCGCCCAAACAGTTCAACATGGTTAACTTAATTTGGGCCCAAATGGGCTTAACATGAGGAGAAAGCCCAGCGTGGCACGGCTATCACGTGCCCGGCAAGGGCTATCCAAAATACCCTCTTCAGTCCTCACCCTACACAAATTCGAGCACAAAAATGGATCGTGCATCGCAGGATCACCATCTCCATCTTCAGTTCCTGAGAAGAACATCATCAAATTGTACCCTAGGGATGTGCATCAACTTATGCCAACCTGCTGCACCGTCCCCAACACAATACTCTTTCAGCAAAGGACATCCATAGGCGCATAAGTCTTTCAGCTCCATGGGAAGGCCCTCCTCTGGCGAGCACTGCACCTGGTGACAGTCCCCAATCACCATAGACGTCAGGGAGTGGAGCTCCTGTAGCTTAGCAGGCAGAAGCAGGAGATTGTAGCAGCGAAAAACTCCTAAGGATTCGAGCGCGGTGGGAAGTCCTTCCTCGGGGAAACGGTAGAGGGCAGCGCAGTCGGTGACCCGCAGATGCTTAAGAGAAGCCAAATCTTTACAGTCTGCAAGCAGTCTGTTGATAAGTTTGGAGGATGAGCTGATTCGCAATTCTGTGAGCGATCTCGGAAGAAGTCTTTTGTCATCTTCCAAAGGCACGAGCTTTGGACAGTTGTAGATGCTGAGGCTTTTGAGTGAAACAAGGTCTTTGAAGCCTTCTGGGGGCAGCAAGATAAGCTCTTCACAGTCTATGATTGCTAATTGCTCAATGGCCTTCAGTTGTTGCCCAAGCAATCCACTCTGCAAGGATGTTAAGTTAGGACAGTCATAAACATTCAAGGATGAGAGCTGGCAGTTTGAACCACGCAGGTCTGGCAGAGTCGTAAGCCCCACACCAGAGATTCTGAGCCTTTCTATGGTTGGAGGAAGGCAAGGCAGTTCTCTCAGCTTAGAACAGTCCGCGATTTCAAGATCAGCGAGGCAAGGGAGCAACTCATCATCATCTGAGCACACCCATTCTTCCAGAGCTGGCATATCCTCAAGTACCAGTTCAATCAATGATGGGAATCCCTTGATGTCACCTCTGCCATGGAACTCTTGACCAATTCTTACCAATCCAGGCACTCCTCCAATGTCCAGATATCTGAGCAATGGCAGGTGTCCGAGAGGTGGAAGGTGTTTGCACCTCATCAAGTTGGAGAGATGAATGGTCTCCAGGTAGCAAAATGATGGGTTGCCTATCCAATTTGGGAGCTTGGTACCTGCATAGCCCATGACCTTCAGCTCTCTCAGTTCATGGTGTGGTTGGAGGTCTTCGAGCACCTCCTCCTCGCAGAGGATCTCATCTTCGAGAACAAGGTCTCTGTCCTTTGTCCATTCCAGACTGAGAAAACTGAGGTGCTCCTTGGCATGTAAATTAGCCTCACCGGCCTCCTTCCTGTCGACCACACTTTCCAGATTCTGGATGCACAGATGTCCTCGAAGCTCATTCATGTCTTTCAGCTCCGTTATCTTGAATCCACCATCCTTGCGGACGATGAATCGTTCTAATTCTTGAAGGCAGGTTAGACATCCTAATCCAGCTATTCCAGAGATCAACATGCTGGTTGCTTCGAGATGTCGCAGATGGATCAGATTGGTGATACCACGAGGTATCTCGGATAGGAAATTGCAGTTCCTTAGGATCAATGTCTGTAGATTATATAGCTTACTGATCGATTGGGGCAGTGTTCTGATACCCGTATTTGCGAGGTCCAAGTACCGGAGCTGGATCAAACTTCCGATCGAATTCGGTAGCTCTTCGATGTCTCTTCGGCGCAGCTTCAACACACGCAGGCATTTCAGTCTCAGAAAGAGCTCATCGGGGATGCCACCCGTCCTGGATTTCAACCCTTTCAGCAACAGAAGGGAACGTAGTTTCTTGAACTTGAAGAAGCTGTCAACTGACGTCGCCATCGAATGAGTACACGAGAATGATAGATGACGAATCTTCTTCTCCAGGCCGACGTTTCTGAGGCCACACTCCAGCCGGTGGCATTCTTCCACGGACAGAGACTGCGCCAGGTCATGGATGGCATCATGCATCACGTAGTACCCCTTGTGAGACTGGAAGAAGGATCTGCTGACAAGCTCATCGAAGTAGCTGCTGCCGACGTCCTCCATCCGTTTGCATCCCGGCGGCTGGATGAAGCCCAGCGCCATCCATGTCTTCACCAGTCTATCCTTGTCGAAGACGAAGTCCTTGTGAAACACAGAGCAGAACACGAAACACTGCTTCAGATGAGAAGGCAAGTGCTTGTAGCTCAACCTTAGAGCTGGTAAGATGTTGTTCTTGTCCGCCGGCAACTCCCAGATCTCACTCCTCAAGATGCTCTTCCACTCTTCTTCCTCAAGCTTGGAGAACAGCAAGCTCCCAATTGCCTTAGCTGCGAGAGGCAATCCCTTCAAGTTCTTCACTATCATCTTACCTATCTTCTCGAGATTCGGGTGTGTGCTCGAATTCCCACCCACAAACGCGTAGTTCCTGAACAATTCCCAGCAGTCATCATCCGAGAGTTGTTTCAGCCGGTACGAAGGCCAGCCGCCCATGATCCGTCCCACGTTCTCGTTCCGGGTCGTCACCAAGATTTTACTTCCTCGTTCCCCACCGATGATGGCATTTCGATATCTATACCACTTGATAGGATCCTCGTTCCACACATCGTCTAGAACGAGCAGGAAGCGCTTCCCCTGCAACTGTTCAAAGAGGTCCTCTTGGATCAAGTTCATGTTTGTGGTGGTGGCGTAGAATTCCCTGGTTGCGGACTCCAGTGTCTCTTTCGTCAGCTTGGTCTCGTCGAAGTTCTCGGAGACGCACACCCACATACGCAATTGGAAGTGCTGCTTGATCCTTTGATCGTTATAGACAGATTTAGCCAGAGTGGTCTTTCCAAGCCCTCCCATACCAATGATGGGGAGGACGGTGACAGTGTGGCTTGAATTATTGGCAGAGAGCAACATGCTTATGAGAGCCTCTCTGTCTTCTTCCCTGCCTAACACCTTTAGATCATCCTCCAGTGAGCTCGTCTGCGGCCGCTCTGTGATCTGAAGTTGACTTATCCCACCTGATACTTGAAGGCCCAGATTGTGCCGCTCCGTTGCGATCCTATCAAATCTTTCTTGGACTGCTTTCGTTCTGTGTGCTAAGTTGTAGTGATACGAACTCCTGTGCCAACAAGAATCGGAGAAGCAACCACTGACCTGCATCTTCCAGCTGCATCTCCGAGCACTGCTCTCCATCTCCCACCTGATCTTTGCCGCTGCGCACTCGTCCAGCAACTCATCCATTTCGTAGGCCACATCCTTGAGCTTGGCCAGCCAGTGCCTCACTGACTTGTCCTGCAATTGCTTCTCCTCTGCATCTTCAAGCAGGGCTTGGATCGTCGACAGAGTGGTCGCCAGGTTTTGTAGCTCGCCACGGACACCTCGAAGCAATCTGAACTCGTCGACGGCAGCGGTGATCACCTTCTCAAAGAGCACCTGCATGAAGGCTGACAGAACAGCTTGTCCTGCCATGGCGTTGAGCTTCCTATTCCTCTGGTGAAAGGGGCCAAAGAGAAGGGAAGATGGAGAACGCAGTTGAAGTCTTCTCGGCGCTGTCGTGTCTTACTTTGTTGTGTGAATTCATTGGTGGCCATCTTGACTTGACTTGTAATGACTTTCTGCATATTCTTTGTTTCTTCGGACTAAATTATTCTTCATAAAATAACTTTTTCTGGTTATCATAAAATATTGTTTACCTCAAATTAATTAGGCTTTTTGCAGTTCCGTATCTACCATCGACTTTAGCTCTACTGCTTTCCACACTCGATGGTAGCAAGAAGTCGATATGATCATCATGATCATGATCATCATCATCATCAGGTTTGTTGCCGCTTTATAAATGTTCATAAATGCGCTCGTGTACACAGCTCGTTCACAGTACAACCAACAAATATCGGCCGACATAAGCATTTTTTTGTTGCGCTGTTCCCGTTATAATTCTTTGTGACGCATTATAACGTTTCGGCCCCTATGGAAGAATCAGGAATCAAGAATCAAGAAACAAGAAACGGAAGAGGGAAGCTCCCGTTCTTGTCCTGTCGGTTAATCGTGTTTCTTCTCGGTTCGGTCTCGTCCCCATTCTCGTCGGGTCCTATCTCTTCTCCGGCGTCGAAAGCCTTCGTTGCCGCGAGCGCTTTCCCACTGTCCTACTTGGGCTCCAAGGCCGTTCGCTCAAGCTCGGATTGTCGTATCAGGTTTCCTTCTTCTTTCTTGTGTTTTCTTTCCCTACACTCTTTTATCTGATGGTGGTTTCGTTTCTTGCGCCCTAGCGGTGCCTCTTCATGTTGCGTGTTCTTCGAACTGGGACATTGGACATTTAACTCGGATTTTGGAGTTTTTTTCCTTCACCCGGATCATGAGGGTTGCTTGTGTTGATTGAATGCTTTTTAGCCAACTTAAGACATACACGGACACTTTCTTGAATTTAATCTGTCATCGTGGGTCTCTATTGCAAGTTTTGTTAGCAGTGCGTGGAGGGTGGTGGAATCTCCAGCAACCAACCAGTAGTTACACAGGGAATGTGGTGATTGCGCCGAGCGAGATGGGCGCTAATTGCCCTGGTGAGATCCGGACAGGAAGGATTGATGCCATCTTTCTACGCTCTCCTTTTCTTGACTTTCTTGATCTTGAATTAATCTGTCATCGTGGGTCTCTATTGCAAGTTTTGTTAGCAGTGCGTGGAGGGTGGTGGAATCTCCAGCAACCAACCAGTAGTTACACAGGGAATGTGGTGATTGCGCCGAGCGAGATGGGCGCTAATTGCCCTGAACTCAATATGTTACTTTGGTGTAGTAGATCTTATTTCCCTTTTTTAATTGATCCAACATGATAGTTCTTAGTTATGTCTTGTATCTTCTCAAAATTAAATAGAACTGCTGGCTGGCAATATGGGGGCTATGTTCTCAAAGCTTTTCTGGTTTCCTCTTCGTTTGTTATTGCAGGACATCTTTCAAGAGTTCTAACTACGGAAGTTCGTTGCCTCCATCTTTGCTTTCTCATAAGCACCAGAGATGATTTTGGGCCCATATCTGCTTTATTACTTCGGGTCTCTGAGAGGGAAACAAGCTCAAATAAACATTCAGTGAGTTTTTTTCATATAAACTTATGATTCTTGGGAAAATTACTTGAGAATTTATGCAGTTGAACCATTTTGTGCATGCAAATCTGCAACCCAAGCAATTAGCTTCCTCTTGAACATTCTTAACTTACCTGAATTAATTTAACTACACAAATTGTATCTGTTTATTGCTTCAGTATATAATTCTTTTGACTATGTTGCCCTCCCATTGATCTTTTTGGCATGCAGATCTTTGTATTAGTCTCTGTAATCTTGTCTTTGTTGCTGGAGATTCTAGCTTTGGTGTACCTTAAACGTATGCAGTATTAGTGAAATATGTTTATCATAGCATTATTCATTTGAAGAAGTGGTATGCAATTTCGAATAGTATCACTCGGTACGGACGGTATGTACCGGTCCGACAGCGTATTGGTACGCGGACCACCCGCTATCGGACAGAACTTGTTACAGTGCTACAGTATGAGGAAAAATATTTAAAATCACTCGGTACGCTCTGATGTACCGCTTGGTACGCCCTGGTATATCGAGCGGTACACGGTACCGTACCGAGTCAACCTCGAAACATTGATACGGTACGGTATTGCATACCTTGTGAAGAACAATAATTTTTAGTTTCCAAGAACTATAACTTCTTTTGACATTCTTTTATTTGGTATATCTATTTTATCCCTTGTCTTTGCCTCTTCTAAACGTTCTTTTTTCCAAGATAATGTGCTATATTTTCTGAACTTGATAGGTTCGGTTACTTTTATTCATTTTTCTTCCATTCGTTTAGCTACGCTCAGTAGGTTCAAAGAAATAGAAATCAGAATTAGTCTAAGACACTATTATTTGAGGAAGAATAGAGGCATGGCAAGGGAATTAAACACAGGGAGTGGAAGGAACAAATTCATTGAAGGTAATGACTGAGATGATGAGAAAGAGCGAGCTACTGATTGTGTGGTTGGAGTTAGGAGTTTGGAGAAAAGGCCAAGTGGATAAATTCGAGAGCAATTGGAGTACAAGAGCAGCATGAGTTTAGGGCTTAGGTTGGTTATATTTTTGCCTAGACTGAGTCATATTACTAAAAAAATGAACCAGTTTGATCCCCATATTGCATCGGTTTATTAAAAAACTAGAATGAATGACTAACCTGATCGGTTTTTAATAAACTGCATGAATAGTTCGAATCAAATAAAACTGATCTTGATTTGTAATATATCAAAAGCTATTTATATACCCGCTACTTAAACTTTTTTATCACATGTTCTAGAGGGTATTTATACCAATCTTACATTAGGATTAACTGTCATATCTCATATTTATAAAATAATAAACCATCATTTTATTACTTATAATTTACAGAAGATTTTTTTTAATATTTGAATTCAATTTTTTTATTTTTACAAAACTTAATATTTTTTAAACTAAAAAAATCACATCTTCTTAGTTGGGCCAGAAGTGATAAAAAAGTCTCATTCGCCTTAGATCTATTATAACGTAGTAGGTTACTTTGAAAATAAATATATGATAAAAACACATTAGCAACCACACATACGGGTAGGAACCTTCAAAAAATCATAAAAATAATCTTCAATACTTATGAAATATATACAAACGTCAATAATTTAAGATGAAATGATAACATATCAATTCGTTATGAATCTCATGTATAAAAAAAATAATGATAATTTGTATACAGTAAACAAAATTATGCATACATCACATCCAATGGCACACTCTCTCAACAACGGATGGAGAGATCGACATACTTTATGAGATAGATTCCTTCCAACTGCGGATGAAGATAATTCATATCTCACTTCCAACAACAAATGGAATAGTATCCCTCATCTGCCTAAATGAGAATATATTCCTCCCAACAATGGATCGAGAAATCATCTGACTGTCACGTTTGACGGTCCAATAATTCCCAAAGGAAATTGCCTTACCTGCCTTCGATTGAGGTACAATAAAACTTTTAAGTTCAAAATTAATTTAAAAATAATAAAAAATCATAAATTATTTCTAAATTGCATATTAGACAAAAACTTTTAAGTTCATCAAATCATAAGTACATTAGACATTAATCTCTCAATAATTTTCAATCAACCAAAACCCTAATTGAAGTAGTCCAATTAACTTAAACTAAACTCAATTCAATTAGGACCTAAATGAATCAACCTCAAATCTTTATAGAACAGTTTGGAATCATCCTATATTGATTTAATTTGGATTTGATTGGTTTCAATTAAGTTAAGTTGGTTTAGAATTACTATGAATCGATTTGAACCGATCAAACCTATCTTAGTTAATTAATTAATGAACTCAAACCAATAAAGGGAAAGGAAATTGGACTATATCGTATAGTGCTAGCCTAAATCGACTCGACCCACCTAAGCCTTGGGCAGGTCACGTGTGTTACACATGCCTATCCCACATAACAGGTTGGGCTGAGGTATAATGGGTTGGATAGAGGAACGACGATATGTTTAACTCCAGTCACATAATTGGGTGGGTCTAGCTTCGCGAGCTAGGCTAAGCCTCACTCACAAGTTGGGCTAAGTCTTACCACTAAATTGGGTTACACTTGACTCGCGAGTTGGGTCGTGCCTAGCCACATGAGCTAGGCCATGCCTGGCCACATGGGCTCCGTATTTGGTCACATGGACTGGGTTATGCCTAACTATATAGGCTAGACCATACTTAACTACATGGGTTGGGTTATGTTTGACCACATAGGTCGAGGTGTACCGGATGGGCTAATTCATGCTTAACCACATGGATTAGACCATGCCTAGCCATATGAACTATGGTTATGATCGATAACATATGCTAGGCCATACCTGACCACATAGACTAAGATGTACTTGGTCACATGGGTTAGTTTGGCCTATTAACTTAACTTAGGTTAGACCTCAATTTGATCCCTCTTATTAAATTAGATTTTAATACTTTTAGAAGTACTTTAAAATATTTTAGAATAATAATTAACATCAAATCCATTTTTTTCATAAATTAACTAATTTTAATTCACGATTCCAAATTTAAAACTAATTTAATCGTTGAAATTCATATAGAATTTCTAGAAACATAAATATGTCTAATTAAATGAATTGTAATTAATATTAAATTAATTAATCATTTAACATCATAATTCAATGTGAATAAAAGCTGGTAAGAAAAAAAAAGAAGATTCTATCTTTCTTCAGGGAATTCTCTACTTAATCTTTTTACTGTCATTGGTAAGGAATGAGAGAATGGAAGCCCTCTTGGAGAAGATGTGCTTGAAAGATAAATAATAATCTATTTTTTTATTTTTAATTTATGTTTATTTTGCTTTTACACACAAAGATAGAATTATAATATTCTTATAGTTAGCACACAAAAATAAAATTTAAACTATTTATTTTCTAAAAATCACATCACTTATTAAGAAATAAATCAATTAATAATTTGATTAATTGATAAAATTCTTAATTTATCCACATGATTAAGAAAATCAAATTTAATCATTTCCTTAATCATACTATATAAAGAAGTTAATAATTTAAATAAAGTAACACATTATTTATGGCAATTTGATTTATGTTAAGGGAGGAAAATCATCGATGTTTACATTCCTTCACACAACAAAATTTTGGTTCCCAAATTTAATATGAAAAATAATATTAATTCAACATAGTTCGCACTTGAAATACTACGTCAAAAGATAAATCTAAATCAACTTGAAATATTTAGATGTAAATGTGTCACTTGAAAACTTTAAGTTAAAAGATATGTTTTTTCTTTGTATATTTTCTGTTTTTTTAGCACATGTCAAAGCATCCTAACACATGTCAAATCTAATATTAATTTCAAAAATATTATTTGATATAAAAAATCATAAGGGTAAATACTTTTCAATTTATATATTTATGAAAGACCCTAAAAAATTTTTGTACTTCAAATTTGTCAAAACTCTTACATCTAAGAAAACAATTGATACTATTATCTCCGGTTAGTAAGACTAGACATATTAACCACAAACATTCATAATAACATAAGGTAAAAGTGAGAAAGAAAATTAATCATCGACCCTAAAGAAAGCACAAAAATTAAATTTATCTTATTCATAACTATTGACAAAAATAATATTCCAAAGCATAGGATAACAATATTCAAAAAGTAATATGTCAAATTGTACTAGAAATTATTTCAAGCTTCATTTATATATAATCTACCTAAAATTTATAACGAAATTATATGAAGAAATTCTAGATCCCCAGCATGGACAAACTATGGTAAAAAAAAATGATACAAGACTTATAAAATAAACTTAAGTTTTTAGTAAAATAATTTTGTTAATCTCTGAAAGGAATCATCATACGTGCTCTTGGTAGGGATACATAGTCAATCATCACATTCATTTGCATTCATTCATTCATTCATGCATACATCAAAGAGATAGTATGATAAGATATTATGAGGGACCACGATTGATGTATGACCTACTAGACTATGTCCATTGGTGACTCTGCATTGTGATGGGCCCAAAGCTCCTTTCACAAGTTACACTTCTAACGTGGACCACTCAGCATGATCTCATATATTACATAGTAACAATTACATAAATATCATCAACTTAATCTAAGAAACAATAGAAAATCATTAATCATTTCCCAATAACACCTTCAAATAAAATTTTTAAGTTCATCAAATCATAAAGACATAAGGCATCAATCTCTCAATAATCCTCAATCAACTAAAATCCTAATTGGAATAGCCCAATTGAATTAAACCAAATTCAATTCAATTAAGACCTAATGGACCCAACCTCAAATCCTTATAAAACCGATCTGGAATCACCCTAGATTGGTCTAATTTAAACTTGATTAGTTTCAATAGGTCAAGTGAGCTTAAATCAGTCAAGATGGTCTGGAATCACCCTGAACCAATCGAACTTGTTTAAGTCAGTCAACTAATAAGTTCAAACCAATAAAGGGAGAGAAAATTATACTATATCGTATAATGCTAGCCCAAATCGAACCGACCCACCTGAGCCTTGGGTGGGTCACATGCGTCATATATGCCTATCCTTGGTAGTAGATTAGGTCGAGGTATAACGGGCTGGATAGAGGGGCGATGATGTGTCTAGCGCCAATCGTATAACCGAGCGAGCCTAGCTGGGCGGGTTGGGCTAAGCCTCACTCACAAGTTGGATTGAGCCTAACCATTGAATTGAGTCACGCTTGGCTCGTGGGTTGGGTTGTGTCTAACCATATGGGTTACGTCGTACCTAGCTATATGGGTTGGACCATACCTGGCCACATGGGTTAGGTTATGGCTAACGACATGGGTTGGACTATACTTGGCTATATGAGTTCGGTTATGCCTGACCATATATGCTAAGCTATACCTGATTATATGGGCCGATTTGTACTTAGGCACATGGGCTGGTTTGACCAATCAACTTAAATTAGATTTCAATATTTTTAGATATATTTTAAAATATTACAAAATAACAATTAACCTCAAATCTATTCCTTTTCATGAATTAATTAATTTAAATTTATTATTCTAAAATTAAAACTAATTAAATCATAGAAATTCATACGTAATTCTTTGAAACATAAATGTGTCTAATTAAATGAATTAGAATTATTATTAAATTAACTAATCATTCTGACATATAATAATTTTAGTATCAAAGATTTCAAAATATAAATAAAAACTAATAAGAAAAGAATAAAGGATCCTTTCCTTCCTCGGGAATCCTCTCTTCAATCATCCCTCTGATATTTGAGTAATGACAATTATGTTGGATAAACGATTTGTTTTGTTTTGTTGAATAATTTATTTTAGATAAATATTTGTGTTTATAATGTTAGTTGATGTTATTCATTTTATCTAAACTGAACTTCCATTATATTTAAGACCATTTGAATTTTTTGTTTATTTTGATATTTATAGATTTTTAAAAAATCTTTTCTAGTACTACATATAATTTTGAATTAATGTGGTACGACCAATTGACACACCAATTTGACCAATGGCATAAGTGACTCAAGGCTCAATCGATTTGTTTTCTGATATTAAGTCTATGGACGAGTTGTAATATCTATTTTATAGGAAATTTTTGAGATAGTTTTGATTGTTATTTTCATTCAAATTATTAAGTATATTTAAAATAAGTTAACTGTGTGTTTGTTAGGTAACGAAAAGCTGATTATTGAAACTTTACTTTACATTTTAGTTTATGTTTTAGAATCTTAACTGATTGCTTAGGTTAATTTATGTACATAAGTGGTTCACTGGGTGGAGAGGCATATGCTTGATTTCTCATGAAAAATCGTTTCCTCTGAATGATTGTCAAGTTTCTCAGTGTTGTGCCATGGCTTTTGTTGGAAACTTTTGTTAGAATCAAGAGCGGCACTAAGAGAGGGGGGTGAATTAGTGCAACGGAAAACTTTTACGATTTCGGAAAAAGGTTCGTTTTGATTAAAACTGATTCCGACGAAAATGGTTTCGATTCAATTCGTTTCGGAGAGATTATGAACTTGAAAGTCTTCGTAAAAGTGCAAGAGAAAATTAAGGAGATTTGTAGTAATGTAAATTACTCAAATGAAAAGCAAACCAAGATTTAGAGTGGTTCGGTCAACGTGACCTACATCCACTTTCGGATTCCTCCTCCGACGAGGTCTTTGGCGTCCACTAAAAGCCTTCCTTCAATAGGTGAAGACCAATCACCTCTTTTATAGCGCTTGCTCCTTTTCATAGATTTAGGAGAGAACCCTTACAAGTCTCATACTTCTCTTGAATGATCTCAAAACTTAGAAAGGGAGGAGGAGGAACTCTAGTACTTGTTTACAACACTTTTACACCCCAATAACTCAATACTTTTCATACACTTTCATGCAGAAAAGGGTGGGGTTTTTATAGGCTCCAATGACTTCAAAATTGGAGCAAAAAAATGTTTCATCTCGAATTTCTGGGGTACTGGCGGTACCACCGCCTGATAGAGCTTGAAGACCGAGCTCTAGCGGTACCACCGCTGGCAGCAATAACTACCAGCGGTACCACCACCCAGTCTGGGCGGTACCATTGCCAAGAAATCCTGGGGCACTGCTTTCCAAGCGGTGCCATCGCTGGCCAGGAATTCAGGGTCTGAATTGGGTGCTCAATTCAGCCCTGTTAAGGGCCCAGTTGGCCCCTAATTAAGTAAGTGGGATTACCTCCCAATCCTAACTTAATTTACGCTCTAATTATGATAGTTAAGACATGATTACCGCACTTCTTGTTCCGGTGCGTCAATTGCTCTTCCGACGAGCTTTCGACGTACTTTCGACGAACATCCGACGAACTCTTGGTAATGCTCTGACGGACTCCCAGCAAGCTCCTGGACTTTACGACGATCTTCTTGGCAAGTTCCGATGAGCTTCTTTGGTAAGCTCCTGGACTTCTCGATTGGTTCCGACAGAACTTCCGACGAACGTCCGGACTTCCGACGAACTCTCAAACTCCCAATGAGATCTCGATCTTGACTCCGGCACAACACCTGCTTTATGTCTTACTGCTATCGTAGTTAATCCTGCACACTTTTCTCAACATATAGATTAAATCAAATAAATTACAATTGACTTTATCATTAAAATTCGACATTCAACAACTTTTTGGCTGTACTAGGTGCAATGTCAAATATATGGGCAAACTGTCCAGGGAAAAAACATGAATACAATATGGAAGATATTATATTTAAAAATAAGTTAGAAGAAATGCGCAAAAAAATATTCTTTCACTCATTTGCAAAATGCGTAGAAAATAGAGGACTTTTCAATTAATAAAGAAGGTTGTAGGTTCAAAGAAAAGGGTCATGTAGGATCCACTGTAGTTCTCAACCTAGTTTTCAAACTTGGTGGATTTTGACTTGCGATAAAGGGCTATGTGATTGATCTTGAGAAATTGGGGCTCTAGAGGAATCAGCTGGGATCAGCAGATCTTGGGGAATATCAGCCAATCTTGAACCATCTTTGTTGATCCTTCCTAACTGATAGATGTGGCTCTTGTCTATGGCTTATTAATATATTTTATAAAAATTGACATATGTTTTCTAGTACTAATAATGTAAGTAAGATACAAAAATATATTTATATTTTTAAATCTAATATATTTTTTATTTTTAAATTTCCTTTTCCCTTATTTCTGTTTTTTTTAATTTAGATTATTTTCTTGGTCAACTATGACCCTGTCAATCCAATCTGACCGAGACCAAGTTTGTAATTGATTGATCCCTACACCAACTATAATTTTGCTACCTATGGTTCTCGTGAATCACACCAAGAACTGGTAGGCCTAAGACATTGTCTAATGATTTGCATGTAATTGGAAGTTGTCATTTACTTTTCATTCCCAAACATCATGATGATCATCTGTATTACATATGGGAAACAGAAAATCTAGAAGCCTACCCCATATATGATTGATTATTGGGGAGGCTTTAATGTTCCATCTGCATTAATTAGATAAAATATACATTGAGATTATAATGGCAACAGGGTTCCTTATTAGCTCTGAAATGGTAACCAAGTGCACTTTCATTTATTGCATTCTGTTTTTCTTATTTATTTGGTTGATAGTGTTAGAAAAGAATAAAGACAGGAATTACTAAAGAAGCTATTTTGCATTGACATGTTAGAGGGAAATCCTCCCTCTTCCGTGGTGGTTTGAGAGGTAGATCTCTACTGCTTCCGCTGCGGTGGCCTCTGGTGAGACTGGAGGGCGCGACACTCACGAACTCCCAGGTGGCGGCTGTCGCTACGGCGGCAGCGATTTGAGCGAATGGAGGACGGTGGCCACCACGGCAGCATAATGGATGCGGAAGTAAGCGAGGTTCTTGCGAAGGCGAGAGGTGGCCGAGCGGTTGGTGAGTTCGGACTAGGTGTGGCACTCGGAGAGGGAGCGGCTAACGGAGTCGGAGAGGCAGGAGAAGCAGCCTGCGGTGAACTCTGGCTGGGAAGCAGCTGCGAGGCTGCATCGAGGTAGAGAGGGTTCTTGGCGTCAGTAAAGAATGCCGCCGGCACAGGTGGGAGAATAGGGAAGGAGCGGGCAGGGGTTTGAGAGGGGTGCATATATAGCTGGCTTGACTTGGACATCGGTCCTCTGCATCTTAAGTTTCTGGGGTGCAAATCACCGTAGGTGCTTGATTAAAATACTTATAAAATCATTGTAAATATTCAAGAATCTTTCTTAAATTAGTTTTTTCGACGAGTTATATATGCTGTATAACTCTGATTTGGCGGCCTAACCATATGCTGTATAACTCTATAAATTGGCTGCCTTGTGGGGTTACTTTATATCTGTTGTATAGTATTAGAAACCAAATTTCATTAAGCAACAAGAACCCAGACTCTCTCAAAACACCTATTTTGGTCACCCTAGGAGGGGTTAGACCACTTGGTCCGTATCTCCGATTCGACTATTGTGCTAAAGGAAATGCATGATTTGATGGATCAGTGACATCATAAAATGATTCACATACTACTACTCAGAGTCATACAACATCAATGAGCAATAAGATGCAACTGCATGATCATTTACAGACCTTTATCACATCCTTCTGCTACTAAATCTGCTGGCACTATAAAAGAATACTGAACAGAAGTCTTCTTTTGCATCAAGCTGGGGTGCTGTAATATCTTTTCGAGTCCTACTCTGAGGAATTTGGATCAGCCTTCTTCTGAGGTCATTCCAACTGTTTTCTTTCTCTTTTCTTTTTTTTTTTTAACTCTAAAGCTGCTTGTTCACCAAAAAAGGTAGTAAATGCATCAGCTACATCATGTAAATGCTGGCATTTTCTCAGTGGATATTGATTGTTAGGAAGTTAACATAGGATAGTATTATCTAACAAGAAATCCACTTGCCCTAACCTTATTTCTTTTATTTTTAGTGGATCCATATCTAACTCCTTTTTTGCACCTGAGCTACATCTGCCCCGTATCTCTTTTTATTTTGACTAAAGAAATATCTTTTGCCAGTAGTTTTTTTGCTAATGATTTTGATTGCCTGACAATGTGATTATCAGGATTTATTTGACTCAAATTTTGTTGACAAAAAATTTCCATTCTCCATTTTAAATGATTTCATGAGAAGATATTTTTGTTTATACTTATGCTGTTGCTTTTGGATGATTATGTTATCTTGACTGGGGAGCTTAACTTTTCTGCAGATCCGTCGACTAAACTTGCTTCTAGGCCGTATGATCCTAGATTTGCTGCCGACCAGGTGACTCTTAATATTGAAATTTTTTTTATTAGGTAGAAAATCAACTCCGTCCATAAAAGGGTCAATCGTTTCAGAATCACTAAGGTCCCAACCCGTAAAATAGAAGAGTTAGAAGAAATGTTTAACTTAGGATTTTATATATAGATATTTTAGTAAGTACTTAATAGGTAATGAAAATTAAATTTCATAAGTTCTAAACGATCCTACAACAACAAAGAATACAAAATGGTTCGTCACAATCAAAAGCCTCCAAAAATATCCACATGATACAATTGCAAAATATAGCAGTGAACCAACTATGGGTAATACTCCATAAGTTTATCCAATCATGTGTCATCCGGGTAACTTTAAGTTGTACTAGTTAATACTTTGCACCACTCTATAGAGTTAGAAAACATTCAAAATGACTATCTGGACGGTTTGTTTTTAAGCAATTTTGCTCCTGCACGATGACCATACACAACCTATATGTCAAGGACTGAAACAATCATGAAAACAAATCAAAATATGACTATCCAACTTACTACAAACTCTCTACATATTGTGTAAAGTATAAATAAAACAAAAAAATACGAACACGTAGAAATATTACATTGAACACCTTGTGTATAGACTTGTTCATGATATCTTCTTCTACTTATTCCATTGACGTCCTTATCAAAGTCTTCGTGGATATTGTATTTTCTTAGCTTCGTTAAATATTCAATCTTCTGCTTTAGCTATAACACATCTCCTGACTCCTAACTACTCTTCGTCGTTATTGTTTAGTAGTCAAACTTTGATCCATCTATTCTGTTTCAACTCATCGATGACACCGAATCTAGTGTGGGGTCAGTTAGTTCTAGTCTCTATTAGTTTTGGTCACCTCTAGGATTGTATCATATTCTCCATCATTATTATTGCCAACTCCATTTAGTAGAAAGGGTACAATATCATGTATTGTCTGCTTCGTTTGTTAGTTGAGCACCCCCACGTTGGCTTGAAGTTTCTCACTATGGCCTATTTTGATGAGAAGCCCTTCTATATTGATCTTACGAAGTTTCTTAACCTTTGCTCTTTTGTCTTGTCTTAGTACTTGAAGTTTGTCTTTATATTTTGTATCTCCTCGGTCCGTTTCACGGCCATATACTATTATTTGTTGTCTACCATTTGTGTTTCTATTCACGATTGATAAATTCGCCTCTACGGCACTGACATTTCTACAAGTCCATCTCAATTTTAATCGATGCTTAATTTTAGGTAGTTATCTTTATGGACTCATCGATGTTTCCTCACCTCGTTCGATCACTTGTTTCAATAATTTTATATTCTCCAAGTAATTCCCGTGGGTCGCTAAAAAAACAAACTGCAACTCTTATTTATGATCTTTACTGTCATGTTGTAAGGCTCATGTCGATTCTATTTTTTCATGCATCACTAATAATAAAGGTTATGCATGAGAATTGCTTTTAATTTGTATTGTCTATTAAGTGTTTCTTTAAATATTTTCTTATGTTGAAATGTTTTTTCTAATTCATCTTCTCTTTTATAGTGTTTTACGAGATCAGATTCTAGAAAGATTGTTCTTGAATATGCAAGGATACTATATGATTTAAGCAAAATCAACTAGGTCTTTGATACCCCTCATCATTTTAACCATATTGTGTTTACCTTATGAATAATATATTCATCAATCTTTCATTTTACTTAAATAATTGATCTAAGATATTATATAAATTCATGTTATATTTAATGGAGCAGCTAAGAGACAATAGTATAAGACTAGGCCTTTTAAACTCACCTTCGAAAATTTGAACACATATAATTCAATCTCAAATATAAGGTAATTAACTTCTAGAAATAAGTCTTTATCACTGATGTATACACGAGAGGGACACATAACATTTCCTAAGTACATAAGGCCTGATTTCAGGATGATTTAAGATGTTTACACGACTTGAACCTTAAGTCGCCTATGTCAAAAGGGAGCATCCTAATTTGTTTATACTTTTCTTTATGATAGTATTTTTATTTGATTAACTTTCCCCCAAATCGTCCCCCATTTTGGGCTGACCGAGGCGAAGCTGGGCCAGAGAGCTGCGAACCAAAACAGATACAATATTGCTCTGCTCTTCGAGTTATATTTTCTGTAACCATAGAAATGAAGAGCTTGTGATGATACAAGATATATATTCTCTGTAAGTCATATTTTTTCTATACACCAATCAACAACAAACGACCAGCTCTCATGAAAACAATGCTCCATTCATTCACAAGGGTATAAGTAATTCGTCCAGTACCGAGGAGAGTATGTGCCTGGAGAAGCAAAGCACTAACTACACCGTGCTAATATCAACTTTGCTCTTATGAATCTGGAAGGCAGGGGTGATCCAGCTACCACAGCTGCATTGGATGCCGGACCAGTTGAAGTATCCGAGGCGTGCCTCACAATGCACGCATGATAGCTTTCCTTCCAATGCACCTTCTTCCACTGAAACACCATCAAAACCGAGTATATAATTCCAAACAAGGGTTCAACAAACAAAGGGCATACACAACTATAAAACTCTGAAATGAATTTACCTGATGTCATCCACTTCAAGGGTTCAACAAACAAGGATGAACACTGTTGCTCCTGAAATCTATTATTAGCCCGGTTACTGGCTTTTCGCTTTTGCCACTCGAAGCACGTCTCCCCCTCACCGGCCACATGGCTGACAACATTCTCTTTCAATGCAACAATCCTCCGGCATTTCTTGCAGCGGTAGGCTGTACTATGTTGATTTCCCTTGAGGGCCTCCTCAGAAGGGTTGAACTCTGGCGGCGGCAAACCAGGATCAGCACCAAATACGAAACTGTCTATTTTCTCCCCTTGTTTGTAAGAATGACCTAATAACAATGGCCATATTATTAACAATATAAGTCGAGAGAAATACTTAAATGCCAAACTTCTAGTTCAACCAGACACAATTCAGTCTGCAAGGCAAAAGATATTAACATAGGATATACTACCAACATTCATCACAAGAAAAATCAGCCCATATCAAAAATCCAAAATCACAATTATACTAAACCACTTGAAATACCATGAAAATAAAACCCCTATTGCAATTCCTTTAACTTGGTCTAGATAATAAGGAATATGGCAGATACCTAGTTTTAGATGGTACTCTCTGTTACCTAAATGATCATTTTGTTGTGAAATATGATCCTTAAGTGCATACCTGCGCAAAATGGAAAATGCACATGAGGATTGAGGCCCAGCTTAAAGATATTCAATGATGCCCCAAACCATGGTTCGTATTACCGGTCCATATTGTTATACCGACTAACTATTGATACAGTACGTATTGAGCTGTATCAAACCATACCAAGTGTACTGACATATGATATAATGGGATGTACTGATGTATCACTCATATTGATCCTCTGTCGGATCAGTACGTACCACTCATACTGAGTGGTAGATTCGATACATCAAACCTTGGCTCCAAACAGATCCCTAAAAGCAAGCAAATCTGCACTGTTAGACCATATTTCTACCTGTCCCATCATGAGTGTGCAGTGTTTGATTTGGCTTACAAACAGGTCGCTTGTTGATGTAATCTTATGCTCTTCCTAGTAATCTGGCTGACTGATTTGATATGCCTTGTCAGCGGAAAAAAATAAAATAAAAGTCCAAAGAGGATAATTTCAAGTATACTACAGTATGTCTTTATCTGGCAACCTTTTCTATCGGACCATCAAGTAAAGAGGCAACAAGGGTGATCTGAACAGTATCATATGTATCCTGATGATGCTTTCAGGTCCAGTTAACAACCCAATTATCAGAGAATGATCAGCCACCAAACGTGCCTTAATCAGGGCTCTTGAACAAGTTTGTGATAAAAAAATCTTGGCCCAACCAATCAGCACTCTTGAACAGTATCATATGCATTCAGCTGATGCTTTCTAGTCCAGCTAACTACTTAACCATAGCAGAATGATCAGACACTGTCCCAATCGGCATGTGTGAACAAATTTACAAAAAAATATTTTGCCACATGATCAAGCACTTCTGACTGAAGGGTCAACTATGATTTCTTTCATTAATAATACTCCCAAGACCAACCAAAAGAGAAGCAATTTTCACATTTTTCACAAACAGATTGTGAGTCATTTAACCTTCAGTATTTTGCATTTAACTTCCTTATTTCACATATTTTAACAGGGTCTAAAGCTAAAACTACTATATATTCAATTCCTACTTCCCATACTTTCTTGCATTAGTCTTCTGAGTCCATCCTGAAGCGCCACACCTGTAAACATTCGTCTCCATTACATGCTCATTAGAAACCGTTATTATAAATTCTCTTTGCCTCTGTTTTACTTGATTCAAATATAGAAAATTAGAGACTTCAGAAAATGCTGTCATTCTTTTCTTAAGTCAGACTTCTATGGTTAACCTATTCTTTGTTGGTAAATTCATTTTCACCTTTCAACACTATCTAGCACATAAATAAAACTTCTAACCCATATTCTCTGCTCATGAACCTTCCACTCCCTCACAACTTTAAACATCTACTATTATTAATTGGTATATTTCCGCATATGATTTATGTATCAAAACCTGTCACACGTCCATAAATATCAGGCATGAGCAAAAGGACATTACCAGTTACTGTAGCATTACGTTCATCCCACAACATTAACTTTTTTTTTTAACTTCAACTTATGTAGCAACTACAAAAGAATTGATAAGCCCAATCAATTCTTGGAACATGCATCATATTGAAATGTACTTAAAACAAATATGTGCCATATATGTGCATGGATTTGTTCAACAAACATATAACACATGCCATAACTTCAACTTGTTTAGCAACTACAAAAGAATTGATAAGCACGATCAAATCCATGATAGAGCCAAAATGGACAAAAGTAAGAAGCAACACAAAAGCAAAAGGCATCTATTGCTCTAACATTAATCCAAAGAGAGATGAAAAACCCACCCAATATTTTCAAACGGAAGCGCTTGTAAATGGGGCTCTCAGTATCTACTTTGAAACCCATTTCTTCAAATAAACTTAACTGCAAGATTTTGATATTGATTATGTCAAAGGTTCTTTGTAACACTACCATAATCACAGTAGCATCCAAAATTAATCAAACCTGATCCAGAAATCCATCATTTGGACAAACCAGGTCACAAACTTCATGCAAGGATTCAAGTGCATCTGGAAACAGCATGTAACTACATTAGCAAAGAGAAACTAGAATAAAAGCTCTAAGAGTTCACCTTTATTATAATATATGGGCATGGTACCTGCAGCTTATCTACATACCAACAAAAGTCTACATCCAGAAGACAACAAAATTAACAAAAAAAGTCATACAAACCTTCCATGGATTTCTGTTCTGTTCTCATAAGATATGCAGTTATCACAGCAGCACTGCAACAAACACACAATCAAATACAAATGTAACTAGCGGGGGACAAACTAGATAACCAAAAAAGTATTTAAGCAAAATCTCATGATTCAGCAAATAATATGACATGTTGCCCCATCACGTTAAACTCACTAGCCAAAAAATTCAGAATTCTGGTCCTGACAAACAAGTAATTATCTTCCATAGGCTAAGTAAGAAAGTTATTCGATATGGTTTCTTCATGCACCTCAATCTGAACAGATAGTTTACATTAACAAGTAATTAGGAAAAAGACTCTTTGGGTGGGTATGCTTCATAAAGTGTTACAACAAAAGTCAATATTGGAACGAAAAATAATAATCTTGAACCCTTAATTTAACATGTTGTTATGCAAGTTATATCAACTAGCAGTTAACAATTTCCACAAAGGTAATGTTGAAAACCAGAGGTCACAAATGAGGTTCAATGATATGAAACCGCAGGCAAAAAAATACTAATCTGCTCCTCTTATAGGCAAGTTATAATTATTACATTAGTTAAATTTTCCTACTGTTCTGGTAAATTCATACAAGAGAACCATCATTAAAAGCTAAGACATATCTAGAAAGTGAATAATAGAAACAACTAAACAAAATTTGAGATTGAGATAAGATCAATTATATCAAACAACTCAAGACAAAAAATTCATATATTCACATCATAAACTGTCTTAGGCTCATTGGAAAAATCGCAGGCAGAGATTTTTTTTTTGCGCCTTATCACCGGAGACATTTTTCTTGATAAAACTGCAATTCTTTTATCAATCAAATCATCACATACTTGTTTCTTAAAAAATCTTTAAAAAATTAACAAAATGTATCACATGCCATGTGGATGCCCTGCCGGCAGATTTTGAATCATAGCTGACAATTGGCCCACATGAGCGTGTTGAATAGCCTGCCAACTATGGCAATTATTGAAAACCAAAACATTCCAAACATTCACTATCCAACAGCGAATTGCATTTCTTCACTGCTAATGCTTCCATTGTCAACAGCAGGTGAATTACTATCAGTGTCATCTTCTTTTGCCTCCTTGCTACCTTTTCTTGCACCCTCTTGCCCCTGACATTACTAAGTTTCATTAGTGTGCTTTTGTCACAGGGTTCTTTCTCTCCATTAGCCAGTGTTGCGGTGCCCTCCATCAGCACCGATAATTTTGATTCATCAAGCCAAAAATTCAACCCCTCCACTTCCCCAACAAAACTTGTGGCGTCCAAACGTTCTCAGATATCTTTTGCAAGTCACAAAAAATTCAGAACCTTTTTCTTTTTCTATCTTTTTCTCTTTTGTGGGATTTCATCAAACATTCTTTGACAAAACCAGTCCAACTACTACAGCC
>CM017194.1:4641154-4741154 GCA_004837865.1 Musa balbisiana
TTTCTTCTTCTTGATCACGTGTGTGTTGTGGGGAATCCAAAGCTATTAGCTTGAAATCACATCCACTTTTGATGCGATTACCAGGTGGGCACGTGCCAGCGGGCAAGCAGAAAGCCGGCGCAGCAGCAGATGGGAAGAATCGCCGAGCCCTTGGAGACATTGGTAATCTGGTTCACGCCCAGGTTGTCGAAGGGTAATAATAGCAGCAGATGTGCCTCTTCTCTTTCCCTTTCTTCTTTTCGTTCCTAAAGATTCACATAACACTCGTACATTTGCCATGTTGTCAGGAAGCTGGAATCCCAGATCAATCGTCCCATCACCAGGTAGATTCGATCAACATGCTCTGTGAATGCAGCAATTCTGTACCTCCTTACCCATCGTTGCACGAATCTCTTATATTTGTAATCTTCGTACAGGAGTTTTGGTGCTCAACTTATTGCCAATGCACAAGCTGTAGCTGCCGTTGCTGCTGCTAATAAGGTACAAAGTCTTCGCCCCATTTTTCACGGACTTGTCTCTGCAAATGAGAAGAATCTATTATTGATGACATGCCATTTCAATTGCAGAAACCTGTAGCCATTAAAGCTAATGCAGTAGTCGCTAGAGCTGGCACAAAACCAGCTAAGAAGGTCGCAGTTAAAGGCAAGGAGAAGAAGACAGAGGAGGTGAAGGTTATAGTGATAAGCCCCGACAAGAACCAGGAGGTACCCAAGCAAGCAGCTGACACAAGTAGATCCCGCACCAAATCTACCAGGAAGAAAGTCACTACGCTTACATCTGTTCTCACTGCTCGAAGCAAGGTAAAGGCCCAATTCAAACATCTCCATTGTTATGATCTGCATGTGCACTTCAACTTAGATTGTTGTCTTTGGTCTTAGGTTGCTTGTGGACTCACTGGCAAGCCGAAGGAGTTGGTTGATGACATTGATGCGGCCAATACCGAGGACGAGTTGGCCGTCGTGGATTACGTTGAGGACATCTACAAGTTCTACAAATCTGCTGAGGTACTCCAAAATGACAGCTTTAGTTCCTCCATCTTTATCAGACACTCCATCTTTATCTGTACTAAGATTACTTCTGTACTCTGTTGATGCAGCACCATTGCAGGCCTCACGACTACATGGATTCTCAGGTGGAGATCAACGCCAAGATGAGAGCCATTCTAGCTGACTGGTTGATCGAAGTGCACCATAAGTTCGAGCTGTCGCCTGAGACTCTCTACCTGACATTCTACATCATCGACCGATATCTTTCGATGGAGACGGTTCTGAGGAGAGAACTGCAGCTTGTGGGGGTGTCTGCCATGCTCATCGCAAGCAAGTACGAGGAGATATGGGCACCAGAGGTGTGTGTGGCAGTGCACAATCGAACAAGTTCCATATCAGAGATGGCATGGCTTTCATGAACTGAGCTGGGAATGTGGTGGTTGCAGGTGAATGACTTCATTTGCATATCAGACAGGGCATATACGAGAGAGCAGATCCTTGGAATGGAGAAAGCAATCCTGAACGAGCTTGAATGGAACTTGACAGTGCCGACGCCCTATGTGTTCCTCGTGAGATTTCTGAAGGCTGCAGGATGCGACCAGGAGGTGAGAGAGCAGACGGTTGTTCTCTTGCCAACATGTTGATGTTGTCATCAGTCTGTAGTTTATGACACAGTTTAGCGTGGTTTAAATGCAGATGGAACGCATGGTTTTCTTCTTCGCGGAGTTGGCTATGATGCACTACTCCATGATAATGTTCTGTCCCTCCATGGTTGCTGCTGCTGCTGTTCATGCAGCCCGGTGCACTCTGAAGAAGATCCCTCTCTGGACTGCGACACTCAAGCACCACACAGGGTTTTCGGAGCAACAACTGCTGTGCGTGAACTTTAATCTTCTCTCCTTTGTGCCTTGCGTTCCGTTGAATCACACATGCTAATGAACATGATTTTGAT
The DNA here is from genome assembly GCA_004837865.1 of Musa balbisiana. Taxonomy (NCBI): domain Eukaryota; kingdom Viridiplantae; phylum Streptophyta; class Magnoliopsida; order Zingiberales; family Musaceae; genus Musa; species Musa balbisiana. The sequence goes on from CM017194.1 coordinate 4,643,093, forward strand.
TCAGGGATTGCACACAGATGCTGGTGAACTCCCATGCTGCTGCTCCTGAGGGCAAGCTGAAGGTGGTGTTCAAGAAGTATTCTAGTGAGCAATTTGGAGCTGTAGCACTGCAACCATCGGCAGCCAAATTGGTAGAGGAGCTGAAGGCTGCATCACTTTAATTAGTAGAAGCTTGCATTTATTTCATGTTCTTTATGAAAGAGTGATAACCATGGAACAAGGTGGTGATGATGATGGTAGGACAATTTTTTTGGGTCCTAATTTGGGAAAAGCAGATGTTGCAAATATCTTTTTAACTTGAAAAAGAATATTGCTGTGAAAATAATCAGGAATTGTGTTTCTAAGGTGTTCGAGGATTCAATTCAGAGTAAATTGTTGTTGAAGAACACATTTGTCTGCTTTGTTGTGCCGACAAGTTTCATCAGCTCTAAAAATAACGGTGTAAAGATTACCCTTAACATCATCTGTTTGGATTTGGGTCCAAATCCAAGCATGGGCCATTTAAGGCCTGACTCACATACCTAATTGGTCCCTTATTGGGTCATTGGCCCACAAATGGCTTTGGACGCGGGGATCTCTTAGGGCCACGTCACCCGAGGAGTGAGGAGTTCGTCGGGTCTGAGCCGCCCACGCCAGCCAACCACCGTTGACGAACAAAAGTCTGAAAGCGGCCGAACGCGCGTCGCGTCGCGTCGCGTCGTCGCTCCCACGAAATCCAAGTCGGCGGAAACAAGAAGACGCAGCTCGAGACCAACCACAGGTGGCAAAGCGGCAGCTCGTCCGCCCACTCCTCCTCCATCCCCCACACCGCGGACGACAGACCACCACCACCACCACTACCACCACCCCCCACCCACAACGCCTCGCCTCATCATGGCGCATGATTCGCTCCCCCATCCCGTCTTCTTCTATTCCCACCCGCCCTTTTCGCCCCCGCAAGCACGGTCGACAATGATTGCTCTCGACCGCGCATGCACGCGCGTCGCCCTTCCCGGCCTCTACCAACCACGTACGCGTCCTCTCAACCCTAGTCCCAAAGGCCGCGCTTTTGGTGGGGAGGAACCGCGACAGTGGGCAAGGGCGCGAGGCCGTGCCCTCCTCTTTGGGCGCACACGAGCAGGCCGCAGCTCCCTCTCACCTCGCAAATGATTGCGGCCTCTGACACCGGTCCGGCACGCGCGCGCGGCCCCTCTGGAAGTGGCCAAACCCCGGTGGTCCCTTTTGTGCAACGCCACACACGCGACCGAGATCGACTCTCTCTCTCTCTCTCTCGTCGTATAAAGCTGCTGCAGTACTTGTCTTCCTCACAGAAGACTACAAAAAGGCTCTTGCGATGATAGATCAAGAAGCATCTACCTCACCTTGCGTCTTGTCGACGAACCGAAGTGCATGTGTTGCACCGAACTCAGTCGGCAATGAAGGCCATCAATGCTTCGTCAAACTTGCAGCTGAAGGTGATTCATCGAGTTACCTCTCATGACTTTTGGGAAGCTTCGGTCAATAAGAGACTGTGTGATAAGGCTTGAAACACGTGAGCTACAGTGTAAAGAGACAGAATCGATGGATGGATTGCAGGAGCCCCCACATGAATGCGGCAGTTCCTGGTCGTTTCTCCTTGTTTCTTCTTGTGCTGTTGGAGGCCATGCCTCTCAACATCTCTTTAGCATTCTCAATATGAAGAACAATGTCTCTGGTTCTCTACAGTCTTACCTCAACAATTCTCAAAGAGGAAGACATGCCAAGAGAAACCTGCCAAATTCTCAAAAGTAAGCAGCCAATATGGAGAAGAAGAAGAAGAAGAAGAAGAAATATATCCTCCATCTTTAGTGCATGGAGGAGACTTTGAATGTAGCCGTCTCTCTACAGCTCCCACTCTTACATTCTTCTCCGTTAATTCCACACACACACACACACACAATTAAAGTCAAAGTTGAGAGGCCATTAACAACACATGTCCACTGGACATTCCATTATCGTTTTCTTCTCATGTGTTAGACTGTATTAACGCCATACAACAAAGTAGCTCATCTTCTTTATCTTCGTGCTCACAACATCGGTTACAACCCTAAAACCTGACAGTCCACACCAAACCATGAATCGAGTAACCAAAGGTGAACACTCTTAGGTTGAATCCTGGTCGACGAGACGGCGCCTCTTGCAACGCTCGGCCGGATGTGGTCGGTCCACCAGAGCCTGGAGAGCGTCCCTCAGAAAGGCGCCACCGGGCTCATCCTCTTCCTCCTCCTCCTCCTCCTCCTCCTCGGACGCCTCGTTCTCCTTGGCGAGGATGAGGACGTTGCGCACCCTTCCGCCAAGCGTCGCGATCTCGGCTCGCAGAGTCTTTAAGCGGAGCGATCGGAGGGTGTCGATGAGCTCCGGCAGAAGGTCGGACCTGTCCTCGCAGCAGAAGGAAGCCTCGAACACTGATCTCTGGCCACTGATGGAGGCGGAGGAGGGGAGCACGACGATCTCGTCGGTTTCAGATGGGAAGCACTGTGCCTCGGTGATCTCCTCAGCCCGTTGCTTCAGATCTTTCATGCGCTCCACGACCTTGGCCAGGAGGGATGCTTTGTCCGTCTGCAGGGGATAAAGGAAGGAAGAGCTGAAGCCAAAAGGAGGGGAAAGAGAAAGGCAACCCTAAAAGAAACCCTAGAAAGCGAAGCTACTTTCATCATGGAGAATGGAGAAAAGGTTTCACAGGAATTTGGTCTATGCGTAAATCCAGGAAGAGGAAGATCCAGCAAAACGTCAACATGCCTAAAGAGACCTTAGTTAGTTGTATCTTCTTGCAACTGCAACAAGAACAACAAAGGCTAACTCTAACAATTACAAACCCTAGCAAATTCCCATCTGTTGTAGCATCTTCTTTTGATAGTAAATCGGAACTCATTAAAGTTCTTTGCTTGAATCACTAAAAAGCTGTTAGATCAGGAGCTTACAATAGTAACGTGAGAGAGAGAGAGGGGGGGGGAAGAAGCCCTAATCTGATCTCTTCACACAAACAAAGTGCATATGCAAGAGAAAGAATCCTACTGACTTCAACATTAGAGTTCATTAAATGGCTGTTGCAGAGTCTTCTTTTGTAGATAGAATAAACTTCATTCATTAAATAGTTGTTAGAGAGTAAAATATGTGTGTGTGTGTGTGAGAGAGAGAGAGAGAGAGAGAGAGAGAGAGAGAGAGAGACTCAACAAATCAAACGAAATCCCTAAAACACAAAAGTAGTCCATGAAACTAAAGAAGAGACCTTGGGATCACAGGCAAGGATGGTACGCAGGCGATCGAGGTGGGACTTGATCCTCTCCCTGCGTCGCCTTTCGGCTTCCCTGTGGTTCCGGGACGCGACGAGAGCTCGATCCATCCGCGTAGCATCGACGGCTTCATCCCTCATCGCCATCTCCGTCTCCATCTCCATCTCCATGTGGGGGTAAAACGACGCCATGAAATATTCAGGCAAGCCGCTCAACATCTCTGCCTGCAGATCGCTCCTCCCTTCTCGGCCCGCCGGCATCGTTGGGAACATGTGGGAAGCTCTAAAGGTCGGATTTTATTCTCCGCAGAGGTGACATATATATAGATGTGGTCGATCCAACTCTGCGGTGGTCACACTGAGAAGTGAGAAGAGAATATATGAGTCGGGGAGTCCACTTTGCCGTGTTCATCGCGCATCAAAGATTAAAGCCGCTGGACAGCACTGCACTGCAAGAAAAGGCAAGATTAGCTGTCTGCCGATTCCGTAGAACCTCTCAAAACTAGCAAATGGTCCACTGACAAGTGTAGCTCTCAGGAAAGCACAGCACAGTAGCAAATTACTTGGAACCTTAAAAAACTCTTACTTACCAAACGATAAACGATCTTGGTCTTAGTATTGTCTCTATTCGCCCTTAAAAGATCTATCTTCCCAAAAGTTCAAGTAGTTTATCATTATCAAAAGTTTCCTTAATTACTCACATGATGTTACTGTAAAATAAGATAATGAACTAACTCTAGACATTATCCCAAAGACTTATCTAATTATATACTTTCGGGATAGCTTTTGGGTATTGTATTAGCTAATACTTTGCACTACTCTATAGAGCTAGAAAATCCCCAAAATAGTTGTTTAGATGATTTATTTTTTAATAATTTTATCTTTGTGTGATAACTGCACATACCCTATATTGACAACCACAAAAGCCAACTAAAATAGAGCTACCAAGCCTATCATAAGTCCTCTACATGAACAAAATTGAAAGACATTGATATGCATAAACATTACATTGATTACCCTTCGTACAGATTTATCCATGACGTTATCTCCCGCTTATTCTTTTAGCATCCTCGTCAAAGCTTTTGTAGACATTGCATCTCCTTGCATTTGCTAAATTTTTAATCTTATATTGTACTTGCAATGCCTCTCTTGACTCCTAGATGCTCTCCGTTGTTGTTGAGTAGTCGAACTTTGATTTGTCAACGTTGTTTCAATTTGTTAATGACTCTTGACTCTGGTATGGAGATGATTGAATTGTATTGATCTTTGTTAATTTCTATGGATCCCTCACACGAAGTAAAATATATTTCATGTTGTATGTCAATTTCTTAAATGTCTCGTGCTACTTGAATTTGGCGAATACATGTTGAAGCTTTAATAAGCATTACCTCATAGACTTTGAAGTTATAAAGTCTTTCTTATATGAAATTTGCTAATTAATTCTTCTTTTACTTAATTATCACCTTCAAGTAAGTTTGTATTACTTTGCTTTCGATTGACATTCTATTGGGAAATAAAACAAATAATCTATCTCGATTATTCTGATCACTATTATTAAGGATTTGACAATTGTTATCTTCAACTAAGTTGTTTTGAATGGTCTTAAAACATGTTTAGAGCTTCTTTGTTAGATAAATAAGAGAATCATGATATTCGTTTTCGCATATTCTCTTAAGAGTTGAAAAGATAAATGTTACTTAATTTCGTCTACTTTCTCGAGGGTTATACTTTATACATCAAGCTAGTTACTAGCCTTCACTTACTCTTTGCTCGTACTTTTGAAGCATTCGAATTGTTTGCACTGTCTGTATTAAGTTAGATATTATAATTTGCCTCTGTATTGCCATTGAACTTTTGAAATACAAAAAGTTTTACTCAAAAAAAGCAAAATTTTGTCTAGACTTGGAGCAAGTTTTTAAGAGTTTTAGGCACCTCTTGGATTGTATCATCTTTTCTATCATTTCTGCCACCTATTTCTCTAATTAAGAAAGATACAATATCATATATTACCTATTTCATTTCTTGGTCGAGTACTTCTGCATCGACCCAAAGTTCCCCATTTTTTATTGTCTTGATGAGAAGTCTATCGATATTGATATTCTAAAGTTTCCTACCTTCTGCCCTTCAACCTTGTTTTGGTATTTGGAGTATGCCTCTATATTCTTTACCTCCTTGGTTCCCTTTTATGACCATGCACTCTCTCTTCATGAAAGTAAGGGCTCAATAACTTTACGAAAGTCTCATATCTATAGTACTATAACATTGCCATCCCCATGACCCTACTATTCATCGTCTTGCATCTTATCTCTTTCTTTGCAATCAATAGATCCACCTCTATAATGCTATAGCATTTCTTTAAGTCTGTCTTTATCTTAACAATGCTTGGTTTTGGGTAGTTAAGTCCCTCTAGACTCATTGTTATTTCCTTGCCCCTTTCAACTACCTGCTTCAACACCTTTGTGTTTGCTAGAAAATTCCCTTTGGTTGATGAAAAAATAGACTACAACTCACATGTATAGTCTTCTTCCAATAAATATGAGCTTTAGAGCACTCCAACTCTCCTACCACTCTGATTAAACCTTTGTATGATCAAGTTTCCTCATATGACTCACTAGTACTTGCACTTGGAATCCCTTTTGGTGCTACACAACCCTTATATGCTGATAATTGAAGCTTTCATTAGATATAAAATTTGATGCACACACAGAAAACTCACCTCTACGGTATCATGACATTCACTTATTGAATCCATAGCCCTTCTTGTTATTATGTTGTTTACAAAAGTAAAACTTCTAATAGCTCTCGATCATACCTTTATATAAAAAAGTCTCATAAAACTTCTCCTATATGTGTCGTATTGCCTTAAACCATTCCATCATGATCCATTGAACTATGTTGCCTTCTGATAATATTTCTATTGCATTTTGATATTTTAGGATGAACTTGAACTGTGATATCGCCACTTTAGGGGGTTTTGGGTTAAGATGGTTGACATTTTTTTCATATTATAGTCTATAGAAAAATACACAATTAAGTCATTTTGGTATAATTTTATCCATTTTGATGAACAATCATTGCAAAATATTTCTGTTTATAAATTTTAAACAAAAATACACAAAAACAAAATAAAACATGCTTTCATATATATATATATATATATATATATATATATATATATATATATATATATACAAATAAACAAAAACGATAAATACTCCATTAACAAAGGTATTACGAGTGCACGATGATCATAACAAAACGACATCACTCACGGTGAATATAAGAGACAATTTCAATGAAGGTGATGATTTAAATGGATTAACCTGAACCGCATGATAGATCTAGAGAAGCTGACCCGCTGAATAACCTAAAAATAGAATGACAATAGACATTCAGGATTTCATTGATTAGGAGGTTTTTTTTGTTGTAAATGTGTTGTTAAATAATGTCATTAATAATTATCCGTCAAGAAGCCATGAGCATTGTTTTCATAAGTATCTAAACCACTTCGTATAACCAATGAACCATTTAAAGGAATTTTAGAAAGAAATAATAATACATGTCAGAACTAATAATACAAGCTTGGAACGTCTTTCTTCTTGACAAGTCTTGACAAAGGATAAGATTGTTAGTTCTTCTCGACAGTAGCATCATGATGTTGTTTTTCTTATTAGGCACATCTGATGGCATGGAGGGAGCCGGAAATTTGGTGAGTTAAAAGAGAGTAAGCCAAAGAATTTAACTGCTCGTCTTGGATGCTACGTGAGTGAAGAATGTACAGTCTTTAAACTGTTCCACTTGTAGATGAAGATTTGTGTTTAAGATCTTCAAGAATGGTGATGCATTGTCTAAGCAACGTCTTTGCTTGCTCGCTTTTCTCAACCTCACACAAATGGACAAGCTCGTCCTTTAACTCAACATCTTCCAGACATGTAGGAGGAGTATCTCCGTAGAGTTTGCTCATCTCTAATAGACACTCTGAAGCAGAAATATGAACCTTCCAAAGGAAAGCAGAATGAATTATCTAATACAATATAATAAACATGACAGAAGACTGTGTATAGAACCTTCCCTATCATGATTAAACAAGGTCTACACAGTACAGTAATGGGTTAACAATGTACATAATCCAACGACATTTTACGGTTACTATGATAATGGATAATGCCAAGGCAACTGCTTGATACTCGAATCACATACAAAAGGCATCCTCCATACAAAAAGGTAAGCTATTTATTGGGTTCCACATCAGGTGCATTATAGTTCAGGCGAAGAAGTACATTACATGAAAATATAAGCTATCAAGCATAGGCAGGAACTTCCCCACAAACTCTTTCAACTTTGCCAATAAAGCAAAGAAAGCTAATCAGAAAGGATATGTTCTATATGAGACAACAAACAAATTCTACAAGTGAAGACATTCTCTTTTACTCAAGAATATGTAAACTATTCCCATTTTCTTTCTCATTATCATAAAGCATATGATGATAATCCTAATTTTACTTGGTTAAAGAAAAAGGCCTTCAGTACAAGGCAGATGCTCATCTGTGTGCCAAAAGAAATTGCCTAGAGATGAAATGTTTTAGTAGTTACAATAACAACAACAAAGTTGTAAGTCCCGACTATTTGGAATTGGGTATATGGATCTTTTGTTACCACTAAAATCTGTAAAATTTTATTTTGTAGTTCAAAACAAAATTTTTGGTTCTATCATTCACATTCAGAATATGCACATTTAATGTTATATTCATGAAATATGAATTCTCATGTGATGCATTCTGAATTGAAATGTGAAAAAAGACATCTATATTCCCTTCGGCACAAAGCTAAAGTCAAAAATAGGGTATCCAAATTTCATATTCTATGTGGAGATGAAAGAGCAGACAGTTTGAGCTTCAAGACCAAATTTATAAACTTCATGAAAAGTATTGAGAAAATGAGAAGTATGATCTTCTTTAACTCCGTGACAAAGATTTTGTGCCTCACCACTCTGTAGAAACTCACCAGTTTGTATTAAGGCTATAGCAGTCAATATTACCAATAACATAATTTGGATATCATATTGATAAGTTTTGAAAATCTAAAACAGAATGGGGATTGACTGTTCAAGAAAAAAACTGTGAATGGACTGGCTGGATCAAGTTCACAAGAGGGTTCTGAATTAGATAAGTATGTAGTCGACTTTCCGTTTACTTCTCCAACTCCATTCTTTTTCTTATTTAGGACTTGCATAACTAATCACTAACTTAAGACAAGGAGATTGTGTAATTGGGTTCTTATGCTGATAAAATTGTTACACAATTACCATTGGATGACCATAAATGACTTGACACAATTCAAGTGAAAGGATAAGAATTATTAGAAATATCCATTTGAGAAAGAGAGAAATGAAATACCTGGGAGATCTTCACCACACGAATGCATTCAACTATTTTTGGTGCAAGAGAATGAAATAACTGAAATTTAGAAGAAAAGAATATGAAGTTGGAAAAAATAATTGAGTATAAATTTCAATTGCCAAAACTGGAGCTAAGTCACCTCAAAAATTAATGGAGTTGCTTCACTTGAATAAGTAGGGTTGCCTTCCACAACATGCTGGAACTTTGAACATAACTCTCTGATTGATGAGAAAACAGACATTTTGACTGTCCACAAAGTATCAAAAGAATAAGAGTGTCAATTAAAGTTCAAGAAATGGTTTTGAATTAATGATTATGTTCAGCATATATATAAAAGAAGGGATACCTGGCCAGTTCAATCCAGGTGATAAAGAACTCGAAAACACCTCAATTAACTTTTTACTATTCTTCAGAATATCTTGAAGATGTGCTACATACACACAAGATGCTACACAATCTAAAACCTTGTTGAGAGGTACAGAAGCATCTTCCATATTATCTTTACCTGTGGCCAAAAAAATCATCTCAGAACAACTTCAGCACCACAGCATGATGACAGAAATGTTTCATAACACTTCGATGATTAATTCTAGTTTTGTATGTAAACTTCAGTCTAGTTTTCTTGATTATGGTATTTGTATGAAAACTTCTACCATTGGTTTCATAGATTTGATCATTTTTATAGTTCAACATTACATTCAGGTCCATTCAAGTCATAGTTTAGAAAATTAACAGGACAACAGGTTTGTTATAGACAATTTATGCTCATCCAATCATAATGTCTTTTATCTTTTAAAAATGACCACAGATAATAACATCCACAATGTATTTCTTTTGGCCTACATGTATATTCATCTCACATAATGAAATCATACTGTAATCATGTGATGTTATGATCATGATAAATTATCACACATCAGGGTATGTCCTGTCCATATTACACTATACTCTCTCCATGTACAAACAATGTTTGTGTAATGTGATGTAGAAGTAATAATATACAGGGTGCTTGTCCTTTTAGAGTATGATAGTTAGGTCTAATATCATATAAGCATGATTGCACCATATCTAAAAGAAATTAAATGACAAAGCCAACGATTTAAGAACTGGTTGCACCACACTGATCCACCTAATTTTTACTGGCCCAAAAGCCAACTAGTAATCAATGCTGGGAAGTAACATTGACTGAAAGTTTATGCAGACTTTGGTCAACATAGAATATCTAGGTATAATATATGACATATGTGGTCTTATAATTAGAGGGATCACCTGCTAAGCATTTGAATATTGGAATTTTGATGTTACCTGTCTCAATAACTGAGATAATGGAATTACTATTCATGGTCTTGGTGGCAACAGATTGAGTGCAAACATCATAGAGCATAGGAAAAACGTGACTGAAAAAATCTGGGTGGTTGAAATCTCTTATGACCTGGAAATGATGGAAAATTGCAATCACATAAGAAAATATAGATCTGCATTATTTTTTTCATCAACAATGATAATATTGTAGATCAAATGTTCTGCTTCAGAAAAAGGCTAAAAAAAGAAGACATGCAAGCTCAAAATATGCTTAGCAGTTGCAAAAGGTTGGAACTTTAGAACATCTGCAACTAACCTACAATCCTTTCAGTATTCTGATGGTCACATGCTTGAAAATTCCAAATACAAAAGGCATGTTATGCTAGCTAATGGCTGTCTCATCACAACAAACGTCAACCAGTATGATGCACAACGATCACTTCATGTACTTGCATTACAGTTTTTGAGAAGGCAGTATGCACCAATTAGCACACAAGAGCACAAGAACTAGACCAGCCAGTACAACTCATTACACTGCCTAGGTTGTGGTCACACAGCCTCAGCGTAGTAAACTACATTAACATTTCTAACGGCACATTAAGTATAGTCAGGGAAATATTTGTCTGTACTCTGTAATGTCTGTAATATTTAGATGTTTGTCATACTTCTTAATCACAATAAAAAGGGCATGCCCAATGCACAAGGTTTTCTCCAATGCAGGTACAGTGAAGATCAATGTACACATCGTTAACTATAAATATAGAGAAATTGTTTCCATGACTCGAATCCCAGTCTCCAACCCCTTCTTAATCAGAGTATATTTTAAAATTATATGCAACTTACCAACCTAATAAATTTATGTAGGCTCCAGCATAGTGCAATCTCATATATGAATTTCTTCTTAGAATCTGAAAAGATCAATCAACTCAAATGATGCAATATTTTAAAGAGAAGTATCTATTAATGACATGAAGCTTATCATATTTCATAATAAGACTGAATAATCTTTTCAATCTTGAGGTTAGAGCATGGTTTGCTAAACCGGGTAGTTCAGTATAGTTCAGCCAGTCTATCGGTTAGATCGCCAGTTGATACTGGCCCAAACCGAGAAATTTGGTCTTATCCTAAATAGATATGCATCTTTTCTTTTTTATTGGAGTTTGGCTCGAACGTGACTCCTCGAGGAGTCATGAGGTCTTCACCCCTGCCTACATGGCCGCCACCCACCACGTACCCTCCCGGCCTACTTCTATACTCCTCCCCTCTTCCTCCTTCATTGCCTCCTCTTCCTCATCTGTTTCCTTCCTCCTCTCCTCTCCCTTCCCCAATGATAGTATTGTACATACCAATGTACCGACACACAGTATGTCAATTGGACAGGACTCATACCAGTCCACCCAGAGACCAACATGGGTCTGGTAAACAAAACTACAACCACTAGGTTAGAGATTGAAGAAAGAGTCATTGGGTTAGAGATTAAACAAAAAAGATGATGCAAAAGATAACAAGAAAAATTAGCATTAGTTACCTTTCTATACTGGGTAGCTATTCATTACAACAACAATAGCAACGACGACAAGAACACAACATATTACAGAAAAATTACTAATATCAAGTCAGAAGGTCTAGAATTATTACTTGTTCAAGGCATGAGAAAGCTGCTTCATGATAAGATTTGATTTTTTTGGAACATGCCGTTGTGATAGCACCCAAAACTAGAAAAGGCATGGTAGGGTCTTCAACAGATATTGCTTCATGACAAGATGAACATAGTGAAGCTATGCCATAAAGAATAACGTCTTTTCCCTGAAGTGTTAAATAAAGGGGAAAACAAGCAAGCTGTAATTAATTAATCAAGAAGATTAAATCACATTATATCTATTGTAGTGTTGGTTTATTTACAAATACATATACACAGAACAAAATAAAGATTTTAAAACAGCATATCTACTAAATTTTAGTTATAATTGTACTTTATAAAGTATTTAAGCATATGCAAATATTATACAAACTCTGGGAAAGTTATTGGCCATAATGACATTTCAACTGGTTTACAACACGTTATAACAAAGGGGAAAACAAGCAAGCCAAAATTAATGAATCAGCAACAACAAAGCAAACAAAGCCCTAATTCCCAACTATTTGGGGTCGATTACATGAATGTTTAGTTAAGAGTATTTAAATCTTTATTTATTTCTATTAACATCTTTTTGTCTTCCTCTACCTCTTATCTTTCCACTAAAGGTAATCATTTCACATCTTCCCATTACCTCATCTGTAGGTCTCTGAGCACGTGTTCGTACTATCTTAAATAAATCTCTCTTATTTTGTTCTCTATCGAAGCGATACATAATTGTTCATAAATAAAAATATTATTTTTCTTATAATTCTATAAATTCATCTCAACATTCTCATATCAGTAACACGAACTTTTTGCATATGTTACTTCTTAGCTGCTCAACCCTCATATCCATAATGCACTATATCTATTGCAATGCTTTGTGGATCCATAAAATGAGTTAAGAAGATTAAATCACATTATGTCTATGGCAATTTTGGTTTATTTACAAATATATATACACAGACCAAAATAAAGATTTTAAAATAGCATAACTATTAGGTTTTAGACTTTTAGTTATCATTGTACTTTACAATGGATTTAAGCATATGGAAATACTATACAAATTCTGGGAAAGTTTTTAGCCATAATAACATTTCAACTGGTTTACAGCATGTTATAACAAAATTTTTGGATGAATATTAAAGATCAAGGTACAACAGTTGTCTGACTTAGTGGTTATACTATTGCCTGTTATCCTGGTTTCCTATATTTAATGCACCTAGAAAAGAAAAAAAACTTCTCTTGCTCTTCTTTTACAGTCAATGCACCTAGAAAAGAACAAAAAGCATTGAAGAACCTGATAATGCAGTGGTCAAAATTTTAGGTGCCTCATGCAAGATATACCCAACTACTACCACCTCCAAGATCTGGCCCCTCAGGGATGCTTTAGCCAATCAGTCTATGATGGTGAAATGAGAGTTTACAGCATCATCTTATTTCGAATTTACTGGTCCTTTTGCTAGAGAGCTAATTTAAAGGCATTAAATAAGTTCAAAGTGACACAAAAGAATTGAAAGATCTGTAATGATATAGTTTGATGATCTACATCCAATGGTGCATGCTGCATGTGGTACTTTATAGGCCATTATAGAGTTAGCATATGAGAAGTGTAAGTTTCACTCTTTAAGCACCCCAATGCAATTCCAGTTGGGGCAAACAAAGTTATCTGAGGTTGTGTACCAACCCCTACAAGATATGTCAAATATGCATCCAGGCATTCCAGAATCCTATACTGATACACATTCCAGAATATTATCAGACCATAACTGATACCAATAGTTTTCCGTACACCATTATATAGGTAAAATCATGGTTCTAACTGTCGGATACTGGACCAATACTACATACTGATACTGCAACACCAGGAAGGGAGGAGGAGGAAAAAGAGAAGAGGAAGAGGATACCTGGGCCAGAGGTGGTGGTTAGCGAGTGAGGCATCATGCACATGTGCACGTGAGAGAGAGAGAGAGAGAGAGAGAGAGAGAGAGAGAGCCATGTTTATTGTTCAACTCTAAAAAAGAGCAATTGAGTAGTGAACTAGACCTGACCATCCAAAAAGGGGTGGTCCACATCCTGATTCATGCTCAAACCATATTTGATATGTACAGGTCCAGACAAAATTAGGAATCTTGGGAAGAACATTGAACTAGTATAACACAACCAGAATACTGCAAAACTTGCCATGATACATCTTTCATTAGCCACATTTTATGGGACATGTATGTAAATTTCCCATATGAAATTGCAAGTTATTGCATGTTCATACATCTTGGAGTTTCTGCTGGCACCTACAATTGTGTGATTCTTCTTGGACCTTATTCCATTCATAATGTATCATAATCAGTTAATGACAGAAGCACAATTACATGTTTTAGCTTCAGCAAAACCAGGTTCTTTATAGGCTCATTCTACAGATTGAAGTTCTTGAATGACCACAATCTGTTCACTTTGGCTTTTACATGTAATTAAGCAGTGCAAGTTGTCAATTTAGAATAACTCAAATTCATTATTCAATTTCAAATATTTTTAAAATTTGAAAAGGATGTCTTTCCATGTGTTTCTGTATGTAATTATTCATCCATTTACTAATACATATTTACCATTCATACATATAATTTTTACCATGATATGCAATACCGAACGATATGTGCTACAGTATTACACTGTATCAGTACTGTAGCGATACAGTAATATACTGTAGCAATACTACATTATTATAAGTAAGGAAGAAAATATATAAAACTGTTCGGTACATCCTGGTGTATCGCTCGGTACGTCCTGGTGTACCACTCGGTACACCGGTACTATACCGTACCAAGCCAATCTCGAAACACCGGTATGGTACGGTATTGCATATCTTGGTTTTCACACTACACATACAATTCAAATGAAAAAAAAACCATTACAAAAAGTTGTAAACATACATATACATATGGTTGGTAAACCATGGCATGGCCTTCATAATTTCATTCATATACATACCTCCCAAAAACGACCAGGCAACTCCTTAAGAAGGCATTTAAGCAGATTGTGATGATACGGAGAAAGAGATTCACCAAGGATTTCACTAAGTTTTCTTATTGCCTTGGCTGACTGTCATATGTAAGAAACCAAATAATAAAATTAGTGATCAATGACAATAACCTTAACAACATGACACTGTACAGGAAATGTTCACCCTTTGTGTACATAAAAAAAGGATATCACCTTTCTTTTGTTTGCCCAAGATGATGAAGCAAGGCAATCACAAAGAAGGACAACAATTTCTGCCAAGTACAGTTGAAGAGTCACTCTTTCACTACTTGAATTCTCTTCCCAGAGATCTTCAAATGAAGTACTGATATGCTTATCATCTTCGAATCTAGATAGCACAAGGACTAGAGAAGATTAGTTGCTAATTCAGCAATCATCAATGTCAGATGAAACAGAAGATAGAGATCAAATAAAGGAAAATGTTAAAATCATCTAAACTAAGAATGCAAAGCAACATTTTGGTTTATTGAACATTGGTTATTACTGACATATGGGAAGGGTATAGTGAGAAGATCAAAGTTATACCAAGAATACAACAAATCGTTCCAAAATAAGGCTAACATGTGATACGATGTTATGAACACTGGAGGTAACTGTCCTGCCAAGTTTCTCTATCTAATGATATCTGATTCATCAGTTAAACAACATCATAGAGCTGTCTTATATTTCGAATACTGGATCCATATGGGTCCAGTCCATTTCATCATATAACAGTATGTTACCGAACAAGAGGCGAGTGGTGGATAGTGAGTGGATGGGCAGCACTGGACAGGGGCTGTCATGCAATAGTGCTAAGGCAACAAGAAGACTCGCTTTTCAAAGGATTGGGGATTTTAAGTTTAAAAGATCCCTTTTTTCTAACCAGACCACCCGAGCTGGTTTGGTAAATACCAGTAGGAACGGAACGGTCCAAGCGAAATTGAGTTCCATTGTGACAAACTGACAATCATCTCATTATTGCTCCCTAGTATAAAAGATCCAAAAGAAATGAAAACTTGAAACAAACTGAGTAGTAAATTCAAAATAATGTGCATTGAAAATAAGTAGTCAAGAGTAATATCATGATTAAAAAATCTTAGACAATGAAATGAAAATACAAGGGGTGTAAAGAAGCAACCTTCATTAGGCCAACACGAACCTGGAAATAAAAATTACAGGAACTACTACGGCATGGTATCCACTAAGAACATCAGTTGCAAGACTTGAATAGGCTTTCAGAAGAATTGCACAGGAAAGTTGAGCATTTCTTTCACCCAAATGTAAAGCAGCAGTGTCTTTGATAACGTTTTGAGCATGAGAGGGGGTTGCATGCTTCAAAATGACAGCACAAGCAGCTGCAAAAGCTCTCTTTGCAGAACCACTCTTTTCCTCAAGAACAGCAATATAGACGAGCTTCAGCAAAGTTCCAGTAAAAGTTTTAATATCTGAAGCAACTTTCTCAACCAACAATGTGATGAAGCTTGCAATGCCCACCCTACAAAATCATAAGCACATGCATAGGTTACCAGAAGACCGGTAGGAGTTTTTCATGTATCTGAAGCTATTGCAGACAATCCACCATTTTATACGCTCAACTAAAAATAAATTAACTCGAAGTTTCAGGATGATCACTCAGCACAATTGCAGGGCACATAAAGCAGGTAGACAAAGCAGAGGCTCATGAACTGTTGGAAAAAAATTATAGCTTGCTTAAAGGTTGTCAGATCCATCAACGTAGTCATTCATAGAGTGTACAACAAAATAGCTCGCTTAGAGCAAACACTGATTATATTAGTAATAGTCAAAAGCCTATGTTAATTGGGAAAACATCCCAGCAAAAACAAGCACCAAACAAGGTAAAAGAAGATATACAGGGCCAAGAAGAATAGTAACAAGTTCTACAAGCCTATGACTGGCAGGTGCCAGCAGAAACTCCAAGAGCCTCTGGCCGCCATTGGCAAATGGGTTGGCTGAAAGACTGGCAAGCCCTAACAATCAGTAAGCATTGCTGGAGCACTACAGAGCAATCCACCCCTATCATGGGGTGCGTCATCATCAAAATTAGTGTGGATGACATATCTTCTCCAACATGATGTCCTAAAGATCAAGGTGTGGGCGACGAAGCCACTCCAAAGCAACCCATCATATTGGCACATAGATGTTATGCAAAATCAGGATTCTTGAACTTTTCTAATATGATGCATTATAAAGACATTAGTTAAGGATCATAGGATTCAAGGAATGCAATTTCGTCCGGTTTGGTATGGAACAGCTAGTATTTACCAGTCTAACCACAAACAGCATGTGGACCAGCACAATTTCAGGCGATTCATGTGTAATACAGGGCTTACCAAGAGGTAAGCCCTGTGAACCGAACAATAAGGTCTATGAACCAGACATAACATGCAGTTCAGGCCCAGTAATGGGCCTGGCCAAGACTTGACTTTTGATACACAAAACCTTGCTTTAGCATAACATGAATCTCCTGGTGAGTATTGACTTTTGAAGGATATTTGTTCAAATCAAAATTCTCATGTAGTTTCCCAACACAATAAATTGGGCTTGTAAATATTAGTTCTTGACCTGTTATATTGTCGTGTAATGATCCTTCGCAAACCTCAAAAGTTCTCCAACCAATTCAGAAATTTTGCCTCTCCACTTTTGGGTGCAATTTATATTTGCCACTTGTGATGAGATTGAGATAATTACATCTAATTTTGAGCAGAAATCAGAAAATAAATGGTCGGAAAGTAGTGGTGTACAAGACCGGTTCTAATTAGTTGTCTTAAAAAAACATCAAAATAAGAATTAAACAGATGGTCTCTAAGATAAGAAATCATAACAATTAATGAAAGATTAGATCGTGCATGTGTACCTATGACAGAGAGGTGAAGGTAAGCAGTTCAATTAACTTCATCAAAGAAAATTGTTCCATGGTGTTTGCTGAAAGCTCACATCTTAATGGTGTATGACTGAACATACCTGGTATTAAGTCCTACCCCAGATCTGATCAGCTGGGCCAGGCGAGGAACCAATAAATCCAATGATTTTTTATCCACAACATTTATACAAAGATCCAGCGTTTCCCACATGGGAGAATCTTTAGAAACAGCAATTCTTAAGCTCTCAAGTTTTTCAGTTTGAATTCCAACATTTGCTGCATGCAACTAGTGATTAATAGAACAAGAAAGTTATTTGACATGAATGACAAAAAAATGCAGCAGTCATGTAAAGGGGTTCAAGATGACAAAAGAAATTGACAGTTTTGGCATGGTCAAACCTCAACATAGTTGAGCCTCTGGTCTTCCAAGCTTGATAAACACTCCAGCATGCAAGACACAAGCTCAGGTAGATGAGGTCGAATTGCAATTCCAGCATTCTGCAACAGTAACATTATATGACATCAGCCTTAAACAATGTATAATAAAACCCTGGACTGCAACTACATCAGAAATGCTTGCAACATGTACTTGTTCAACCAAAAACTATGAATTGAAGTATAAGAAAGAAAGCTGACGACTAAAGATGGTCTAGAGTTCCAAGTATGGTGTAATGATGTAACTGCATGATTTTTTTAAATCTCTAGCAATCTGCATCCACAAAATTTTAGGCCGTTCATCCACAGTGAATCACTAAAGATACACATTTAACTTGTATTCCATGCAATTCTATAATAAACAACAAGGTCCATCTGCCCCTTTCTTTACTTTCACAGGCAATGTTATCAATATAAAATAGGCCAAGACTTTAGAAACCAACAAAGATGGTTTACTAATCTTTACTAATCAGTCAATACTGTGGATAACTTTGTAATCACTTTTAGGCAAAGGATTGATGAAAGGACATAGTTAGTAATTTCGGCCAGACTGGTACAAACTGGTCGATATTTGTCGGTCCAAATTTGAACCAGCATGCAGACCATCCCATTTCTGGCAATTCAAGTCCAGTACAGTGCTTGGCATCTGATGAGCCAATTGAACTGGATGGTGCGCTCGGTTCATTTTTTTTCTTGTTTTTCATTTTAGGTTAACTCCCACCTCTCTTTCACACGCGTGTATGCCTCCCTTACATCGCCGCCTCACCCTGTACTCCTGGTACTTACCAGCATACCATGTGTATACTGGACCATGGTCCACCTGTGGACAGATACATGCCTGGTGAATCCATAAGCCTTTTATAACCAAGAATAAATTATCATTCCCAATATACACACTCCTATAGAGTAGCATTCATGTTATCCCCCAACACATATGAGGAAGCTCCTATATAGTATGATTGACACTCCAAGATTCTGTTCCAGATAGAGAACCAAAGTTATCTTAGATGACAGTTAGACTCAAGATTTTGTGTATTTTGAAACATTTAACAAAACTAATCTATTCTAAACCAGGTTGAGTTGAAAAGCTTCTACCACCAATAACAAGGCAAGGTCAAATTCACCCACATTGATGACTCTAGGATCAACCATGCTCCTAATATGCACAAAAGGGTTGGAAGTTAATCCTTTTTCCCTTTCAATGAGAAAGCTTTTCCACTTTGTCAGGTTGCTTAATAAGCCAACTAGGGAAGAGAACGGTTACCACAAAATAAAGAGGGAGATTGGATTCACTACTTTTGGACATTCTGATTAAAGGATATCACTCTGAGCTGATCAGAGACCTGAATGTCAAGGACAACCACAAAAAAAAGACTGGAAACACTATCAATGGACAATTCAGAATATTGGCAACCTTCATACTCAACATAGTGTTTTGCTTTTTCTGGAAAATCAAACTAAAGGTTGGTTGAAAGCATTATAACACAAGTATAAGAACCCAAAAGATCCTTCTACAGCACATGAAAGTACTGTATCATCAACAAACTAAAATAACTTTAAAGCATAATATAAGATCACCTCAGCCCTTGATTAAGTTTGAATTGTTAGGAATATTGAGACTCTTAAGGGAAAGAAGATTTTCCAATTTCTCACTCTTTCTTGACCAATTTGCCTTATACAATAAATTCAATGATAATAATACCCTCTTAAAAGAAAAAAAAATTTATCGTTTAAGAAAACCAATATTGTTGTCCGTAATGGAGCGATCCACATGTCCACATCCAGGTTCATGCCCAAACTGCTAAAGATTGGGTTGGTATGGTTTCGACCGGGGTGAATTTGAATTCCATGATTATCTCTACAAGACCTAGACCCATAAAACAAAATATCTTTTGGAAACATGTTCTCTTAAATATATTAACTAATGCTCACCTTAGCAAGTTTCATAACCATTGTTATGGATGCCTTCTGTATGCTGGAAACTTTGCTTACGATACCCTCAACGAGCAAGAATGGCAAAACAATGTTCATTGTTTCACTTGCATCTGAGGCTGAACTAAGTGAAATGTCACATAACCTGGTTGTTAATGAGCTTACAGCACGACACAGACTATCACCAGAATTCCGTACAGTTTCTTTTATGTCATCCATTGCACGGAATGCTGCTGCCCATATACTCTTTAAATGTTTAGACACCTGCGCAACAGAACAGAAACAATCACAAAGATACACAAAAGCACAAGTCTGAACAAGTCATAAACTTCTTAAACTATCAGAACAAGTCTGATAGGTCCATCTACCAGAGTTAGGGTGCTCAAATAAAATGAATTAGATAACTAGGTTTTTCTCACTTCAGATTTTAGACAATGATCTACCTGACTAAACTTGCGGCCTTGGATAATGTCAGCCAGGGCATGACAACATGCTTCTCGTGAGCGCCAAAGTCTGGATCCAGACTGTGCCAACAAATCATCCACAATGGAATCAAAATACTCATCAACAGTTTTCTTTGGTTCTGCTACAATTGATTTCCAAATATGTCCCATTGCATCCTATCAATGGAATTTCATGGTTAAGAAAGCATAATAAAAGAAATACCAACTAAAACGCAACCAAAGATATACAAAATAGCTAATTACATACATACAATCTTACAATGAGAAATTATTTAACATGAGAAGAATAAGAGTCTCTGATAAATGGCAAAAACAAGTTTAATCATTATGCATTAGATACATAGTGCTGACAGCCAAATTATCCTAATCATAGCCAAACAGCAACTTAAATGGGTTAGAATAGGTGGGTTGACAACATGTCGCCAGAAGAAAAATCTTTCACCTTGTAGTACAACAAAATGCACCGATCAACTTGGATGGAAGAACCGATCAACAATTCAAGTTCTCTATCAAGTCGCAGTCATTAAAGATGGTCGCATTAAACAGGTGACCCACAAATTTTGTTGGCATTCCTCCATAACTGGGTGAAAGTTGCAATCCTTGCAGGATGTATTATAATATACATGAAAAACTATTCACAATTATTAGAAAAAAATGATGTGTTTTCATCTGTCTAGTTCACATACTAAAGATTTATAAGTAATTCCCTTATATTCAATTCCCTTTGTGGGTAAAACTCCTGGTTGCCTTTCAAACTCAGTGATCTGGTTATCGCTGATCAGGTAAAAATCAACACAACAGATTGACCAAGTACCCTATTGCATTATGCACTCTATTAGAAGGAATGTACAATGTATTGACAATATTAGTGATTTCATCATCACTAATTAGGTTAAGATAGATATAGACCAAACAACCAACCCATCATATTATATATTGTACTCTATTATATACACATATACAACACTTTGAGTGATAAAAACACTAATAGAACACAATAGCCAGTCATATGATGAAATTGTCTCATTAGGGATGATTTTAGAACCCTCTATATAATCAAAACTGCTTAATATGTATATGTGCAGAATACATATACTTGCACTTCCAAAATTTTGCAAGGCAAATATAAAATCTTACACAACTTAATAGTCCTTATGAAGTTGTCTTCTCAGAATTCTGTAGTTAATCATAATAGGACCAGTAAGCAAAAAAGTGTTATTGGAAGGATCCTATAAGAAAATAAAATCATAGAATATCATATTCATTTTAACCAATTTAACGAACTAATTGCAGAAATAACATATCTTTACATTCATAGGGAGTAAGAATCAGCTGCCAAGATACTTATTTCTGAAACATCATCGATGAGAACAATTTGTTTCAACTTAAGATGAAATTTCATTCACGTAAAAGTTTTGAACATGTTTGTCTGCCATGTTTCTACGGAAGATACGATAGAGTTTATTGTACATAGAGCAAAGGACGAAAAATCTCAATAAGTAATAGAATAATTATAATATGTAACAAGCACCTCTTTATCTTACATGCCTATGAAAATGCTTTATATGTATTTCACACATCTTAAACGCCAATGTCCCTTGTCATGTCATCCAGCAGGTGCCAAAAATACAAAGACAACACTATCATAAGATGGTTCAAAGCAAGGTTTTCTATTTCAGAAACATGATCTGCTAGTATATACCATGAGGCAGTGGCGACAGACAAGAACGAGGAGGATAGTAGAAACAAAGGCATGCAGACAAGTGAAACACAATGCGAGGTGAAAGGTCGATAGCAAGATGCACAGGGGTAAAATGTGCGATAGGATTATTACCGTTAGGGTTATTAGTAATCAATTTCAGGATATAAAATTAAAAAAAAAAAGAGCTTACTGGTTGATGTGGACAGTAAAGCATTGTATTGCCCTTGAACCGTCGAGAGTTGGATAATCCACGTGCCAATTCACACCCAACCAGTAAATCTCGATGGGTACATATCAGTGTTGGTGAAATTGAATTCCGTGGTTCAAAGTATTTTGAATACTTTTATCAATATTGCAATACTCTATGGACACATGTAAAGACTTTTGGGCTACTTGAGAGATATCGCATGCAATTCCTCAAGTCTCCATCTCGTGTTGAATGCTAGATTCTAAAAGAAAGAGAAGATATTGAGCATCATATTATGATTGTTGAAATAAATATGACAATTTCATCTTAATCATCTGACTGTTATACTCTCATCATTTATCATGATCAATAACCTTGCATATACTATGTATCCAAAGTATATTCTATTACCATACAGTAGTCATTGTATTGTACCCAAGTTCCCCTCAAAGTATGAAGTATACACATACTGTATTGTGTCCTATGGGAATCCAGTGTCGTTATCCAACATGATTCACATGACTTATACACAACACACAACAAAAAGTGCTAGCAGCCAATGTACAGGTAGAAACAATTCAAAAGGATTAAGAATTTAGTACCTGGACATTTTTATCAGGATCATACTGGTATCTTACTAGCCTAGGGATCAAAGAACGCATATATGGTTTAAGTGCATCCCCCGCCTGCTTCGCTATTTTTGAAAATCCAAATGCAGCACCTCTCTTGGAATTTAGAGAGGACTGATAATTAGCCAGATCCATAAACTTGTATATCAAGTCAGGTTGGCCCATCTCATTAGCAAGGCTACAAAGTTCCTTATAAGTGCTTAGTTTTCCTCCACTAATAGTCTCACCAATTGCCCCTTCTTGGAAAACTTCAGAATCATCCATCAGCTAGAAGAAAAAACAAATTAACAAGACAGTTTCTGACTAGTGTAACATGTAGAAGAAGGAACAAATAGAAAAGCAGAATAAAACTGAATTACTACCTTGACAGCCCTTTTCCTCTTCCCTGATCCAGTCAATGTGCTTACAAGAGCATTTACAAGGCTCTCTTTCATAGAGGAATCACCAAGTTCATATACAATACTCATCCCTTGGGAGGCCAGCTCTTGTGTAAGATCATTCTGTTCACCAAGAAGGTGAGAAAAAGCTTCCTGAAATATAAACAATCAAAATCAAGATATTAGAATTTAGTAGGATAAGCTTCCAAGAAGGTTTCATACTTTCATCTCAATAATCCAAACCAGGACTAATGTTTTCTGCACCCAATCTGTTAACCTCCAGGTTAATCATCCAAAATTAGATTATGATGTTGCATGTTTTTTAGCAACAATGGGTGGGTGCTGGGAAGGTAATTTTACCATATGGTATTGGAAAGGGAATTTAATCAAAACAAAGAGGTGAGTGTTTGATCAAGCATTTGACAAAGTGAGTAAATAAACATTTCTTAATTCACATTCATGTCAAAAGTATAAAAAAAAGTTGCTGTTGTGCTTATTTGCATGATAAAAGCTCCTAGAAGGCAAAAAAAAAAGAAAAATCAGATAGATATTCCATCAACCCAGGTAACTATTATATTGCCAAAATGTCCACAAGCATGACAGTGATTTATTAAACTAATATGAAAGATAATGCACAGACCAGGACACCAAACTCCAATGATAAATAAGCTAAGGCTCCAAAAATTAAGCTAACGCCCAATCTTCACCAATATACTATAAGAAATATATATGAAAAGTTAATTCAATATACTATAAGAAATATGTTTCCACTGATATCTCTCATGTACTCCCACTTGGTACTTTTCACATTCAGACTCCCTCTATTTTATTAGATCTTGTCATATTTGAACCTTCATTATCCCTTAACAATTTTACATATAACTCATCTAATGAACTATCTATTTAGTGGTCCAGATATCACAAGAAATATCAGATTGCATAACTAAGATGAAAAAGATTAGCAAAATTTGTAAGTGATCCTTTCAAAAGAATAGTTGAATAATGTAATAAACCTGAATCTCAGGAAGGAGTTGCTGAATTTTTGGATGATGCCCGCAATACATCAAGAGCGACACCAACCAGACAGTACCAGCACAACGCTCTTCTTTTCTGCTACTGTATAAAAGAACATCAAAAAGCTTTTTGGTTATGACTTCCTGAGCCCTGGTTCGTGACTCTATATCGATGCCATTCTGAGAAGTCCTACTTCCAGTTATGGATGATGATATTTCACCGGTAAGATAACCAGAGACTTTGGAAAGGGAACTATAGTTTGACTTAAGTATCATGTCGGCTGTGACAGAAACACCTCCCCATATAAAAGAAAGAGCCTCCCCAGAAGCAAAAAGTATGTCCTCCACCTTAGTTTTCCAAAATATGTAACTTGGAATCAAGATATTGAGAAGTTTATGCCAATGCATGACAAACTTTATGAGGAAATAGTACACACCTTTGATCGGCAAAGACTAAAAATCAAATCTAGTGCACAATTTACGTGCTCAAATGAAGTTTCCTTTACTGAAATATGACCCAATGAAATTAAAATCTTTTGAATAGATTTGATATCATCTCCAGAAAGTAGCTTGTTCAACTTCTGATGCAAAACTGTTAAAATTCCAGCTGTAAGAAAATCACAAGAAAATACATTAAAAATATGAAAAATTATTCTTATCCAAGATCCATCATAAAATATCCCAAAGCATATGAAGGACTACCTGGAAGGGAGTTTTGCTTGAATGAAGACAATGAACAACGAAGACCAATATGGCCAAGTGCTTCCATTGCAACCGAGGCCAATTCAGAGTTCTCAGACTCGACAACTTGTACAAGTGTGTTAACAACAACTTTTAGATGTTCCTCTGATATCTGTATCAATGTGAATAATTGGCAATAATTTGTCACTAAAATGTACTGTTTAAATCTGATAGTGCAACTTAGACTCCATGAAGTAAACCAACTTCACTTTATCAAAACAGAAATTTAGATAAGAATTTAAAGTTTCATAAACTGTTTAACAAAATACATAAAAGAAACTAAATGGAAAAAGGTAAAAAGATTTGGTCATAGTGATGAAACTGGCCAAGGAAGTTAATGACAACAAGGGACAACACCGTCAGTATAGGTCGATTGGTACTTACTTTGGATGGTTCTTTCATGCACTCAGCTGTCATATATCCTATAGCACATAATGCCCCATGACGACTTTCAAACCTGAAATCATTGATGTAAAGCCAAAGCTTAAATAGGGATTAATTTATTCAACAAGATAAAAATAAACTATATGAAAATGGAAGTGCACAATAAGTCAATAACAACCTCAACATGTGAGTACCACCAATAGGGGATAAAACATCAGAAAGAAGAGTACAGGCTGCTGATGTAGGAAGAGCAGAACATGCAATTCCAAGCAAGCGTGACACAGATTCCCGAGTACCAGAATCAATGTGACCTAGTAAAGGCTTCAACCAAGACAAACGCTCTGCATAGCGCGTTGCTACCAACTGTAAAGGATTAAAATGGAATTAGTGAGACAAGAGGAACTGAAAGAAAATTAATAAGAACAGAAAAATATGCAAAAAAATCTTAACCTCAGGAAAATGGGCACCAATTTCAACTAATGCCTTGGAGGCAGTAGCATGAAGTTCAGTGGATCCTTCACATGCCATAGCATGCTCCAAAATTGAACACAACTTTACTACTGGAGAAGAAGATGTATCCACTGGAAAACTGAATTTGGATAACCTAAAATCTGCCTCAAAACACTTCATTAAAAACTTAATCATGGCAATATATGCTTTAGATGGAAAAAAAAGCATTCCTTCTCTTTGTTCAGCGGAATCTAATAACTTTGGCTGCTGGTTGCATATGTAGTCCAGCATCATTGTCAGATCAGGATACTTCAGATCAGTATTCACTCCAGATGTCTGTTCTTGATCTTTCATAAGATTAAGCCCCTCAAGTGCCATTTCCCTAGTAAGAGTGATGCAACACACATGGCAAAAATAAATACACACAGTCAAAAGATCTGAAGGAAAATCTCATTAATGCAATGAACACTATAATTGATATATGGCCCATTCTGAAACTAAAGAATGGTTTGCAATAAGATTATCATTATATTAGAAATGTGATGTATAAATGAAATGTGATGTATCATCGGCACATGCAACTACAAATTAGTATTAGAAGACAACTACCGTACGGAATCATGATCTCAAACACCAGACAGACAGAAACATACTGAATGGTATTTACCAATCCAATTAAGGACCAGTACTAGATCAGATAACTTGGTACCAGTCGGGCCACTTTTCTTTTTTTTTAATGATACCAAATGGTACAAGTTAGTATACCATTTGGTATACCAAGAATATATTGGTCCAAAAAGGTGTTGGAACCTGTAACCGATCAAATTCTGAATCTTCCAATGGATGCCTTTGACCAATCTTTAGTAAATAATGAATGACACAGATCACCTACAAACTTATTATCACTTTTTGTAGGCCTT
The DNA here is from genome assembly GCA_004837865.1 of Musa balbisiana. NCBI lineage: Eukaryota > Viridiplantae > Streptophyta > Magnoliopsida > Zingiberales > Musaceae > Musa > Musa balbisiana. Next base: position 4,669,792 of record CM017194.1, read on the forward strand.
CCACCAACCACATGCTCTCCACTGAGAGTATGTTTTGATCCTTATATAACAAGAAATTTCTAAGCAGTCTGTAATGGTTGACAATGTAACAACTAACAAGTAATACAAGTAATAATATACATGGTGTGGAAACCAAGTAGAATTGCCAATTCGCTAGGAAGAATAGAAGAAAAAACAAGCAAAAGAATATTTCTCAAAATGTAAAGCACCTAGAAAGAAATACATTGGAAGGCAATAGAAGAAAAAAATGTACAACTTGAGATTAAAGAGGAGGATTTCTAATTTGAAAACCCACTTGTAGATAATCTATTAAGTCAATATTCAGGAGCCGGATTCAATGAACCAGAACATACTGTAGAATCAGAACTAAGAAAGCAAGAAAAAGGCAAGCCCAAGATGGCAATCCTTCTCCTTCCTCCTCTTCCTCCTCTTTGAGTCTTTGGTACATACCAGTTTACTATGTGTCAAGACACCGATACCAGTCCAGTCACTCGGTCAGGGACCAATTTAATACTCAATATGAGATTCTAATCCTTGAATGAAGTTTTAGCACCATTAACAGAACTTATTTTTAGGAAACATTGGCAGTACTATAGTATAAGTCACAATTAAGATGTTTCATGAAAACTAAAAATCAAAGATAAACATCATTCTAGTGGTAACATTGCTCATTTGTCCATCCAAAATACAGGTACCATAGTATCTTGCTAAAGGATTCACACAAACTATATTGTCAGATGTTCCTAACATGTGCTACTAGAAAAATATCTAAACCAAAATGGCATGCAGAATGAGCAAATAAAATCACTGCTAGAAAAATAAATTAACAAATAAACTGAATTTATGCATGTGCCACTATTTATGGGTTAACAAAAGGCTGGTTAGCAGAATAAGCACAAGTATAATAAAGCATAAAAGCAATAATTGATTATAACACCAAGTCACCAACACAATGTGAACAAACTTTAGAAAAAGGCAAGTTCATGAAGAGAAATAGTAACCTTATATCAATCTTCGAATCCGCAGCTCCGAGAATGCAAATGTATCGGCTAGGACAATGATTCAAATCAAACAATGATGTAGCCCACCTCATTGCACAAAATCGCACATCACTTTGAGCCTTCCAAAGTTATAAAAAATATTAGTAAACACTAAAATAGATCAAAAAATAATATCTATGAAACTTTACCTGGTACATTAGAACCATACTAATAATTACTTTATAGTCAAAGTACTTGAAAATCATAATCAACAATAATTAACATCCTATCATGGCTTCCGATATTCATATAACTAGGCTACCTATGGTCCTTGTTTAGATCAATCGATATATTGTAATGTAAAGGTTTGTTCTTTGTGATTTGATGTGCTTGCGTACACCTGGTCTCTGGAAAGAATATTTCAGCCCATCCTCGTCCCAAGGCATTCCAAATAGACCACTAGATCAAAGTTTTGGCACTCTTAAGGCTTCTTGCTATAGTATAATACATAAAACCACAAACCACAAACGTCCAATATAAGTGAGATCAGATGATACCAAGGTTTGCAATTTCGCCTAGGTTGGCATGGTACATGCAGTACGTGAGATTATCATGGTATCATAAGTCGGATAAAGGCACCACAAACAAAACACTAAGCAAGACCCTATAACACCAAGAAAGCTGATCAAGATGGCCCTCTTGGGGCTTTTTGTTATAGTATAATAAATAAGAATACAAACAATAACCAATGAACGTGAGTTCCGATGATACCATAAGTTGGATCCTACTGTTCCATTTTAAAAACAATACTCAAGAAAATCAATTATGAATATTAAAAATCCTTACCGCTTGAGAATTTTCAAGCAAAAGTTCTTCAATATCTTTCAAGACAGCAGTTGGAGCACCCTGTATTAGCCATTTACAAGAATTATAAGAGATTCCAGCATTCTGAAAAAACAAAGGCCTAGTGACAGGACAAGAACGGAGATAAAAAGAGGAATTAGCCTAGGGAACAATTTTAAAGGCATTATAAAGGAACAAGATGATAGAGAACTCCAATATCACATAATATCTTCGCAAAATCCAGATATGCTGAAATGCTTGCAGGTTACTTTTGGACTATAGTATATACAGCATATGACTTGTGAACAAATCCTCAACAAGCAACTCCTGAATCCTCCCTTTAGACACAACAAAGAACAATAAAAAAAACAATGGGAGATCGTCTAGGAGGAGGAATCAATCAGAAATTGTAAAGTATTGATGCAATTAACTACATCATCTGCAACTGACTGTTTACATGGTCACAACTAAGCACAATCAATCACCACCAGCTTCATCCAACCCTCTTTCCATGAAAACAGGGTCAACTTAGAAGATTGTACAATGTACAAAATGCAGTTGCCAACATGATATCTATTATCTGCAATCTAAATCTGTGCTACAATCCTCATGAAGGTGAATCAAGGCAAAAGGGTAACTTACTAGGAAGCTCAGAGGTTAGTTGCCCATGCAGAAATGATCTCTAGGTGGCAAATTCAAACCAACTATATGCAATACATCACAACCATGGTCGAACACGACAAGACATGAATGTAAGATGTGATTACAAGAGGCTAAGGTAGCATTGCTATTTTTGTGCATGTCAGCACAGAAAAAAGTGGAGATAGCATTATGTTGATAAAACATCATGCACCATATAGTACCTTGTAGGCTATTGCAAGCGAAGTGACTGAATCCTGAATAGTAAGATGCAGAGACTGATCTTCCAACTTTAAAGCAGTAAAAAGCCGCAGAGCCATATCAATTTTTTCTCTATAAAAAAATTAGAAAAACACAAGACATATCAGCATCAACATGAAATTTCTGTAGCCCAATTATAAATGACAAAGTAAAAATACCTGCCTGAAAAGATGAGGCATACGTGATGCAAGCAAACCAATAGCTTGGTAAGCAAATGTCTTGACATATTCGGTAGCCTCTGGAAAATAGAACAATAAGTCACAACCCAAAGGTCATGCAGCTGGCTTTCAGTAAAAACCAGGCCAAACAAAGGACTAGAAAATGATATAAAAGTTGCATTCACCAGAAAATAGACCAATAAGTTAAGCAATGCCACTAAAGGATGTTGCAGACAATAAAAAGGTCATGCGACTGGCTTTTTCAATAGAAACTATGCCAAAGAGAAAAGGACAAAAAAAATAGAAAAGTTTCATTCACCAGTTTCTGCGTTAGGACCATCAAGAGATCGTAAAATTCCACTTAAAATAACAGGACCCATGAGCTTTAATTGATCCATCACAGCCTACATAATTAACAAGATAGAAGTTTGTCAATATAAAATAGATATTTAATGGGAAATATACTCGATATTTAATGGGAAATATACTCGATATTTAATGGGAAATATACTCGATATTTAATGGGAAATATACTCGATATTTAATGGGAAATATACTCGATATTTAATGGGAAATATACTCGATATTTAATGGGAAATATACTCGATATTTAATGGGAAATATACTCGATATTTAATGGGAAATATACTCGATATTTAATGGGAAATATACTCGATATTTAATGGGAAATATACTCGATATTTAATGGGAAATATACTCGATATTTAATGGGAAATATACTCGATATTTAATGGGAAATATACTCGATATTTAATGGGAAATATACTCGATATTTAATGGGAAATATACTCGATATTTAATGGGAAATATACTCGATATTTAATGGGAAATATACTCGATATTTAATGGGAAATATACTCGATATTTAATGGGAAATATACTCGATATTTAATGGGAAATATACTCGATATTTAATGGGAAATATACTCGATATTTAATGGGAAATATACTCGATATTTAATGGGAAATATACTCGATATTTAATGGGAAATATACTCGATATTTAATGGGAAATATACTCGATATTTAATGGGAAATATACTCGATATTTAATGGGAAATATACTCGATATTTAATGGGAAATATACTCGATATTTAATGGGAAATATACTCGATATTTAATGGGAAATATACTCGATATTTAATGGGAAATATACTCGATATTTAATGGGAAATATACTCGATATTTAATGGGAAATATACTCGATATTTAATGGGAAATATACTCGATATTTAATGGGAAATATACTCGATATTTAATGGGAAATATACTCGATATTTAATGGGAAATATACTCGATATTTAATGGGAAATATACTCGATATTTAATGGGAAATATACTCGATATTTAATGGGAAATATACTCGATATTTAATGGGAAATATACTCGATATTTAATGGGAAATATACTCGATATTTAATGGGAAATATACTCGATATTTAATGGGAAATATACTCGATATTTAATGGGAAATATACTCGATATTTAATGGGAAATATACTCGATATTTAATGGGAAATATACTCGATATTTAATGGGAAATATACTCGATATTTAATGGGAAATATACTCGATATTTAATGGGAAATATACTCGATATTTAATGGGAAATATACTCGATATTTAATGGGAAATATACTCGATATTTAATGGGAAATATACTCGATATTTAATGGGAAATATACTCGATATTTAATGGGAAATATACTCGATATTTAATGGGAAATATACTCGATATTTAATGGGAAATATACTCGATATTTAATGGGAAATATACTCGATATTTAATGGGAAATATACTCGATATTTAATGGGAAATATACTCGATATTTAATGGGAAATATACTCGATATTTAATGGGAAATATACTCGATATTTAATGGGAAATATACTCGATATTTAATGGGAAATATACTCGATATAATGAATATACTCAACAACCTGCTGTTATACATCAAACATAAATCAACATGAAAAAATATACTCAACAACTGCAACTTCTAAGCAAAGGAAAAAAAAATCAGTTAAGAACTAATTTCCAGCATTTAACACACGATGTTCTCTTGATAGAGAAAATTAGTGGAAAGATAAAATGCATCCTTCTGCAAATAGTTCGAAATTGATGCTTATCATCATATTGTGGATAGGCTAAATTTTTGTAGCAAGTCTTATGAATCACAAATTCAGAGGTACTTGTATGGCCATGCTGAAAAAGAAAAGGAAGCAAAAGAAATCATATAATTTGTTCATGATAACGACACATCCGTGGTGCATAGAAAATGGCAAGGAGTAAGAAAACAAAGGAATTCAATTTCACCCGGTTCGGTTTGTATCAAACTCAAACCAAGATGCAAACCTTCATCTGGTTCTTTTTTTTAATGTAAAGCATGGGCATTTTTCCGTTTAAATTGACTGAACCAAACCGGTTATGTTTAGAAATGACCACACTGGCCCCTTTTAGGCTTGAAGAAAAACTTGCAAACCTTTAAGAAAACAATTGGAATTAAAATGGAATTAAGTGCAAAAGAGTAGTTGTTGAAAATTTATATAAAAATCATCATCATTGCAAATCTCATTAAATTGTAAGCTTTTTGAAAAATTGTTATGGTGATGCTTCAATACCATTAGAGTTTAGATGACCAATTAAGTGTCAAACTACCTTTTAAGATGACTTGAACAGTCCCTTGTTTCATTTAAATTATTTAATTAAAATTTTTGAGTGAAGTTAAAGATCTGTACTGTTTTCACCTCAATGTTCATGACAGCACTAATCAAATAACAATAAAGATCTTGTGCTACTTTTGTGTGTGAAAATTTAGGCATAGGCCACCTGGCCTTCGACCTTTTTCTTCCATTTTTCACTTTCTCTTTCCTATTTTATTTTCTTCGTATAGAGAATTCAATTTATATCTACCCTAGTTGAGATCATTTTGAATTTTTTATATGCATGGGCTCTGCACTACTGTTACCAGGACTCATGTACAACCAGGCAAGAGTTACTGATGCACCTTGACACATATGTGCATCTCTGAAAAAGTGGACACTCACATCACCTGTCAATCTCTTATGTGTTTAATTGTTGAACTAGGCCTTGAACCAAGTTTTATTATCAGAAATTCCGTTTCTACAAAAATCAAATAATTTTACTTAAAAGGAATCAACAATATCATGCTTAGAAAATTAGGAAATACAGACGTAGAAACCAAACTCATACATGTTTAAATACCCAGACACTAAATTCCATCCCTAGCTGCTTCAACCTTGAAGTAGTCCCACTTCCTGTTATATACAGAGCCAAAATAATAAAAAATTTAATGAGCATGTCACTTAAAAAGGAAAAAAATTAGTTGCAGAGAACTACATATAAGATTAACAAAAAATAAGAAAATAAATAATAATGGAAATTACAGATGTGCAAACAAAATTATAACAACAAATGTAAATGACAGATAAGCTTAAGAAACATGGTGGACCATCAACTTTAAAGGCATGTTAATAGAGACAGAATTGCTATGACGGTAGCACAGCATTATTGTTCAATTAACCATCACATGCAAATGTATTTTCTGACGAGCTGAATCAAATATGACAGTTGCATTGTCCTAACAAGCTGGTAATTTTGAAAATGCAGCAACAAAATTGGATATTAAAACAAAGAAGCAAGTTCAAATCAAGACACTGTCTCAGAAATTGACAAAAGATATCAGTAAATAAGAGATGCAAAACAGTTCATAGAAATGATAAATAACAGCATTAAAATTTAAAACCATGCAATCCTACTCTCTTAAGAAAATATCTAAACTATCTTGTTATAGATTGGAAAATCATTGAAAAATTTAAAACCATGAACAATTTAATGAAAGTTTTGGATGTTAATCATTGAAAAATCTAAAAGGTCACTAGTGGCACCACAATCACAGTCAGTCTCCAACTCCTACCATTTTACCAATATACCATGAGTCATTGATTTGACAAGACATTACATCTTATAAAGACAGTCCACACTTCAAATATAATATATATATAAAACATTTTTTTAATGATGAAACAAAGAAGAAAATAGAGTTATAATGCAAGTCAATATAACAAAAAACTGCATTTCACTTTAAAAGGGTTAATAGAGAAAGATAAAATAGAATTTGTTTTTAAAATTTGATGATAATGTCTGTGACAATCAAGACATGAAAGCCAGAATGAACTTTCAGTACTACTCAGAAAGCTGAAATCAACCATCACAAAGAAAGAGCAAAAACAGCATACCATAAATGCAGCCAAAGATGCACTGCAGCGTTGAAGGAAAAGAATTTGCTGCAGTAACTGACCGGCAAAAAACAGACATAAGCCGCACTCGCATTGAAACATTCACCGGAGTGACTCTGCAATCTGCAGCTATGCTTTCAACCCCAATATTACCTGAACAGTGAAATAAACTGCACTCATTCTCAAGTGATATACATAACTGTACAAGAAAATGAAAAATGTAGATTACGCAAGGTAAACAAGCATCTCAGCATCACAGAGATACAATGCTAGAGCATACACAGGCATTGTCACGGTTTCCTTTATATTATAACTTTACAGTTCAAAGCATTGCAACAGGAATCAAAAGATCATGAAATACAGAGCAGACGGTAAAATATGGCATCGAAAGGCAATCTATAAGTTGTAGGCAAAGATCCAAGTGTCAAGAAATGATAATTTTTTCCAAAAGTATCTTTGTTCTAACAAGGCAACTATATGCAGAATGGGGAATCTTTGTTCCTGTCCTGCTTACATTATTTTTTCCTTGTTCTGCGGGTCCACACTGGCCATACATAGCAAAATAAACCTTAGTCCAGCTAAACAAGAAAAGAACCTATCCACCTAGTTTTGGTAGTTTAGGGTTAGTTTGACAGGCCAAACCATGCTAAGAAAAGTGCAGCAAGGATAGAGGTACTTCTCATCAGATAGAAAGCTGGAGGAAGGAAACGAACAGTTAAGTAGACAAAAGCAAACCACAAGAAAATGAAAAATGTAGATTACGCAAGGTAAACAAGCATCTCAGCATCACAGAGATACAATGCTAGAGCATACACAGGCATTGTCACGGTTTCCTTTATATTATAACTTTACAGTTCAAAGCATTGCAACAGGAATCAAAAGATCATGAAATACAGAGCAGACGGTAAAAGTATCTTTGTCTAGAACTATTATGCAGAATGGAATCTTTGTTCCTGTCCTGCTTACATTATTTTTTTCCTTGTTCTGCGGGTCCACACTGGCCATACATAGCAAAATAACCTTAGTACAGCTAAACAAGAAAAGACCTATCCACCTAGTTTGGTAGTTTAGGGTTAGTTTGACAGGCCAAACCATGCTAAGAAAAGTGCAGCAAGGATAGAGGTACTTCTCATCAGATAGAAAGCTGGAGGAAGGAACGAACAGTTAAGTAGACAAAAGCAAACCACAAGAAAATATGAACTTTACATTGGATGGGAATTTTGAGAGATATGTCCTTTAGAACATATCTCTTCCCTTTAGAACACTGGTCATGCCTATTCTTAACTCAGCATCCGATCTGACATGGCAGCACGTGCCTCTATAGCAGGGCAGGCAAAACCCCTCATGCTGCCAGAACTTTAAAACCGTGGTCCTTGGTAATTATGTCTGAATGACTACAATACTATTGAGGCTACCAACTGTTTAACTTTAACTACACTAACATGTTTAGCCACACACTACTAAATACTGACCAATGTAGTCACACAAAAGTATGAAACTTCATAAGCAGTTCTTTTGACGATGCAGCTAGTCTGTAGTCATAGGGTCAACAATTAAGATGCAACAGAAATCATACAAAGAACTCTTGATTAAACCATTGTAATTCAAACATTTGACTTACATCATGCAAACAATTTGATAGAAAGACAACCTACCTTTTCTCCATGTAGATTATTGAGCAAGAATTACCTCCAACCTTTTGCCACTTACAGTTCCACATTCATTAATGTAGCCATATAGCAAAAACCACTCATGGTTTAAAGCCATTTGGTTCCAGTTAAAAGACATTACAAAGTTTTAACTGTTATAAGGCGAAAAGAGCCTATAGTTCTTAATGTGTCCTATCATTTAATATATTAGTGATTATTGTATTTCGGACACAGCTCTTCAAAAATAAACAATCACAAATGATTCGCAGAGTATGGGAAGACATCATATAGTCATGATTTTAAAAACTGAGCAAACCTATACATACTGATCAGTATTTACTTATCTGACCAAGCATCAATATTTGACCATTCACCTTGGTAACTCAAGTATAGCACTCTTTTTATTATTTTATTATTTTGTTAGGAAATATCATGGGGTATAAATAACTCTACGCAGAGATAAGCTAGAGATCATCAAGGGCAACTAAACAATGAGTTCTAACCTAATTAACCAAATGGCCCATGTCTTCATTACAATTTCAAAAGATCCTATGCTATGTAAAATTTCTTGCAACAATTTATTTTAGATAAACCACATACCATTAAATAAAGTAAATAGTCTCTGTATAAAAGCTGTGTCATCCATATTGACCCCTGCAGCCTTGCGCTTTAAGAGCTCCTCTCCTCTCTTAGAAACAGGTTCTTGGCTAGAACAACAAAAGAAGTGTCAGAAAATTGAAGCACAACAAAGACACTGATATATGTGATCAGATCCAAATACCTGTCTGAGGCAGCAACCAAATAAAGTGGATATACAAGCTCAGTTGTTAACTGCATGGCTTCTATAACATTCAACATGCCAAGCTGTGCAAAGGCATACAATGGCTTTAGGTACAACAATAACACCTACTAATCAATGTAAAAAAGGACAAACATACCTTTCTCAGCATTAACATGTCACCTTTTAATGGAAGCTTTCCAGTAACACGGTCTGATTGGGCAATTGACAGCCCAGCTGGACATCCATTACTATCAATCAATAAAGAAGTTAGTCACCCCACGTGCCTATTAGGTATACAAAATTCTCACAAAGTAAGATGTCATACCCAGGGGATGGCGGCTGATACAAGAGCGTGTGAAGGCAAAACTCCAAAAACACTTGACCATCCTCAGAATTGCCAATAGCTCTATACATCGCACCAACATTTTCATTAACTTGACTCGAGCAGTTCTCACCAATCACCTGAAAGTGTTAAGGTTGATAAGGTTCACAACAAGGATATCTTCATAGAGAGAAACAAAGTCATTATGCATAAACCTAATCAAGATTATACAATCTGCAATATTATTTTGAACAACTTTATCAGGTCCTAACCATCACATAATTCCCAAATTCACCCAAGTTCACACTTTCAGAGAGTTTTCAAACAACATCTAAAGAAGAACATATGCCAACTAGATCTTTAGAAGTACAGGTTTTTAGATGTTTAAACAAGAAACATTTTTTAAGTATAACCACAATATTTGCATGACAACACAAAACATCCCAGGCCTTAGTCTATGTAAAGCATATATCAGCTAGAAAGATCATAAAAAACAAAACCTTTTTTTTACCTCAGATCTCAATCAATAAATATTTTTTATCATTTCACTTAAAGCTCTGGTTTAGGTGGACAAAATCATCCCTGAATTTTTTGAAGGGGTTACGTGGTCTCTCACAGACCTCACATGTGGGGCTCAAGTTGCAACAATTCTATAAGGGTTGAAGAAAACCCTGAGAGTTCTCGTGGGTGATTCAATCCACCCCAACAGCTTCTTTTGTTTCACTTTTCTTAACACTTACAGTACTTTCTTCATTGTAGATCACCATTTTCCTTCATGCACAGCTAATTCTGCCAATGATTGCTGACAGCACTCACTATAATAGTTCTGATAAGCTACCAAAAAGAAGAAGCATGGACCTAAACAAGTAACTAGACAAGGACAGTTCACTGCCTCCACTTATGAATAACTTTACCACATCTAAGGCAAAAAAGGATGCATGTCCACAGAGATTAAAGGAATAATGAGCCAATTAAAGTGACGTGAATGATTGCCTCACTACAAAACTTGGTGACTGATCAAAAAAGAGATAAGCAATCAGCATCATAATGCAGTATACGTGAAGATGATAGGATCTAAAGTTCAGGGAAAAAATAGATTCAATTGAATGCATTAAATGTGAATTGATCGTTCAAAGTGAATTGATGAATATATATCCTGAGACATAACCAATCCTCAAAAAAGAATGCACAGTTAGTTATAAGTTTCATAAAAGTGGAAATATGTCTTCCTTTTGTTTTTGAGCATTTTGGCTCATAAAAACAATTCTCACCACTCTTGTGCTAACTCAAAAAAATGTCTTAACCTGCCCGTGCATGCAAGCACATGGACACTTCTGATACCAATTGGACTCTTAAATGGGGACTTCAATCAGATGAGTTAGCCATCAACTCTTTCATTAACAAATATAACTCCTCCTTGAGATGGATCCTACAATAATAGTCTTAACTCTTAATAAGGTTCCTTTTAGAACATCCAGATTTGATTGGTATTAATAATTTTGTGGACTGCAACCAAAAAAGAACTGACCATTGCTAATTGTTGAGCTTTAATGAAGAATACATACACAAACAATAACAATACACAAAATTCATAAGATGCCAAATAACAACATAGGTTCAATGTATAGGATTAGTTTCAAAGAGATCAATGATTCAAATCAAGTTTAAAGTCAAAAGCATATACAGAGGAGACACGTCGACACCCAAAAGATAAGGTGATGAAGCATGGTTGAAATGTGAATTTTTGTCACGCTTAACTCTTCCGCTATGTATATTTCACTTTTCTCCTTTTATCCTTCTTCATCCCTCTAATAAAAGTTAACATTTCAAATCCTTTGTTTGTTTTCTTAACTAGTGTAACATATAGACAATCAACATGTTAGGCATTTGATTTGATAATCTTTCAGTCAGCTCAATACATTCCACGCAGCATCCGAGTCGAATTGTTTCTCAAAATATTAACAATTAGATAGTAGCAGAAACCTGAATGACAACTAAGTACACAAGCTTCTTAGATTAAATATTGTTTCCTTTGAAATACATAACAAAAATAATTTAGAAACCAGCATATTCCACCTGACCTGTGCAACAATCCTCAAGATGATTTCTTGATGTTGAGGTGGACCTTTTGCAATATTAACTAAAAGATCAGGTGCCCTAGCGGATTTGTCCTGCAACAAAGGGCTCAAGCAGTAAGTTACATCCAGGACAAGACATCTATAGCCTTAACATTGTAGATAGAAAGAGATACCTCTCCGTCCAAGCGCTCAAATGACATCTGAATGTACACAATACAGAAGTTCCTAACCATCGGAGAAGCATTATTTTCATTATAAATCCTCCATAAATCCAAGAACGGAAGAGCGATATCTGGATGGTTCTTCACCCGCTTGTTAACATGACTTAGAATCTCCAAAACCTACATCCACGACGCAAAAAAAGGGAAAATAAGAGAATCAAGAAAGATATTATAAAACTATTTCCACAACAGAGACGACAAATCGATACAAGGACAATAAGAACTACAAGAACCTTAATAACAAGGTTGAAAATTCACAACTCGTTCGACTTAGCAACCAAACTACAGACTGCCGAATAAGAGAACATCCTCCTTGAAAACTTTAAAGAACACTACAGGTTTGATATTTCGGAGACTACAGGAACACAAAAAATGTAGTTCGTCTCGCAGCTCGAACCCGACAAACACGGCGGAAGGATGGTCCGGCCTTTTGAAATGATGCACGAACCGACAAACAAAACTACCAAGAATTACGATCAACAACCGACAGAAGGTTACCTGGTGGATAGAAGGGGACGGAGAGGCGAGAGAAGAGTAATTCTTTAAAATGATGTTCCAACCGACAAACAAATTTGATCAAGAATTACAATCAAGAACCGAGCAAAAGATCCAAAATCACGAGAAAAAAACCCCGAGAGACAGCTGACGGCAAGAAAGTTACCGATTTGCGGATGGAAGGGGAAGGAGAGGCCAAAGAAGAGATGGAATATGGAAGGATCTTGGCGAGTAAGGGTTCGAGTTTATCATCGTCGGCGAGGGCGAGACGAGTCAGCATGCGATCGAGCATCTCCTCCCTCTCGACATCGGACGGCGCCGCAGCGGCCAATACGGAGTCGGTCATTCCCGATCCCCGCTTCGGCTGCAAGAAACAAGAAAACGATGTCAAATCCAAGACACGGGATATACTTATAGGCAAGTCGCCCCGACCCGTTAACGGCCTTGCTTGGAGGCCAGCAAGTGAACGGTCTTGATCGGCCTACTTAATCTTACGTGGCGCGATGGACCATGGCTGCCTCCGCGTCCTCGTCCGATGTATCATAACCCAACATGATATTTCTTAATTAATTTTTTACTATTTTATAATCTTATTTTTTAAATTTTTTAATATTTTAAATATATTTCTATAAATATATATATTTTCTTCTTCTACAAACCATGTTTTCGTCTTAGTCATGCATCATCAAGCTACGAACGATATCATGAAACGAATGGTATCGACGACAGAGTGACACCGAGTGATGTCGGCATAGCTTAAGTTTTTAGAGACGAAATAATAATATGATTGGTAATTAAATAATTGTAAATAATAAAAATATATTTATTATTTTATAAGAGATTATCAATAGTAAGTTTTTTCTTAATTATAAATTTAAAATAAAAATATTTTTGGGTGATTTTTCTGAAAAAGGATTTTCATTTTTTTTCCAAAAGGTGTCTTCCAAATTTCATTTTTCACACATGATATCTTTTAATTTCACATCAGATCGAAAATACCCTTAGTCTTAGATAATATTCGGGAGACACCGTATAGATTGTTCTTTGCTCCCAATTAGTTTAATATGGATTAGACTAATCTTCCATTGAGATTGTCTTATAACATTCTAAAATATGTGACTTATTTTATGATGGTCTTCACTTATGCCCCTTAATTATTGATCGATTTTAGGTGATTTTGTAAGCCTATCTTTTCTTGTTGATTATTTACTGTCGATCATGTCTTAAATCTTAAACTTTAAATTATTAAATGAAATTATATTATACCTCTTTGATTATCATTGATTGTAAACTATAATAATACCAAAATTTTAAGCTTGTAATATTATTTTTTAAGTCATTTATAGTTTTTTCAAATAAATTTTATAATATATATATTTTTTGGGTAGCTAAAACACTATATGGCAAGTTTTAGTCCCTACTTTGGGTGAAGTATGTTTTGAGTTGCAGATTTTATCTATTTGAATGGTATATCAAATAATTGCTAAAACAGAGTCGCTGCCGTCTTGTTCTTGACCTTCTTCTTCATCGGCCATCATGGAAATGTTGCCCAGAGATCATCATAGGTGATGCTGTTCCGTGTTTCTGCAAGCACGTCACGCAAGCCATGGAGAAGGTCATAAGCGTGAAGAAGGTTGTCTACGTCACCACGGCGTTTCACCAGCTTCTCGACCATGGAACCAAGTGTGGTAGTGAGATACCTCTCTCGTTTTGTTTCATTAATATGTAGTTCTGGGGAGTTCGTGCAGAGATTGATTGACTCGGTTCATTAACCTATCTTCTTCTTCTTCTTCTTCAAAACAAGATAGAGGACAACAAATCTACGAGCTCCCATCAATCAAACTTTGTAGGAAATTAGAGTGCAGAACAGTACGCAGTAGCAGATGATGGAAAAGACGAGATTACTACACCAAAGACATGATAATGACGCAAACAGAAACGAAATAGTTTATTCATGCTTTGATCGGTGATGCTACATCAAAGCAACAACACAAGGACGCCTTTGGTTTCTCTCCTTCCTTTGCCTCTCCGATGTCATGCCATCGGAACAGTGTAACCTGCAACCAGTCTGCAGTCAAAGGAAGAACCCAAAAACACCAAACATGCATAAACAATAGGGTGAGGAGAGAGCTTACTTCCGCATTTGGTTCCACTGGGAACAGACTTCCCACAACACTTGGCGACGTAGACGGCGTTCTCCATGCTAATCTTCTTCTCCACCTCCGACGGGATGTTCTTGCAGAGGCACACGATGTCGGCTTTCTGGACCTCGGTACAGCACTCCTTGGATGGATCCTTTCGGGGGCCAGGGACGACGTACGCGCGGCACAGCGACAGTAACAGTCCAAGGTCAGCTCCACACATCTGCTGGGCCCGCACAGGGGCGCCACCAAGCAGGGCCGAGGACATGGCCAAGGCCACTATGAGGACGACGAAGAAGGGAAGCCTGCGTTCTGCCATCTCTAAAGCTTCAACCCTCTCTCGTCAGTCTCTCCTACAGCGCGCTTCTTTCAGGTGAGAAGAGCCGGCGGCTGGCTGGTTATATAAACGACGACTGAGGCAGCACGAGGGTCGTGTGTTGGTCTCGAGGTCTGACAGCAGCAACACAAATGCCGGCGTTCGACAAGAAACGTAAAGCATTAATGGAGAGCGAGTCTCGTCGTCATGTCAAGTTGCAGAACTGGCAAGGCACTGAGCTCGTGACTGCCAGAACTGGCAGTGGCAACTATTGGCCCAAAACTGAAGCCACAACAAGTTAACTTGGAATTAAAATTCCCATCGAAATAAAAGAAATTAGATTTTTGGTGGTTCTGTCAGCAACCAATTTATAACGCAACACTTGAAGCAGAACCATTACTTCACAAAGAACAACACTGCACACAATCATACTCAAAACAAATTGGATCCTGCAAATATTACTAGCAACACAAAGAAGTGGCATAGGGCTTACAAAAGCACTGAAATCGGTTATAAAAGTCCTAAAACTGAATGGTCTGGTCACAAAGATCACAATCTGAATGTGCAACACTAAGCATCAACGATCAGAAGGTTGATTGATGCTACTTTTCATCAATTGATTCGGTCCAACCAAGGCCTGGCCTAGGCATCTCTCCTTGTGGTTCTTCAAAATCACGCGCATCACGAAGTGAAGCCTCGAAATCAGTTGAATCAATTGCAACTGGAAGAAAGCTGCTTATATCATCTCTAGCTCCAAGACCTCCAGCTCGTATAACATCGTCTACTGATATCGCAACATCAGTGTATGCTACACCAGTATCATCATTGTTCTTTTGTTCTACGACTGTCCCATTGTTTCCCTCCATGTGATAGTCATCGATGTTCTTACTGTCCTCTGTCGAACCTTTAATTTCCACCTCATGTTGATTCTCTTTCTCAACTGACACCAAAAAAAAAAAAAAATCAAATTAAGATTCCTTCAAGGACTAATGCTCAACAGAGAAGGTCATGAAATACGAAACAGAATATACATTGCATAAGACCTACCTAACTTTGGCAGGATAGTTTGGAGAGAGACTGAAAAGATCTGAAGGAACAATATTGAATAGCACCACAAATCCTAGAATTTTTTCTTTTAACCTTTTTAAGAAGTTACATGAATTCTACATAGTTGCAGTTAATATAAAACAATGTTTATAGAAGCAAAAGCATGATCTAGCAGCAGCAGTCTTCAATTTCAGCAAATGAAAAATTATATAGGGAAAGCAACTTGACCATGACACAGAAATTCTAATGCAATATGTCAGGACAACAAATGCGAAAATGTTTTTTACAGAGAAACTTTCATTTCAAGTTGCATTTAAGGCCTTGGGCATGATATCACTGGCACCAAAAGAGCTACTATAATGCCAGATATTGCCAGTTTCTTCCATTAGATATCATATTTTCCGAATCCATTTTCAGAATACAGATCTCAATCACGACAATTGTAACAGATAGTGTTGTATTTCATTCAGTTTATGGCCTAACTTTATCGATGTGCATGCTAATTGTATTCTGAAGTTTTGAAGATTTAAGAAAGGATACAATGCCAAAAATGAAAGAACAGGTTTCCCTCCTTTCTAAATACACCATTATTATTTCCCAAAAATTATTAAACAATAGCTCATAATTATTTTTACATACAATCAATAGCTAGTCCAACTTCCCTTCATCCTCAGCATGATAGATAACAAAATCTTCTCGGTTTAGCTTGATTACCCAAGTAATAAAAAGAGACATAGGCCATAAGAACATTACTAAGCACAGGCATCGAAATGAGATATAACAGGCCATCCTCATATGATAATAAAAACAATATATAATACAAAAAGACAGTTTCAATATGTATATAATTATTAGGACCAATATACAAAAAAGTGAACCTGAATCTCCTAAATAAATTTGCTGTTTTATGATCTAGTTTCTTGCTTGCAAAATTGTTATTATGAACAAATGATAACATACTAAAAATATTAAGATGACATGCATTATCTGCTGTGCATTAAATACTTGACAATACGATGAAAAAGAATTAACTTATTGCCAACCACAGAAATGAAGATTTAATGATGTAAAGGCAGGCAAGTGGACCACTAATAGAGGCAAAAGTTTTTGCCCCAGATTTTCCAGGCCAAAAGCCAGGGTAATTGGCCTTATCCTGGATCTCACCAGCCACCAATGGGGCCTATTCAGAGTTTCAGACATCTAGAGCGGCTAGACTAGCTGAGCCATAGAAATGCTGGAACAACCTTTGTTTGGTCCAGTGTGACAGAAGGCATTTTCGTTTAATTGCGGGCCCAATGAATAATACTATATATGGCAATCCTTGCACCTAAATACATCTCCCATGGATCTGACACCTCTCTAGTTTTAGATCATTCTTCATAGTAGTAAAAATCTACCTAAGAATTATTGATATGGAGCAAATATCATAGCTTTTGTGCTCAATTTGTATATTCAGTTTACTCTCATACTTAACATGACCAGAAACTCATTTCAGATAATATACTAACAAAAAACCCATTATTCGCATATCAGCTCCTGTTATAGAAACGGACCTTACTTTACAACCATAAAATGAGGATCAGCCACCTAGATTTCCTTCCGGTTTACTCAGAAAAACTTAATTATATATGATAAAACAGCAAGCGAATTACACATAACATACCATGTCATATTACCTACAATTAGTTACACAGACACCAGTAAGTACAAATGTGTCCAAGATCCTTTGAGATACACCAGAATTCAGATTACCATTTAACCCTACATAATGTTCCATTGTTAAAATCTAACTGTGCCAACAAAAATGAATTTGTCATGAGAAACGTGTAGTTTCATGCAACATTCTTGTCTCCAACCAACTTACTCCATATTCCAGTTCATTATACAAATATGGATTCATGCACAACATTACTTAGATAAATTGGTAAGTTCTTTGTTTGTTTCTACTGTTTTTTGCTATGCTAAGAAGCAAGTGGTTCCAGATGCGATGGAAATCTGACCACCTTCATAAAGAAGACCTTCAAGAGACAAATTTCTTGTGGCCGAAAATGAGATAATGGTAACAAGTTTTTTATTTGCATTGCATGCGTCAATCGTTAAAATAGTTCTAAAATTACAGTCTCCACTTCATAAACTTTCCTACACCATAAGCTCATCAAGAGCCTGACTCATCTTTACATTAACCACCTTAAATACTACAGATCAAGAATGGAGTTAACCAGTTCTACTTGTTTGTAACTTAAGGCCTTGCGCTTCATATACTATTACCTTTAATGTGACATCAAGGAATTTTTTTATGTCCTCAACCTCTCGAGATACAAGCAAATTCTCTCATAGGTTGAATTGACTAAAAAGAGTTTGATACAAGTTATGCTCAGTTTCTTGGCAATTTGTAACCAGAATGAATTCTTTAGTGAAAAAGCATGCCGGGGCCAAGACTTTAAACTTGTTTGGCTTTAATGTGTAACGCAAAATGGAAAGTGTTACATTTATAAATCAATTCCACATAGACAGTGACTTTTTTCTACTCTTCACTGACTTGGGGCTTGGGACAACTTTTTCTACTATGATCTCAGTGCTCACAAATTGTGAACGTTTAAACTATGGCATCATGAAATATTATACAAATAAATCTTATTATCTTTATTTATGATTACACAAGGGAATGTTATACACACACACATAAACTGAAGATAATCTACATTCATGTATATGTTTAACCATCAAATTTAGAGCAATACAAGTCTTGCGTTAAACAATTACTTAAAATCTCACTTTTAGCTCGCAACAAGAACAAGTACAGCAAAGGAATAAGTCTAACTTATGTAAAATTGAAGGATGGAAGCCATCAGAAAAACAATGGATTAACGTCACAATACCTTCAGAACTTGTTGGTTTACTATAATCCATAAATCTATTAGGTCTCTATATCAACCTCCTGAGAAAATACATAAGCATAACAACATTATCAGCTATGACATGATATGCGGTGAACAGTTTTTCATATCAAGGTAAAATAATGATTTGGGTAGACATGCAATTCTCTCAAAAATGAAAATCACTGGGCACATCCCAATGGTTTCATTTACTTCAATGGAACGACATCTTCAAACGAAAGAGAGCAAAGACAAATCCTTTCAAGGCTTCTCTAAAGCCCAAATTAGGTAAATCTTTGGCCAACTCAAAAGTTGGGAACCCTTCAACCCAAGAGTTGTCAGATGTGCGCAGAATCTTTGAAATCACAGCAGAAATCATCAACTACAAGGTTTCTACATATGCAAAAGTCTAATATTGCTGACATTAAAACAGAAGAAAGAGAGAGAGAGAGAGAGAGAGAGAGAGAGAGGGGCCCTACGTCCGCTGTGCGTCTGTGCCGTCGCCTGGGGAGGAGGATGCGGAGCACCGCGTTATTGCGAAGCGTTCTCTTGGGTTTGATCTATGTTGACGCGTGTGCTGGACACGTATGAACTACTTATAGCTTTCGGCGATATGATATATTATATCAGGCGTTGCAAATTAAATAACGTCCGTTATATAAGATATGTCGGATGTTATAAACAAATTCACCATGATCTCATTTCACTGCAGCCACAAAATAATTTTTATTCATTATTATAACCGCAGAAAAAAAGAGTCGAAAGATATTGGGCGAGACTTCAGGCCGACCTCTTCCTGTTAAGGAGTCCGGCGACCGGCGACCGTTCCTCCGCCCCTTCTCCCGCGACAAGTACAAGTAGAGCAAGGATAAGATGATCTCTACTATGAGCTGCTACCGCCTCTCCGCTCCAACCAAAATCCCAACCTTGAGCAAGAACCCCAACGTCCCTGGCAAGCCCGCTGTCCCTCTTTGCGCGCGCGGGCACTTCGGTATCTTCTATCACCGACCAACTTTGTATCTTATGAAATCTTTTATCACGCTAGAGAAAATATCGTGGAGATTCTTCAGTTAATTAGTGGTTGCAACTTCGTATCAGGAAAGAGGATGCACGAATTGCTTGTCAAGACGCCCAAAGTGTCACCTTCCCTATGGGCGGCAGCCGTGGCAGGTAATTAGTTCCCCTTGGACGTAATTCCAATTCTTGCCTCTGTGCTGCGACTTCATTTGTGGAGAAGATGGAACCTTTCGGGGTTTTGGTGCCTTCTATCTGTTTGTTTAAATGCTTATTGCTGATGTGGTTTGATTGCAGTGGGAAGCTTGGTTGCTGTGGATTCTGTTGGTGCCTTGCCTTTGGAGAATGTCTTGGTAAAAGAACTTGTTGCTCTTGTGCTTTAGATTGTCATGTGGTTTGATAACTGGCCTCTCTTAGCTAGCCGATTATATATATGTTGTGGTGACATCAAGTTGATGCTTATCAAAGATAAAAAATCTACACCTTAATTGAGAGGTTGCTTGATACCTAAGGAGTTCCTTGAAGCTCTGAATTTCATATACCCGTACCATGTGGTGAATAATTTGACCGAGGCCAAGTAAGAGCTTAAAAAATGATACACTTCTATTTTCAAGTTTCAACCTACAAACTTAACAGCTTTTGATTCCCTAAGCTGCAGATACAGAGTCCCTTCTCACTAGATAAATTTTCTATAATTTTATGTTAGCTTCTACGGTCAAACTATTTGAACCTTGACTCATGAATTCATTTGTAAAACATTGAAGTTCTTTGAAGTGAGATCTAACTTTTGCTTATATTGAATTCTTGAGTTTTGAGGCCTTTTTCTTGAGTTTTTCATTTTTTAAACCACTGGTTGAAAAAGCTGACAGATTAATGTTTGTATTGATTGAATCCTTTTCTTGTAAGAGCTTCTGACTAACTTGCTCCAGATCCAGTGGTCGATGCTTGGGACAAATCAAGACTTTAACTTCATGTAGCATGTTCTTAATAGTTAATATATCTGTTATTGCATGAGGTTAATTTTTGGATCAACATTGAAAACTAAGTTTTGTTTTGCGGTATCAGGAAGTACCATTCCCCACTTTTCTAGCTGATATAAACCTTGGTGATTGGTTTGGAGGTCTATTGTATTCAGCTGGACAACAGGCTAATGAGGCTGTTCAGAACCAGTTGTCTGCCCTTAGTTTTACTAGGTTGATTTATTTTCAGTAATTGATTTTAATAACTATCAATCTTTATTTTTTATTTCAATATTTGTGAATGTCTTTGTTTGCAGTGTGGCGGTTATTTTTGGTGCAGGTCTTGTTACCAGTTTGTCACCTTGTACGCTTAGTGTCTTGCCATTGACACTAGGATACATTGGTAAGCACATTAGTCATTAGGAACATCACTATATGGTTGCTTTTATTAAATTATCCACTGAATAAAACAAAATGGTAAATTATTTTATTGGCTAATGTATGTATGCTTTTGCAATCATTCAGGTGCTTTTGGCTCTGGGAAAAGTCGAGCTGAGGTAAGAATTTGTCAAAGAAATAAATGATGCATGCGCAATATGGAAGAAAAAGAACTAAGATTTGACAATATCCTAATCATATCAGAATATGATATCAAACATACAGGATTGAGTATATAGCTCATATGATGCTGTATGTTAATTAATAAATGATCATTACAATTTGGGAAACCAATTTTACTTTAATATTCATTTCTGGCAATTGGAATTAGTGGCCTAACTTGTTGGTTAGAGATTCTCCTGGAATTAGTGGCCTAAATTGAAAGCAATTGGAATTACTTTCAATTTCCATCTGATTGTGAAATTGAAAGGAACTCATTGTGTTCGAACCTTATCTGATAGGTTGTTGCTAAATGCTGCTTAAGGTTGTTTTGCTCTTTTTCTTAGGTTATCTGGAATTCAGTTTCTTTTTCACTGGGCTTGGCGACAACATTAGCCATCCTAGGAATTGGTGCTTCTTTTGCTGGAAAGGCCTACGGGCAGATTGGCCAAGGCCTTCCAGTAGTTGCTTCGGGCTTGGCAATCCTGATGGGTTTAAATCTCTTAGAGGTAATTCAACTTCTGCATGTGGTTTTTCAAGAATGAAGCTGCTTTTGCTGATATTCTATATTTGAGCTATATTAATATTTGTAGTTATGTTGTTGAACCAGCCACTGTAATATATCATGCAAAAGGCCTTCCAGTAGTAGTTGAATATGATAGTTTTCCTTGGATCTCTTCAGCCACTGTAATATATCATGCAAAAGGTTTAAAATTACTTTTTCTCCGAGGTCTATTTATTTGATAATGAATGAATTTCCAATCCAGAGTATCCCAAGAAAAGGTTTGATGATCATGATTGTGCAGATGGTTTTCTGTTAAAATCTCAACTTAAGAGATACAATGAAACAGTCAAAATTAAGTTGAATATGTTGTGCAGATATACATTGTCTAATGCCCTTGTCTTTCTGAGAAAACAATTATCTTTGTGGTTTGGATCCTATAACTCTACTATTCACTTTATACTATGTGATTTAGAGTGCTTAAACCTCTACCAAGATGTTGCTAAGTGTTAGCTTTGCACTTGCCTCTTCTACTGAGCCATCCTTTTTTTTTTTTTGAAGATAATCGAGTTGCAACTTCCCTCATTCTTTAGTGATTTTGACCCTCGGTCTGCAGCAGCTAACTTCCCCTCGGGTAATTATATCTCGTTTTACTAGTTTCAATTTTGTTAGAAGGGATACATGATTTGCTATTCTTTACTTTAACTAAGATCTGTAATAAAGGATTTCCAATTTGAAGTTTGAATCGCAGGTGTGAAAGCATATCTGGCTGGCCTTACATTTGCCCTAGCTGCATCACCTTGCAGTACTCCTGTTCTTGCCACTCTTCTGGGATATGTGGCAACATCCAGGGTATCAAAATTTGAGCAAAATAAAATTATAGCATGATTTCTATATGTGCTAAACTTTAGCTTTTATATAGCGCAAGAACTTTTTAGTTTGAACAGAAATTGTGGCTGAGAATTTAACCTAAAAGATTTGTTATTTGTTATTTTTCCATTGTTCTTACTAATTAATTAATGTCATCATGTATATAAACCCAGGGTTTTGAATACCGATCTGTACTGACGTATCGAGCAGAACTTTTAGTTTGAACAAAAATTGTGGCTGAGAATTTAACTTAAAAGATTTGTTATTTGTTATTTTTCCATTTTTCTTACTAATTAATTACTGCCATCATGTATATAAACCCAGGGTTTTGAATACCGGTCCGTACCAGCATACCGAGCTCTACTCGGTATGGTATGTACCATCGGTACGCCAGGGCATATCGATGGTACATCTTAAAACTTTAAAAATACCTCCACCTATCATGCAAGGCATACCGATCGATACATCTCGGTAATGGTCGAAATTCGAAGCAGTACCGGTTGGTACGCCTCAGTGCCAATCAAAATACTGGTATCGCCCGATAGAGGGCGGTCCACATATTGGTATCCTCTCAGGCTGGTATATACTGCCCATACCATGCAGTACATATCGAAATTGAGAACTCTATATAAACCATTACTTGAAACCTTTATTTGATATTAACCAAGTTAATCCAATAATTGGTGCTTAATGTTTTGCTCTCTTTCACTCTGTTGTATTCTTTCACCAAGTTGAAGAATCACGTACTGATTGAGATTAGAGCTTGCAATAAAAACAATATTTTATGCTATACAGATTGAGAAATGCATGACCAGGAAACATTGTGCAAGGTTTTAATTAATGTAATTTGTAAAGGTCATGGCTTAGTAGAGAATATATTCATCAAAGTCAATTGACAAAGACTAAGTATCATCTTCCATACTAGCAGAAGGTAAAGCATCAATACTCAGCAATCATTGTGGGTTGTATAAAGTATAAACTAAAGAATTATCAGTATTACATGGCCACTGCAAGAGGCTTTATTTTGCATGACTAACACTGGGCTTATGTGCTTCTTATTGTTAAATATGAGTTTCTTCAGTCCTCGCACATGGCTTTTTGCTCATTCTGTTCAAAGACAATTCTATTGCTAAATTATATTTCCATAAGGTGTTGACATTTTTGTGAAGCTTCATACCTGTTTCTATGCTTTTAGTAGTGTAAAATGACAGGAAAATTATATTCCATATGGTCGAAAGTTTGCTTTTTTTCCATTATTGCTACTTGATGATGTACATTCCCCTTTTCCCGAGTAGAATCCCAATTCTCTATGGATTCTTTACAATATATGCTGCTACTAATGCTTATAATTGTAAATGTGCTCCACCAGGATCCAATAATAGGTGGGAGCCTACTGTTAACATACACTACAGGCTATGTTGCTCCTCTCCTTGTTGCAGCTTCTTTTGCTGGCGCATTACAGGTTAACAACAGATATGGAAATCCTTCTTTTTTTCATGTTTCTACAGGATATTCTCTCTTTGATAAGTTGATTTATTTACATATTTAGATATGAGTAATTTACTTTACATTTGACATGACTGGCCTTAGATCGAGGTAGCATGATGTTGGTTGCGATCTTCAACATGGACCCACCAGCCTGCTACCTAACAAAACAGTTGGAGTTAAATACGAGATTTAACAAAACTTGGTTAAACCCTGAGCCAGCCTGATCAATGGTGAAGTGGGTAAGGGTTGGGGTTCAACACTAGATATAAGTCTCTTGATGTGTAGCGAGATAGAGGTAGAGGAAGAGGAGCAAGTGAACTCCAAGGGAAAAGAGAAAGACAAGGTATTAAGAGCAGGATCAAGGTAGTGGACATGAGTGATAGGAACAATGACTGGAAATGTGCAGAAAGTTTAAATAGCCAAGATGCAAAAAGAATAAAGTTGATAGTTGGATTTTATGGAGAGTTGAACCTTAAAAAGTAGTGTATATACATTTTATTTAAATTGTTATTGGCTAAAAAACATCATTTTTTTAATAACCACATCAACGTCGGTATAGATCATGGTGTTGCTTGTCAATAATAGAAGTTTAACACTTCTATTATTATTGGTGATTTTGACTCTAATGAAAGATTCCTTGAAAATATCACCGACATATATAAGTTCTTTCTTATAGATTTCTAAACAATGAAAGTTGTTTAGGTTATTACTCTTCTGCCGTTGGTAACAAACAGTGCTATCTTGCAGAGTTTGCTTTCTTTTCGGAGGTTTTCAGCTTGGATAAACCCTTTGAGGTATGATTTTTTCTTAATACGATCCAAGAGCATGATTTAATCAAAGAATGTACAGTACCTTTTTCTTTTCCACAATGTTAATCATGACTCATTGAAAGAAAAAACAAAGGGTATATATAGATATTGTAATCAGTAAAACTGGAATTGCAACTATAATGGGTTAGCCTTTGTCACTTTGTTCATCTACATACTCTTATAGTTTTGATCCCATTTGCCTCGAAAACACTAATCTGACATAGAGTTGTTTCAGCTGTTTCAGTTTTTGTCTTGAGGGACTCATGCAGAGTATGAAATTAAGCTAAATAGATACTGTCTTGCATAAATATTTGCTGGACAAGCAACCTTGTTCCTGATTTGTCTCATCTACAAAAAAAATTGAACTCAGGATGGTCTTGGTCTTGTACAAGCATTAGCTCATTAACATATTCCTGATTGATACATGTGCGGCTGTCATGACTGACTTGTTTTGCTTTTGCAGTGGAGCACTTTTACTTGGAGGGGGTTTGTACACCTTACTGGATAGATTGTTCCCTGTTGCATCGATGGTGATGTGACAATCCTAACGGGCATCGAAGCAAAGGTGTGGATGCTGATGATTTATTTCCATACGATATTTTTTGTGGGAATTTATTGTAAGGTTTGCAACAGAAGACCAGTGTGTACAAACGTTGTCAGCATGTCTCGTTCTTTTCTTGGTTCCGGTCAGAAGCTACGCGTCTTTCTGTGATATTATTAATAGCATTGCTGAATATTGTTATCTTTCGGGGCCGTGTATCATTAACTATATGATGTAATGAGTCACATGATGACATGATACAATGTGGTACTGCTGCTGGAATGATGTTGGTGGAAATTTGATTCCCTTTGCCACAACAATAAGGCAGGCAGAAGAAAAGTGTACATTCCTCTTAACTCAAAACGTATTCAACAAGGACATATTAATTAGCTATCTTTATATTTTTTTTTAAATTATATTAAAATTTTTATACTCATAAAAAAATATTTATTTATTTTTTCTCACGTTATCAAATTTCATCTTTATATTTTTAAAAATTATATTAAAATTTTTATACTTATAAAAAATATTATTTTTTTCTGACGTTATCAAATTCTATTAATGAAAATATTATAAAATTTATCATATTAAATTCTACCTTATTTTGATTTATCACTAAATATATGTGATATTTTCATTAATAAGATCAAGAAACGATATTAAATATTTTATTTTCTTAAATATAAAAAATATTAAAATATTTTTTTAAAAAAATAAAATATTTAATATAATTAATTACAAAGAATAATATATAATTAGTTCGACAATAAAAAAAAATGCTTTATCACCGTTTTGCATAGTCACCAAATAAACTCTTTGATGTTTGGTTCCTTGCGACGTAAAAAATTAAGGTTCATAAATCTTTTGCACCATTATGTGCATCTACTGTTCCATCGAGTATAATATGATCCTCCTTGGTATGAGCAAACATCTCTTCGAATTCAAGTTGAATGATGTGCAACCCTGTCCTTCAAAATTAGCCTCTCAGAGAAACCACAGATCCAATAGCTGCCAATACAGAGAGAATGGTCATACATTACATCAAGAGGAAGAAGAGAGACTAAAGACTCTGCAACACAGTCCAGCAAAACTTTCCCATAAAGTAGAGTTACATAAAGCCAATAAGGAATATGAATAAAAACAACTTCGCAGATGCAAAATTTTCCGCTTGGGTAAAAAGCTTCCATAACATCTTACTGAGTTCAAGAAACAAAGAAAAAACCTATACTAAGAAGGCCAACGATTGACTGTATGTTAGGAAGAAGGTATAGTTCCCTCCTAACGAGCGGCTTGCGCAGCTTGTGCAGGTTCTACAATGTTCTTTGCCAGTAGGTAAGTCCGCATATTAAGATTCTTCATTGCTTCTATTATCTGCTCGTGCCTGAAGCAAAATTTTTAAATCAGTATATACAACCATAAAAGCTTACAAGAAAGTACATAAATTTAGGCTACCTACAAGGAGAGCTACAAGGACAAAGACCGACAACAAATAAAATCTAAATGATCAGAGCTTACTGTTCGGATTAGGACAACGGTCATAAACAAGATCAATTAACACAGAGAGAGGTAGAAGTGCATTAGCAGAAGCAGATAGGCCAACAATTAGTTTCTGAATAATGGATGGAGAAACATCTAGAATTGTCATTTGATGGATAGCCGGAGAAATACGTGGATTGGAATATATACTTACACATTTTGATGGACGATAGGCATGGTCACAGTCCCTAACACTGCATCTATTTTAGCTTCAAGCTTTGAGTTGCGGATGAGATTCGTTATCCAAACCAGTGCTTCATCATAGCTCATGTTCAAGTTCAACTTTTCAGCAAGTACACTGTCTCCACACGTCAGTTTGATAATTAGAAATAATTCATTAGTTTCAGAATACAATCTTCTAGAAGAGGAAATCAGGTTCTGGATTAAAAAAAAAAGGAAAATCAGAAGAATGCAAAAATACTAATTCTTGGCTAATTCCAACCAGTTCACATAAAGAATGAAGAACCTCGTGAACATAATTAGGGAGATAATGTTTTACCATATCTCAGTAGATTGCAAGAAATACTAAAGGTCATTTGCAACTTATATACAATCTCAAAATATCAAAGTAAAATGCAAGCAACCTACCTGATATCAATGCACCGATGGATACGGCAGTAAGTCTCAAATACGAAGAGACGGGCATTTTCTAGGAATTCCTCCCTCAGAGGAACAGTGGTAAAGTTAGAATCTTCGATCCGTTTACCAAGGAAAGGATCATTCAATATTACCTAAGTAAAACATGCATAACGTTAGATTCAGAAGAAGGCCCCAATATATTAAGACAACTACATAAAGAAGTTTTAACTATTTTCAATGAGAGTAAAGTGACTATGACTCAACTTGGAAGAAAAATAAAACATATCTAGGAAAATCATTCATGATGCAACAGAAGTTCACATACAACTCTAATGAAATAAGCCTTGCAGAGCAAACAAAAAGAAAAACAATGAAATACAGAAAACAGAATCGAACACCATATAAAAATTTAACAGTCAAGCAACATGCTGGCAATTAATCCTTCAGAGATTTTTTAATCATTCATGGCAACAAACATCCTCAATGATGCTATCACTTTGTAAATCCAAGCAACAAAATTGACTCCGCCCACAAGTTCAGCATATAGATGAACTACTCACTGAATAAACTTCTGATGGTTGCATGTGAATCTTGCAATCTTGATTATAATCATGTCAGCATTGGTATTCCCTCGGGCACATGCCTGGCTTACCTAGGTACTACTATAACAAGGCGAACCTAAGGACCTCTATATCAAGGTGAAGCCACTTCAACCAGGCACATGCCTCTTGTGTTTAAGACTAAGGGCAAATTTATCCCTGCATGTGGTTGGACGAATTAAGAAATCAACTAAATCCAAAAGGCTCTAATTAACTCGACATATAAGCTGATATAGAGAATTTCATCCCAATGGAGGGAAATTTCATGCCAACTGCAAATGTGAATGACTGCAAACAGGTAGATCTACTAATAGCCAATGATGCCCAGCAAAAAAGATTTGTTTTCATCTTCCTATTTTGTGCTTTCAAAATGTCTCTAAATATGCTAAACTGCTGCTGCCTGGGTAACTAGTAGAAGATTACAGTTACACGTTTGATGTCACTTGCCTCATGGAAGGCAGCTGTGATTGCACCAACTTCTGCTTCTTGCACAGCAGTTGCAGTGCAGCTGCTGATTATTGTTCCACCAGATTCTGCAGAAGCTATGGCTAATGCAGCGGTAGCATGGCCAGTGGTTGCAGCTTCTCTCTTACTTCTGTGAGTGGCAACGATAGCAAAACTTGCTGCTTCTTGAGGGTTTTTCTTATTGAATCTAGTTTTATTTCATTAGTTTAAAGTTCCATTAACTTATTTTTCTCCAAAGATGCTAACATAGAAATAGTAATGCACTGCCTTCACTCAGGATTGTACTCTGTTTGTGAATATTGCCTCTGGTACTTGCAAGCCATGAGCAGTCAATTAGCTTTCTAGCATTCATGCAAGTCCCACTCTTGGATAAAAATGGCTAGACAGGTTTATACAAGTCTAAAGTCATGGCATTTGGTTCATACAATACAAAATAATATCCTACATGCCACTACCAAGTCTTCTCAGTGTAATTTTGTTCCACTTCTGAATCTTTGATATAAAGCAAGCAACTGCAGATCAGTTTGATCTAATCACCTTCCACACAAAGCCTTATTTAGTTATCAATCACAAACCTAAGAGTCAAGAAGGCTTGTAGACCAGGAGTGCAGATTGAAGTCATTAAAAATATCTTCAAAGCACCACAATCATCCAACCGTTGGTAGACAAAATTTATAATTTACTCTGAGTCAATAGTTCAACATGTCCAATAATTCCTACAAGATGCTCTA
Organism: Musa balbisiana; assembly: GCA_004837865.1. NCBI lineage: Eukaryota > Viridiplantae > Streptophyta > Magnoliopsida > Zingiberales > Musaceae > Musa > Musa balbisiana. The sequence goes on from CM017194.1 coordinate 4,699,571, forward strand.
ACCAAAACTCCATTGACAAAATAAATAAACAAAACAGAACATGAACATTTTGAACCCAGTAGCTACACTCAATAAAAAGCCATTAAAACTAAACTCGGCAACAATATGAAATAAATATTGTATCAAACCTTACCACCAAAATGATAGAAATTAGAAAGAAATCTCAATGTACTTCGAAAAACTTACTTGTTCACACTCCTTGAGTTTCTTTTGTGCACCATCAAAGTCATAATTCACATACAAGCATTCCAGAAATTCTGTTATGGGATCCTTATAGCTATGCAGCTCCTGTTGGATAACTTTGACCAACTCCTTAAGCATATTTCTTCTTCTTTTGTTAACAATGACAGCAGTTGCAACATAACGGAGCAGGTGATGTGCATTTGTTTGAATAGCATTCAAGTATCTGAACAGAAGAAAAAGTGGATTCAAATGCTCAAATTTGCAGATTATCCACTAGAAAATAAGATTAGTCTTAGAAAACTGAAAATGACAGATTGTGATGTCGATTAGGGCAAATCACATAGAACTTGTGTAGATTGTGATGTCTTACAGATCTAGTTTGACATAATAATATGCATTAAAACTATAAATTGTTGACACCTGCAGGCTGAGCATATCAATCGCTCCACCTGGGACTAACTGGATTCAGTTGAAGTGCTGTTTATTGTCAACTAGTATGTTCAAGCTGTCAAATGACTAGATGTTTATTGTGTTTGTGAGCCTTCATGGAAGTGTTGGCAGATGGGTCTGAAAACTGGTCACTATCAATCAATTATATGGAGAACCTACCAGTAAATTTTCGGCTATCATATTTTGAAGTTGATTCAGAACCCAAAATATGTTGAAAAATATCTGCAACTTACATATACTACATCAAAAGAATATGCTAGTTTTAACATCAAACATATGCAGAAAAAAATGTCCTTTAGGGAAATTAATTACACTATGTCTACTTGAGTTAGCACAGGCTGCGAGCAATAGGAGAATATAATACCAAGGTGCCCATGTAATTACTCCTACATGCTGTGTGGTGGCACAACAATGCACCAAGGGTACAGTATAAAATGACTTATACCATCTTATAAGGGGATAACTAATACATACAAAGAGTACAAACTTTCTGATTAGCAACTTTTATGAAAAAGAATCACCACCTACGAGAATTATCAAAAGAAAGATAAGATTGGCTCGAGTATTATTTCACAACAGATGTAACAGAAACAAAGAGAAAAATAGATGTTTTATGTGGCAAACCTGTCTTGGAAGAATAGATCAATGATTCCATTTCTGCCATTTTCATGATTAAAGAAGATGAAGAGGCTCCAATGCATCAGCCATATTCTGTTTTGCAGCTGATTCAAGGGAGAAGCAAAGCTCTGCCCACAAGCCAAACAAACAGAAAATTGACATAAATTAGGGCAGCAGCAGAACACTTGTAGATTATATGCATCCATTAAAAAATTGAATACCTTTGAATCAATAATCTCTTTTAGCCGGTTCAGCTCCTCAAGTGCAGTATCCCAATTCTGCATTAAAATCTCTGCAGCAAGCTTTCCCCACAGCGCACTCAGGCTCCTCTCACTGTTAGTGCACAACGCGCGGTATTGATACAAGTAGTCCGCAGCACCAGAGTAGTTACCACATTCAAACTGGAACTTTGCATACTGATAGAGAGCCTCAATCTGATCTGCCCCAATCTGCTCGACAACAGAACACAATCAACATCAGCCACTCCTAAATACTCACCTTTTCCCCCTCTTCTTGACCAATAGTTTCATGTATCAAGTGCCCTAACCAGTCAATCCTACCAACTTTATCGTGAAACTGTGGCATCACATCACATTGCGAACACAGATGCAAATTCGCATACAAAATTGCCATCGATCTATGCACTAATGAACCCAAGAACACACCTGAAAGCGGTCATGAAGCATCTGGATGTTGTACTGTTTGTCAGGCCTCAGCTCCTGGACCAAGGAAGCATTCTGAAGGAACGAGATAAGCGGTGCCGCCAACTCCTCGAGGGACTTCAACCTCGCGACGACCTCTACCCTCCTACCCACCATCTCTGCAAGAACACCAGGTCCAGATCACAAAATTGGGAGGAAAAAGATAAAAAAGAAAGAAGCCAGAGACGAAAGTGAACCCTGGGGCACATCCTCGGTGTGGTAGAGGGCCTTGTGGATGTCCATGGCGTAGTCGACCATGTTAGTCTGGGAGAGGAGCTGGATCTTGGCCTTGAGGATCTCATCGTCGGCATAGAGCTCCCGCTCCTGCAAGAACTCGAGGAGCGGGAAGACGAGGTGGCGATCGAGGTGGGGAGCGATGCGGGAGGTGAGGTCGTAGTCCGCCATGGCCGAGGGCTCGCTAGGGTTTCTTCGAGTCGTCGGCGGCTTGGTCGGGGTGGGGGGGCTTGGTTTTATGTAGCAACGAGGCGGCGAACTGCCCTAGGTTGCCCGAAACAGATTGGAATTAGGAAACGCACGGAGGTGATACCACCATGCTACAGATGATCCGGTTCGGCCAGGCGGGTTTGAGTGGTCGAGTCGGTTCGAGCCGACAACATGGTCTAAAATTATTGTGTCAAACGAACTAGATTGAACCAATTAGGCCTGTGTCGGTCTCGAGCTGATATGTGTTACTGCAAGAATATAGAGCTTCCAATAAATTTTTTAGTCAAGTTCTTAGAAAAAGGCTATTCCAAACGTCCGATAGAACTGAATGAACTTGCAATATGAGATTCCTTCTGGGTTTTCTAATTTTATTAATTAATTAATTGATTAATCATCCTGGATAGTTCAAGTTAAAAAATCTTTAATATTATATTTTTACCGAATGACATCCCCATAATTAATTTTTACAAAGGGTCATTTCTTTTTCGTCAACTTGGTAAAGATGTTCCTCCGTCTTCAATCAATCACTTTCAATCATCGTTGTTTCGACTCATAACTATTGTTATCGTTTAAGTGACTGTCTTACCTTTACCTTTCTTTTCCCTTTTCATTTATTTTTTGTCCTCCCTTATTACTTGCTCTTTTTCACTTATTTTTATATAGTGCTTACAAGTAATGACCTTCGCTGAGGAGGAGGCGATCACCTCTTTTGTTATTGGTGCACTAACCAATGGATAGAGCGAAGACAACTAAACTTGCTAATAATGAAAGCAATGGAAAGACACTTGCCTCCTCAATGAAGATCTGTTGCTCGTGAACAAATGATAAGAGGAGACGAGAAGGGAGACGACTAGGAGAAAGAATAGCTAGGACGATCATAAGTGAAGACAATGATGAAAAGAGTAGTTAGGACGATCATAAACGAAGACAATGATGATCGAGGGTGACAATGATGATGATAAAAAAAGTAACTAAGATGATCATAAGCGAAGGTAATGATGATCGAGGGTGACAATAATGATGATGACCGAAGGTAGTGGAAGATGAAAGGATTTTTTCATCAAGTTGACAAAAAAAGATTGCCCATGAGTGAAAACCATGAGACATCATTTGGTAAAACCATAATAATACAAAATTTTCTAGATAAAATATCCAATCATCATTATCAATCGATTAATTTATATTTAATAATATAAAAAAAAATAATTCAATTGACAATGATGAAAGTATCTAACTATTAGTTGGTAAAGACCTTGACGAAAGATCTTGATGATTTATCATAAGATTCTAGACTCAAATCTAGTATTCATTAAAACAAAAAACAAAATCTACAGGTTTTTCAAAAGACAAATCAGAAAGAAATGATTGGGACAAAAGTTAAAATGAGAGGATACTTGCATACAAAATAGGTCTGTATGATCAAAATAGTTGTACAGTCTACAAATGTTGAGCCCTCCAATCCACTGCAAAGTTACTGGTGTCATCATCGTCACCCTCCTCGTCACTCGATGACTCATCACTCGACTCCTTACCCAAAAACGCTGGGGGTTGCTGTAATCTTGCAACACGTTCTGCCTTCGCCTCCATAAGCTTCTTCTTTATCTCATCCACCTTCTCTTTGTATGCCCTGTGATAGTTCACAGAAAATGTAGGAACAACCGTAAATCTTTTGGCATATAAATATTTAACATGAATTTGCTGGAAAACAAAAACTCACTTTTGCTCCAGAGAACGAAACTCCTCCATTTCATCAGCAGCATCAATCTGCAGCAGGTACATGAGATTTGTTACTTCCCAAATAATCAAATCAATTGTTTATTTGTTAAGAAAATCATTTTCAGCTGTCCAGCACAAATAAGAAGTGCAAAGCAGAAGATTGCAAACCTCTTCTTCTTCCAGGCGGTCATCCACTTCCTGCAAATTAACTTGGATTTCCTTCTCGAATTCTTTGTATGCATCACTGCATTAATATTGACCAGTTATACTTCCATATCCACATAAAAGAAAACTTGAATACGATAGTAATAACAGTTGAAAATGGAAGGAAAGTCCAGACAGCAGTATTCTTTGTTAGAAGTAAGACCTTTATGTATGTGTGGCGCAAACAAGTTTATCAACACTATTTCCAAATTGTTAGGGTCAATAATTTTTCAAATTGTAATCAAGAGGAGTCAGGCTGAAGGGAATGGCACAGCCTACTTGGTCTGCAGAGGGCATACATAGTCCAACAAATGCAATAACTGACTGAAAGCCCATTCAACCAATGTTTTCTTTTTACCGGATTAAAAACCGTAAGGACTATCCTCTTTCAATCTCTCTCTTTCTGTCCTCTCTTCTATAATGCCCAAGCCTCATGCCTCAGGCTGCAAGTTTGCTCCCATATCTGGTTGACAAGAGCCTTTCCTAATCCTAGCTTCTCTCGTCACTGCCCCAACCTGATTCTTCTGTCATTTTCACCAGGCCAAAGGCGGAGTATGGTCAATAACTTCCCATGTTGCCAGCAGCCAAGTACCGTCTAGCTTTCTCAAAGCCATTGACAATAATAAATTGTCCTTCTCTTGCCGTTGATGACTTTTTCTCCCTGCTGTCTGTTTTTCTCTTCCTTTTTCTTGTCAAAATGCCAACTGTATAATGTGTCAGCATCATACATTACCATCACTGTCCAGACAGGGGACAGTACTCAGTAACAGTTGAGATTTGATTGCTTAACACGAACTGATGCAACAATAATCCAACAAACAAATTTGAATCCTAAAGTACTTAGCTGCAAGGAAAACATGTCAAATATGATTGCAAAAATGACAGTATGTTTAGCAGACAATCTGCCATGGCAAAATTTGTAATTACAATAAGCTTAATCATTTCTTATACCAGATTGAAACGAGCAATGGAGAAACTTAGATAGTAGCATGATGGCAGAAGTACAAGTAAAAGAGGCTTACTTTATATCAACTTTAACAGGTTCAATCCCACGTGCACGGAGATCTGCATCCTTATTGTCAAAAAAACCTTCTGGTAATGCTCCTTTAACTTGCTTGGCATCAGATCCATCGATCTTTTTTGATGCTTGACTGGTCTGATTGGAACTATCCAGAGTTTTGTTTACCTTCTTGAGTTGTAAATTACTTTTGTCTTCTATCTGTTTTAAAGGCTGATCGGTTCTTTCATTGTTGTCGAAAAAGTTATTGGGAAGAACCCCCATATCTTGCTGACCATCTGTACCACCCATCATTTTTGACAGCTGATCAAGCTTAGTAGACAGTTTACTCACACTTGTTTCCTCACTCACCACAACCTTCTCACTTCTAATGTTCAGAGACTCTGGTGCATTCAAGGGCTGACTAACGGGAGATAAATCTTTCTTGCCTTGTTTATAAGAGAAAGAAGAACCAGCTGGTGTGATAACAGACTGGGTCGTCCCTCCCGGAACCGTATCTAGACAATCAGATAGTCAAATGAGTTAAACAATAAATATGAGGACCACATATGAAGATGATAACTTGAATACTATAAATTTGGTAGGTGCAAGCACAAAGTAATAACTAACAACAGGACCAATACAAGAATGAAGCACAGGAAGTTATAGAGTATTCATCTGGCAAACAATCATATGATTTGCATTTAATTAATCACACTCTACATCTGATGCAGATTCAGCAAGAATAGAATGAAAAGAAAACAATTGAGTGACTCAGCAAAGTGAGCAAAGACCTATTGAAGTTTTATGTACTTCATTATCTTTGATCCATCCTTCTACAATAACTTAGATCTACATAATAACATTTACACAATAACTTAGATCCATTCTTCAAGTGAACAGAAACTATATAAGTTAATTTAGAAGTAGAGCAAAGATGTTCTTTCAGTTCCTTGATATTTAACATTCATCAAACCACACTATGATCTAAAAATGAACGTGTTGGTCTGATCCCAATTGAGGACCTGAAGGTGACAAAATATCACAAAATCTATGTGGGACAGCAGATGGTTGCCTCATCTTTGGCATAGAATTGCACTAAAATTATATAGATTTGCTGACTAATATTTATTTTGATTGTTCCGGAGGATTAAGCATATAAGTTGAGTTTACTCCAAAACACAACATATTAAATCTGATTGGACTACCTTATCTCTCACTGAGAAGAGACAAGAGTTCTCAATGAGTTCCTATTCCATTTGTGTTGTGCACAAGTTTTAAAAGTCTTTTAGATGGTTGCTTACTTGTGTTGTTGGTAATTGTTCAAAAGAGGACAATCAATGGGTTGTGGTGAACATGACAAAAAAATGGTGAAATAGTCTCATTTGCATAACATTATTTAGATGATTATTTACCCAAAAATCCTACGAAAAGAAAAATCTTTGCTAACAAATTATGACTCAACTCTAATTCAAAAGACCTCATACTTGACTTCGCTGATCACAGATCATAGTTTCCAGCATCGGCTCATTGTGTCCACACAAGATTACTGGTTCCTTACACTTCTAATACACAATGTGCTTAGCATCTAAACTTATCAAGAGGCCAAGCTGAAAAGGCTATCTTACCGGTCTTTTGTCTCTTTGCACCTTGACCATCAAAAAAGTCTGCAGGCAATGTGGAAGACAATCTAGTTTGTGACACCTTTGGAGGTTCAGAGCCTAGATTATTCTCACGAGGCAATCCACCAGCTGTAGCTTTTAGATTCTCAATAGCCTGCATCAAGAACAGTGTGAAGGCACCCATTATCTGCTATTTTCAGTAATCATAATAGACATCAAGTTTGATTAAAAATCTCTCACTCACAGAATGGTTAAAAAACTGAAGAATAGTCACAGTGACGAGGAAACATTACCTCATGATGCTTCCTAGAAACTTGATGTGCAGGCCAATTTGATTCTGACTTCAAGACAATGTTGCACACTCGGCAAACTGGCTGATCATTCTCATTATACCTACAGGACGAAAAAAAACCCTTTATTCTAACACTTGCCATCATTTCAGCTAAAAACAATACATGTAATTGAACTTCCAAACGATCATTGTCCCAACTCAAATAATATAATAAAGCAAGTATGTCTGTCTAGCTCACTAGTGTCACAATTTAGGAAGTTTGATATGTTATAATCTTTTAATTAAAAGAAAATACTTGCCACTAGCATGAAAAGAATAAACATGCATCGGAGGAGAAAACCTTATAGAAGCCTTGATGGACATGCACCTGCACATCTATTGCATTTTTCTCATTGACTCCTGAGCCATGCATCTTCTTCTACATTTAAAATCCATAGAACTCTCCATAACGATTTGTAACTAACAACATTTTCCTAAGAACTGAAGTTTCAGCATGGTATCATGTCTGAGTACGTGTGCAACTATGCAGTCATCATGGTACCAGAGCATGTGGTTCTAAACTATGTGAAAAGGGGAGGCGAAAGCAATTGATGAAGATGCTTCATGACTAAATATATGACAGAAGTGAAGAAAAACAGATTTTTTAGCATGGCATAAGGAATGATAAATATTGACATGCATACATAAGCAAAATTTTAGGTATGTCCTTTTGCACGACAAATCATAACGTACAATTGTAAATCTCCAGAGTTAACTCCTCTATCCCGATTATAGTTCAAGGCTAGAGGCAAAATATCTGAATTATTGTATAAGCTCACAACATATATGAGGATAGGCAGCTGTAAGCGTGTATTCAGCAAAAACGATAAAGCAATAAAATTAATAGGAAAACAACCTCGAAGATCTTAGAACAAGAGATAGAAGAGAACTATATTACTAACAGAGGAACAACAATCAACACAACAAGTGACCTTAACAAACGGAGAAAGCTTTGATGATCGCGGAAGTAAATGCAAGGATTCTTGAGTACCTCACGAGGGGAGAATCGATGCGCTTCTCACGCTTTTGTGCCTCTCTCACTTTCGAGCGAAACAGGGCCCTCCTCTGATCCATCGCTCAGCTCGACTCTCTTTCTCCCCAAACCAAATTCCGCGATCGCTTCAACCAAACAAGAAATCAACGCCTCCCGAATGATGAGCAGAAATTGATCGCAACCCTAATCTTCTGACAGTCCAAGAAAAGCGTCAATTGCTTCCGACCGAACCACAATCCGTCCGTTTTGGAGGAATCAAAAACCTGAGCCCACGGTTCAATCCAGGATGGATTCCTCGCTCGATGTCGCCACGGCCCGATCGAGCGACGGAGAACAAAAGGGCGCGAGCCAGAACGAGACCTTTGAAATCCAACGAGCTCGATTGAGATGCGAGCTGATACGAAAACGATTGATTGAACCAAGGACTTCAAAGAAAGGAGAGCCGACGGCTCGCTGGGGTTTCTTCGAGCCGGCGCCGGTTGGGGTTGTTGGTACGTAGCGACGAGTCGGCCCGGCCGAAAGATTGGAATCAGGGCAGCACCGGTTCGACCAGCGTGGTATGATTGGAAATCGGTTCAAGAATTGGTCGGTTCAGTCTCCAAGCCGGTCTGCCAGCATAGTCTAAAACGAGCTAAGATTAAACCGATTAGGCCGGCACTTCGGCTCCGCCTGAACTGAACCTCTATAGATTGTGTTATGTGGTCACATATAGCGACCAATAAGCATTACCACAAGAACACAAACACGCACAGAGACCATCAAGTATTACTACAAGAAGATAGAGCTTCCATTGTGCCTTGAATTCCCACATTATTATACATGATTTAATCAATCATATCAAAAGATGTATTTTCTTCTATGAAACAAGAGAATTACATTAGGTTTTAGTCCTCTTAATCAACAAAATGGATGATATGAATACACGAACTAAAGGCTGGTCATCTGAATGAACATTCAAGCTCAAATTGCTCGTTTGCTTGGAAAATGATTTATGATTTACGCAGCATCACCTTCCGAGAACAGTGGAGTCGTGCATCGACGTAGAAGGGAGATCGAAACCACCTGACTGATCCTGTGTCATAAAGAGAAGAAGAGGAAAGAGTAACAAAAATGACGAGAGGAGTTGTTTACCTGAAACAAGTTGTTTGGCTCCAACACTTGTGTGAAAAAGATCCCAAGAGAAATAAAACATGATACCCTTCCAAAAACTTGTAAAATAGAAGAGTGGTACATTAAATGAATTCTCCTAAATTTCAATGCTATCGAGCTTGTCTTGAGACGATGCAGTAATGTAGCTTTTTTACTTGCTTAACATTTTCCAGCCTGGCCAACTTGAAGAGTGGCAAGATGAGCTAGCCTATGTATTTGGTCGAAATTTCTCTGTCTCATGGCTTCTTTCTCAAATATAGCATCTGAAAGTACAACAGCTGAGGCTCCACACTCAATGTATTTTCTGATTGAATCTGTAGATAAGCATGAAAAGTTGAAGTACGAAGTTAACTACAACATAATCCAATCCTAGAAGCAATCAAGGATTACAATATCGAATGATACTGTCGATACTGAGCGGTATGTACCGGTCCACCAGTAGACCGGTACGTGGACCGCTCGCTACCAGGCGATACCGTTGATCTAGCCCCATATCAGATGATATGGGGCTGTATCGGGCGGTAACGATCAAAAAACAGATCGGTAATGGTCAATTTCGACTGTCGCTGCCCTCCCTCGATGATCGCGATCTAGGAGGTAACAGAGGTGGTGGCTCGGCTTCTTCTTCGCTGCATTCTTCGCCGAAGGCTAGAGACTTCTATGGCCTTTGCCGCGTTCTTCGCCAAAGGTCAAGGACGTCTACGGCCTTCGACATCTTCACCGAATGCAGCAGATGAAGAGAAGACCGCGTTCTTCTCCTTGTATGATGTGACGAGGAGAAGAAAAGGAAGCGTCGTTGCCGAGGCAACGTACACCTCTTTTTTTTATTTTTTATATTATATATATATATATATATATATATACACACACACATATATATACATACATACATACCAAACGGTACATCTTGACGTACAGCTCAGTACGCCTGTACCGAGTAAAGCTTGATACGTCGATACGGTACGAAATTACAAACCTTAAAAGCAATATTATTTTTTGACATGCGCAAAGTCTGAACATTGTAGCAACTAGTGAGGAATATGCTAGACTTATATTGAGGATCAGTTTCCTTGGAGGAATACTAACATGTAACTAGTAAGTTCATACTACACAAAACAAGTGTTTACAGCATGAATGACCAAATAGGTGCCTTTTTCACCAAAAAGATAATAGTAAAATTGTGCAAGTCAAATTTAATGAGACTAGTCAGTTTGTTGGTGTCATATAAAGCCCCATTAAAAAGATTCATAATAAGCAAGACCAATGATTTTATAGGTGCCATTTTGTCCGAAATTCAGCTGAAGTATGTCTCAATTTAGAAGGGAGCATTTGTATAAGTCTGTAACATTTAGAAACTTTGGTTATAAATTTACAAATGTCTGTAACAGTTAGAACATATAGAATGGTAACGATGATATTATCAAATATCAAGGACTATAAATTTACAAATGGGAAGAGAGGCATTTACAAATCGTGCCTTTTCTTTGACTACAATAACAATAGGGCATTTATAAAGCTTATGCGAGATGCATCTTTGGTTCACATGGAAGAGCTCAAATAGCATACCATGATCCAAAGAAAAGATTGCAAATGAATGATAGTCAATATATTAACTGTATAATCTCCAGATCAAAGGCTTGATCAACTAATTCAATTTAACTTATATATAAAATGCTTCAAGGATAAAAGATGTTTTTTTGCTCGAATTAACATATACATATATATAAATATATCTCAAAGAGGGCTGGGTGCAATGTGATTAAACTTAAAATCTTTATTTGTTTCCTCTTGTTAAGATTTTTTTTTTCTCCACCGAATACCCACCTAGGATTACCCCTCTAATGTTGTCTATACAAAAAGGGTGGAACCCCTGCAGAAACCTATTGATCGTACTTTGGGGGTAAAGTTTGAAACAACTTCAGAGGAGCACCTCAATGTGCAGCAATCTCAGTGACACAGTGACATGACTTCTGAGTATCTTCCACACCTATGGAAAGAACATAAGCAGCAAAGGAAATGGAAAGAAGAGACGAAACATAAGCAGTCCTAAAAAATTAAGCCAAAGATCCTTGGTTGCACAATTCTTGACTGCTATGTGGTGCATGCTAAGTTGTGACACATCTTCTGTAACAATGTATTATACATTCAGTAATATTTTGGGTCTGAATAAGTTGTTGAAATATCTATTACAGATGAAACATGTAATTCATTGCAGCTAGTTATGATGTGCCTAAGTACAAAAAAGTTAACAAGACAGCGAACATAATGAGAGTAAAATGTTAACTAATGTACAAAAAAAATATTAAAGAAGTTTGTGTAGTTGAGATAGCTAACCTGTTGTGGTGCCTTGTGAAGCAACCATTGGAATATGGGGGAATGGTTTTTTAAGTGCTTTTATATAATCGCATCCACCTAAGACCAAAACTGGATAAATCTAGAAAAGAAAAAAAAACTAAAAAGTGACTATTAAATATCTCCTTTTAAGATTTTCAAAAGTACATCATAATCTTTCTCCATGCAACATGATACAGCATGAAACTATCAGATATTCCAATATGATTTGCCAATGTACTGCAAATAAAGCACTATTGGTAATTTGGTACTAATATAGCTCTGCTTTTATTGAATGACCATTTTAAGCAAGGTAACTCAATAGAGGGTTCCACAAAAAGGGTTGGAACTATTGATGCCACGATAAAAGCAAGGACCTTATACTTTCTTATAAGTTCAGCAGTGGTTTCAAGTAAGGTTCGCCATACCGTGGCATATCACTTAGTATGAACGGTACGTATCGGTCTAATAGGGGATCAGTATGGGCAGTACATTGATGCACCCCCATATACCATGTGTTAGTATGCTCGGTATGACTCAGTACAGCTCGGTACGTACTATACCGATAGTTGGTCGGTACATTGGTATGGATCAGTAAGACGAACCATAGTTTCAGGTTAGTAGATAATGAAGTAGAGACAGAAGACAGCTGGCAGTAATTGCCTATATAGAAAAGAGAGCAAGCAAAGTTTCCCAAGCAAAACATTTACCAAAAGTTTTTTGTTACATGAACTCAAAATCGAGTCAGTTTTTATTTCCCAGTTTTGCTCATATAGGTTATCACCAAGTAAAAGAAAAAAAATGGCAAACATTTGTTCTTCTATTTATAAAATGACAAATTCAACATAATCACCAAGGAAGATAAATCAATAACTACCATTAATATGATAACTGCAAAAAATTACTCATTTCTAACTATAAGCATACAAAATAGAAGAATTACTCAATTATTCATACACTATTCTTAACTATAACTATACTATTATTCATACACTATTCATACTAAAAAATTACTCATTTCTTAACTATAACTATAAAAAATTACTCAATTATTCATACACTATTCTTTAGTTTCAGTGTTGTTATAATCATTTTACAGCTCTGAAAAGATTATGAAGCTCACCTTGATAATTCTTGCACCAGCATTAAATGCAGATAATACCTATACATCATAATAATTGAGTAAACAATTGGAATGAATGATAAGCTAAATAAACAGCAAGTATGCGTGCTTAAGAAAATATGGTATCATATTGCTATAAAAAATATAGTAAAAATGACAAAATTAAAATAATGCATTTTACTTCATTATATTTGGGCAATGGAAAAAGAGACTTACTTCTGTTGGCGTCATCGCTCCTGGAATATATAAGACATCAGTGTTTTGAAGATCTAGTAATATCTCCTAATACAAAGAAGAGACAATGAATGTGTGATATCTACCATAGAGACAGTAATGGTATTATACACTGATCTGAGGAATATGGATTTGCACTACATCTGAAACCAAATTCTGGTCACACCAAGGGTTTTGGGTGATTGAAGATCAGAATGTGGGACACAATGAATAAAGCATAACATTACAATATAAAATAAAATATTTTAAAAAGTTTACTCATCAAGTAAGAAAAATCATCATATATATTTTATAATGTTTAACCAAGTAAAAAGACCAGAATCAATAATAATACCAAATAAAGGATGTGTCTAGTGCATGAGACTACCACTAACATAGAATTTGAGAGGATCATGGTACTCAATTTTACCTCTGCAAGCAGAGAGGTTGTTACTAAAATTCAAATCCTAGTCATCAATGTCACATAGGAAGGACCTTATGGTGATGCCAAAGCTCGACCTTTTTCAGAGGCTCAAAGCATAATCCCTATGACAATATCAACATGACAAACGGGAAAAACAAGAGTAAGCTAGAACACCGTGCAAGAGGGAAAGTGCATCACTAACGATATCTTCATTTACTTTATCAAGGAATACAAGAAATTATAAAGACAAAAAATACAGTCGACAGACCTGCAAGTATAGTTAACATATAAACAAACCAAATCTATAAGAATTAAACATGGGCTCATACCATGACTGTACCAGGACTCATGAGAAACTGGGCTCCAGCTTTCACAGCTTTTCTTGCATCCTCAGCATTTAATACAGTACCAACCTACATCAAATAAAATGTAGAAATTGATATCATCTAAAGCAGCAAAAGGATGCTGAAAAATAATTGCATAATTTTTCAGTCAATAGTCATACAGTTTACTTGAAGATATTAATAAAAAATAAAGTAGTTTTATTCATATTTCTGTGTGTAAGACTAGACGGTAACAAAGACTGCCACCAAGTAGAGGTTCACATCCCATTTCAATTATCTGTGATGGTATAAAATTGACATTTCAATAATTACATGAATATAAGCTGATATATTTATATAGCTGAGATAACATGGACAAATACAGGCACCAAAGTTTTACCTTATATTCAAATGAGATATTTTTTGTTACAGTTTTGTTGTGGTTATAAAATAGACATATGTCAAGAATGTTTTCAGAAACCCAAAGGTTTTGAAACATAATAACATTGTGCATACAGCAAAATGATGGAAAGCCAGTAATAGCAACTCAAAATTGTTGTTAACTTACCCCTATTACCGATGAAGGATAATCCTTTAAAAGTGCTCTTATCACCTAATAGAAAAGATTCATGAGTATCTTTACATATGTCTAATCAGAAAAGGCAAGAAGAATTTTCACACATTAAGGAACAAGAAACAACCTCCAACACACCTGGAGTAGACATCACAATCTCTAGCTACACATTTTAGAAAGGAAGTCCTATTAGACAATGGTGGAAAATAAACTCAAATATCATTTGAAAAGCTCAAACAACTCCCGAATAGGACTTACAACGGATATGCCACCACTAAGAGCAGCACAAGCAGCTTCCATCGCGGTATTTCCACTACAAAATATTTTTCAAGCATAAGCCATATTCACCATTCTTGTAATCTTAGTTCAAGCATTTAAATAGCATGCATATGAAGAATGTTAGAGGCAGTTGTAGCAAAATCCAAAATAGGAACAAAATCTTAAAAAACGTGATGAAACAATATCATAATCATCAAACTAAGAAACATAACCTATTGTTTTAAACATGTGGGTTATAAACATAACCCACCTAACATAGATAAGTACACAGATTAAGACAGCTTAACGAATCCTTAAAGACTTGAAACGTCATTATCAACTTATCATGTTCGGATAACTGAGAAACTATTGGTTCCAAAAAGCATCTAGTTCATTTCCTAGGCATTAGAGAAGGTAAAGGAACACACGTAAAAAGCATACGCGAGAATGAACGCTTTGAATCAATTCTCTTAGAAGATTATACTAGGAGGAATTTTAATAGAGAGGGCTCACAAGTCGAACAAAATTACAGCTTACTTTGATTGATAGCTTCATTGTCAGATATCGAAAAAATGGGAGACGAAATGGGGGCGGGAAGTACTCTGGAGCTCGGAGGCACGCGATGAGCCTGGAGTCCAGGATCGCCGGTAGGGCTTTGGGAAGGGAAGGAGCAGCAGGAGCGGTGGCGGCGGTCTGTGCGCAAGCGCAGGCGACGTGAGATAACGAGCGGCCACCGGCACAGAGAGAAGGCCGAAAAGGAGGAGAGAAGCAGCTCGCGAGAGCCATTGCGCTCTTGCCGACGGACAGACGGCGAAGAGGAGAGCGCGCGCGACGAGTTCCGGCCGATGGGTTTCCAAATGAGCGCCGTTGGCACGTGTCAGATAAGGCCGAGTCGTCTATCGATTGGGATATTCTCGAGTTGCAAATAAGTCGTTTTAACTTCTTTTTCGTGTATGTCCCATCTCTGCTTCACCAATCCTCTTTCAAAACAAACTCCGGCCTCGAGCTTAGAAACAGATTTATATTCTCATTTTAACTCAGATATATTATAACTTGGTGTAAATCTACTATTACAAACTCTGTCATCACACTAAGCATTTGAAGAACGCTATATCTTTCTTCCTGCTTGAATATCCTCGGCATACGTCTACAATTAATTATGAAATCTGATCGAGTCATCCTCACCCACAACAGCACATGAAAATAAACATGCAAAGGATTCAAATTGAAAAGTTCATACATAGAAACATGATTTGCATTTTAAATAAAAAGATTTATATTTCAAAACATGATTTTTGAACCCTAAACCAACAACTGTTCTAAGGGGGCACTGTCATTGGATTGCAGGTGCTAAGTTGTGCGTAAGTTCCCATCCAAGATGCTCCAGGGGCCCATTATAAGTGATTCAGGAAACTCCAAACCTAGGTCGACTCCGTGGCAGCTTGAGTCACCCCATGCTTCACCAGCAACTTCTCCAGTAGCTCCGGCTTGCATACCTGATACTTCACATCCCCAGAAGGCTCGACAAAAATTTCTGCCAGTTCAAGCTTCTCGGATGTAAGGCTTGTGCTGTCCATCGTCTTGCTCAGCACCTTGAGTGCGAGCTGCACCGCTTCCTCCCTTGTGAAGTCATCTTTGTAGTCTTGCTTCAGCATCGACTGTGCTGCCTGGTTGTTGGCACCAATCGCTGCCGCCTTCCATCCACTGTAATTGCCACTAGGATCACTCATGTATAGCTGGAAACCATAGTTCTTGTCCCATCCTGCAAAAAGGAAGGAAACCCCAAAAGGCCGGAGGCCACCGAACTGGGTGTAGCCCTGCTTAGTGTCGCAAAGGGATTGAACCAGCTGCTCAACAGGCATGGGCTCCTGGTAAGCGAAGGTGTATCGCTGAGCCTGGACTCGGGCAGTATTGATTAGGATGTTGGCATCAGACATGATGCCAGCAACAGCGCATGCAAGGTGGTCATCGATCTTGTACATCTTTTCAGTTGATCGGGACGTCTGGAGGAGTTTGGAAGTGACCTTCTTCTCGCCAACTAGGATAACACCATCACGTGCTAGGATGCCGATAGCTGCCCCAGCATTGCCGATGGCCTCCATGGCATATTCCACTTGGTAGAGGCGACCTTCAGGGGAGAAAATTGTTGTCCGACTATCATAGCGGCGAGACATCCTTGAAAATTGCAAACATAAAATGAGTAAAGTAATTGGGTTGATTCACATAAATGAATAGAGGTCTATAATTTATTTCATGACACATTATATACACAGAACTGAATCAGGCACAAAGATTTATAACATAACAAAAAGCAAGGAGACTTTATGCATAAGAAGAAAACAGTGGATATAGAACTGGGGAATCCAAGCTAGTGGATTATATGTCAACTGAATTTGTATCAGAAAGAGTTGGAATAAAGAACTAACGATGAAAAAATGAAGTACAAAACAAAATTTTGGCTATTATTTCTAGCAAACGTATGAAAGGACTAGGATATATAGTTGAGTTACAATATCAGGATAATTGCAACTAGCAATCCATGACAGTAAAAAGCCAAATTCAGTTATAGGGTCCATGCGATCTAGACTTGCTTAACTTGAACTGACACCCTAACATGTTGGTTCATGTCTGGAAAATGTAGCTTGCTAGTAGTTGAAGTCAGGTCAAATTCGTATCAAGCATCTACATATCATGCCAGTTTGCACAACATAAGTTCACCAAATAATGTTATTAGGTCTACAGCACAACTTCAACATTCCCATCCAACTTGACCTGAACTTTGGCCTCATCCATTTTATTATGTATCCTGATGTTCTACATGTTGCTCATAATCATTGAATCAAGTTTTCGTCAATTGCATGAAATCATGGACAAGGCCAGTTGATCAGTAATCAATTGAAAACAAGACACACATGCAATTATCTATTTTTACTTACCTTAACAAACTCACCCTCACATTTATAAATTCTTTGTGGAGGAGTCATGTGACACGGGAGTGTCTAATTTGCTACAATATGTTCATATAGACTATGCCGATAATATGATAATTTTTTAACCAACAATATTGTTCCATAATCTTCAACTCAGTCAACTCAGATAAGATAGCTCATCAGCATATTTCCTGCACAAAGGTAAAGCTATGTCATGGTGCTTTTCTTCATGGCTAAGGAATACATTAAAGGAGGTGGTTGGCAGCATATTCCCTGCATAAAGGTAAAGCTGTATCATGGTGCTTTTCTTCATGGCTAAGGAATACATTAAAGAAGGTGGTTGGCAACTGTAAAGCACTTAATCTCGAAATTCCCTATGCATGAAGGGTTGTTTCATGCACTAGTATTTATTTTCATATTTAGAGCTTAGAAAGGGTTTTTTAGAAAACTGAGAATATTGGAGAAGCTCTCTTGAAGTGCTCTTTTGAACTCTGTATCTCTTGGATGCATCCTTGAGTGGTGAGTCTTTTGTTTTCAGTTCTGTATCCTTGTTTATTGTCACTAGGGTGGTGATCTTTCTGTATCCCTTTTGATTTTAAATTTGGTGGTGAGCTATTTTTCATTTTTATCAAAGTTTCGTCAAAAGTTCGTTCCTTGTCTTCTGTGACATTTTCTATCTGAACAACTGTTCTATCGGTTTTGTTTCGAAGTCCATTCTGCATTTTTACCCTCCCCGGTATTAGTTTGGTATCAGAGCTAAAGGCTAGAGATCATGACAAGGCGGAATGGAAAAGATGTAGTTGGTGAAGGTAGCGACCATGAAGATGACACTAAGTCATTGAGGCTGCAGCTACGAAAATTGCTACGTAGTCTACAAGAAAAAAATGAAATAATCGACGAACTTCAAAGTAGACACAACCAGCATGAAAATGACGTTCGAGAGTTTTCTTCTGATGATGATATACCTCGTCTTCCAAGGGAGTCGAGAAGATGTCGGAGAAGAAATGAAGTTCAAGACGAGTGGTAGAATAAATATAATCCCAGATTATATATTCCAGAATTTGAAGGTAAAATAAATGTTGATGATTTTATCGATTGGCTTAATACAGTAAAAAGAATTTTTGATTTTCATGAACCACTAGAACAAAAGAATGTCAAACTTGTGGCACTCAAACTCAGACGGAATGCATCTTTTTGGTGGGAAAATCTAAAGAAATAAAGAGAACGTGAGGGGAAGAGTAAGATCGTTACATGGGAGAAAATGAAAAGGGAGCTAAAGAGAAAGTATTTACCTCATAATTATAGGCAAGAGATCTTTCTCAAAATACATGATTTCAAGCAAAAAGATCTTAGTGTGGAGGAGTACACTACAGAATTTGATAATTTGATGTTGAAAGGAGAGTTTGTGGAACCGGAAGAGCAAACAATTACAAGATACTTAGGAGGTCTGAAGTATGAGATTGCTAAAGTTGTTCAACTACAGCCATATTGGTCTTTAAATGATGTGAGCAAGCTGGCATTAAAAGTTGAAAAACAACAGAAGTTTGAAAAGAGTTTTCGGTACGGCTCAAAAGAAGGCTATACAAAAGGAGGAAGTTCCAAGCCTACTGTCCAAAGCAAGGTGATATCGAAGGTGCAAGAAAAGGATGAAGAATCTGTTGGCAACAAAAAAACACCTAATTCTTCTACCCCAAGTGGCCGAAAATGCTTCAAATGTCATGGTTTTGGGCATATTGCTTCAGATTGTCCAAATAGGAGGATTATAACTTTGGTTGAAGATCATAGTGATGGAAGAGAGGATAAAGCTGAGGACGAACCAAAATACGATGATGATGAGGAAGAGATTACTTATGCTGATCATGGTTTGTCTATTGTATTGCAACGTAGTTTACAAGTGTCCTATGTGGCCGACGATGATAGTTGGGTGAGAAAAAATGTGTTTCACACAAAATGCACTTCTCTTAGCAAGGTGTGCTTGGTGATCATCGACAGCAGCAGCTTTGAGAATGTAGTATCTTTGGAGATGGTGCAGAAGCTAAAGTTGGACACCATCAATCATCCACATCCATACCAGTTTTGTTGGCTACAGAAAGGAAATGACATCAATGTAACTAAAAGATGTTTAGTTTCATTTTCTATTGGTAAGTATTATAAAGATGAAGTATGGTGTGATGTTGCTCCTATGGATGCTTGTCATTTGCTGTTGGGAAGACCTTGGCATTATGATAGAAGGGTGTTGTATAATGGCTACAAACATACTTATTCTTTTAAGGTGAATGATAAGAAGATTATCTTAGCTCCATTACAACCATTCGAAATCAGTGCACCAAAGAAGAAAGTTAGCGCTTTTATGTCCTATGGTGAATACAAAGGTGAATTAGACAAGGGTGGTCATATTATGGCTTTAGTAGTAGTAGAGGAAAATGAACAACACAAGGAGACACCAGCAATCATGAAACAAATCCTGGAAGAATTTGAAGATGTTATACCAGAAGAGATTCCACATGGCCTTCCACCCTTGAGAGACATCCAACATCACATTGATCTCATTCCAGGAGCTGTTCTACCTAATAAGGCAGCATATAGAATGAGTCCCAAGGAGCATGAAGAACTTCAAAGGCAAGTTGATGAATTGGTGAAAAAAGGGTTAATTCGGGAGAGCATGAGTCCTTGTGCGGTTCCAGCCTTGTTGGTGCCTAAGAAGGATGGTTCTTGGAGAATGTGCGTGGACAGTCGCACCATCAACAAAATCATAGTGGACTATCGCTTTCCTATTCCAAGGTTAGATGATTTACTTGATCAATTGTGTGGTGGTTATATTTTCTCTAAAATTGATTTGAGGAGTGACTATCACCAAATAAGAATGAGGCCCGGAGATGAGTGGAAAACAGCATTTAAAACTAGAGAAGGCTTATATGAATGGTTGGTTATGCCATTTGGGCTATCTAATGCTCCTAGCACCTTCATAAGATTTATGAATCACATACTTAAGCCATGCATTGGAATATTTGTTGTAGTTTATTTTGATGACATATTGGTGTACAGCAAAAGCAAAGAGGAGCATATGAATCATCTGAAAGAGATCTTTCTTATTTTGAGGCAGCAAAAGCTTTATGCTAATCTAAAGAAGTGTGATTTCTTTACTTCTAGTGTGGTGTTTTTGGGGTATGTTGTTTCAAAAGATGGAATCATGATGGATCAAAGTAAGGTAGAGGCTATTCTCAGTTGGTCGACACCTGCTTCATTGCATAATGTGAGGAGTTTCCATGGCTTAACTTCGTTTTATAGAAGATTTATCAAGGGTTTCAGCTCTATTGTCGCTCCAATCACCGAATGTCTGAAATGTGATAAATTTAAATGGACTAATGAAGCTAATGATGCTTTTGAGCTTTTAAAAAGAAAGGTGACCGAAGCTCCTATTTTAGTTCTACCAAATTTTGACAATGTGTTTGACGTTGAATGTGATGCATCTAATATGGGAATTTGTGCTGTTTGAGTCAAGACAGAAAGCCCATTGCATTTTTCAGTGAAAAGTTGAATGATACAAGAAAGAAATACTCTATTTATGATAAGGAGTTTTATGCAATTTATCCAAGAACTATGGTGTCTGATCGAGATTCAAAATTTGTAAGTCATTTTTGGAGAACTCTTTGGAGGAAGCTGTGTACTTCTTTGAATTTTAGCAGCTCGCATCATCCACAAACCGATGGGCAAACTGAGGTAACAAACAAAAGCTTGGGAAATTTGCTTAGAAGCTATGTTGGCAAGAATATTAAGCAATGGGATATCATTCTTCCACAAATTGAGTTTGCCTATAATCGTTCTATGCATCATAATATTGGTAAGAGTCCTTTTGAAGTAGTTTACGGTGCTAATCTTGCTGGTCCTTTGGACTTAATCCCTCATTCTACAACAAAGCAATTTAGTGGAGATGCTGATGAAAGAGCTAAGCAGATAAAGAAGCTGCTTGAGGATGTGAAAGCAACCATTGAGAGCAAATGAGTCTTGTGCGGTTCCAGCCTTGTTGGTGCCTAAGAAGGATGGTTCTTGGAGAATGTGCGTGGACAGTCGCACCATCAACAAAATCATAGTTATCTTTAGTGGTTTTCTTTTTCGAGCTAATGCTTTGTGTGTTCCATCTTGTTTTTGAGACAAGTAATTCTAGCTGAAGCTCATGGTGGTGTTTTGGGAGGACATTTCGGTAGGGACAAGACTCTAGCTCTTGTTCAATCAAATTTCTACTGGCCTAAAATGTTCAGAGATGTGGATAGACATATGAAGCGATGCCGATTGTGTCATTTAGCAAAAACAAGAAGTCAAAATTCTGGTTTGCACACGCCATTGCCAGTGCCAAATGCTCCATGGGAGGATGTGAGTCTTGATTTCGTTTTGAGACTGCCAAGAACTCAAAGGAACAAGGATTCTATCATGGTTGTTGTTGACAGATTTTCAAAAATGTCTCACTTTGTTCCATGCAATAAATCAAATGATACATCTCATATTGCTGATTTATATTTTAAGGAGATTGTTAAATTGCATAGTATTCCAAGAACTATGGTGTCTGATCGAGATTCAAAATTTGTAAGTCATTTTTGGAGAACTCTTTGGAGGAAGCTGTGTACTTCTTTGAATTTTAGCAGCTCGCATCATCCACAAACCGATGGGCAAACTGAGGTAACAAACAAAAGCTTGGGAAATTTGCTTAGAAGCTATGTTGGCAAGAATATTAAGCAATGGGATATCATTCTTCCACAAATTGAGTTTGCCTATAATCGTTCTATGCATCATAATATTGGTAAGAGTCCTTTTGAAGTAGTTTACGGTGCTAATCTTGCTGGTCCTTTGGACTTAATCCCTCATTCTACAACAAAGCAATTTAGTGGAGATGCTGATGAAAGAGCTAAGCAGATAAAGAAGCTGCTTGAGGATGTGAAAGCAACCATTGAGAAGCAAAATGAGAGGTACATGCAAGCTGCCAACAAACACAGAAAACATGTGGAGTTTAATGCAGGTGATTTGGTCTGGATTCATCTAAGGAAGGAGGTTTCCACCGGGCAAATTTGAAAAACTAAAACCAAAGGCTGATGGTCCATTCAAGGTGCTTAAGAGAATTGGCAAAAATGCTTATGAGATTGAGTTACCTAAAGATTACGGAGTATCCCCAACAATTAATGTAGCTGATTTAAGTCCTTTTCATAATCTTATTGATGAAACAAACAAGGACTTGAGGACAAGTCTTTTTCAACCAGGGGAGATTGACACGGGAGTGTCTAATTTGCTACAATCTGTTCATATGGACTATGCTGATAATATGATAATTTTTTAGCCAATAATATTGCCCCATAATCTTCAACTCAATCAACTCAGATAAGACAGATAAGACAGCTCATCAGCATATTCCCTGCACAAAGGTAAAGCTGTGTCATGATGCTTTTCTTCATGGCTAAGGAATACATTAAAGGAGGTGGTTGGCAGCATATTCCCTGCATAAAGGTAAAGCTGTGTCATGGTACTTTTCTTCATGGCTAAGGAATACATTAAAGGAGGTGGTTGGCAGCTGTAAAGCACTTAATCTCGAAATTCCCTATGCATGAAGGGTTGTTTCATGCACTAGTATTTATTTTCATGTTTAGGGCTTTGAAAGAGTTTTTTAGAAAACTGAGAATATTGGAGAAGCTCTCTTGAAGTGCTCTTTTGAACTCTGTATCTCTTGGATGCATCCTTGAGTGGTGAGTCTTTTGCTTTCAGTTTTGTATCCTTGTTTATTGTCATTAGGGTGGTGATCTTTCTGTATCCCTTTTGATTTTAAACTTGGTGGTGAGCTATTTTTCATTTTTATCAAAGTTTCGTCAAGAGTTCGTTCTTTGTCCTCTATGACATTTTCTATCTGAACAACTGTTCTATCGGTTTTGTTTCGAAATCCATTCTGCATTTTTACCCTCCTCGGTATCACCGTGTAAAATTTGTTTTTCTCAAGGACTAATGTAAGCAAGCAACCAGTAACATCCTTCCACAACAAGATTTTCATATATTCTCCTTTTCAGATTCATAAATAAAAACCTTGTCATGTCCAATATAGCCATTTTTGCACCTGTCCGTCTTGCTATTTCTCATCTTTAACAATCATTTTAGTGAGACAATTGACAAGAGGAAGAAAATAATGGTAAAGGTAACACAAAGAGAACAGAGGAATCAGAACCAAAGGGAATAACCATGAGCAAGAAAAGAAAGATAGACACTTAGGGATTAAGACAAGGCAGTTTCCGTTGATAAAATTTATAACATCAATCTAATCACTAACAACAATACACTTTCAACACACACACACATATAAGGAGTCAGTAGGTCCATTCT
The DNA here is from genome assembly GCA_004837865.1 of Musa balbisiana. NCBI lineage: Eukaryota > Viridiplantae > Streptophyta > Magnoliopsida > Zingiberales > Musaceae > Musa > Musa balbisiana. The sequence continues at coordinate 4,723,510 of CM017194.1, forward strand.
GTAAAAACTCTCAAAAAAGAAATAAAACACGGAACTTCTATCTCAGCCCATGAGGTTGTGTAGCTAGGACTCCATACCCCATTAAATCAAAGCTCGATAGATTTGATCACATGGACATAATCCTATCCCAAAACCAAATAAAATTCAACTTGATAGGGGAATATTCGCCTTCAACCGGGGCCTGATTCGTGGCTGCTAACTAGGCAGAAAGGACAAAATGTGACAGAACAAATCTATAATGTCAACAACAATCAGAGAAGAAAATATTTCCCAAATATTTTCCATTTCGTATTTCAGATAATATTTCCTAACCGCTTGTGGTTAAGGAACCTGGCTAAGGGGACGTAGCAGGGAGTCCAATCTGACATAGGTCTTGATGCATGAAAAGGGACATGGGGAGCTAGACTCCACCTCGGGAATCACACCTTTGGGTGTCCTCAACCACATCGGGCAGGATCCTCGCACTTTGGCAAGGATTGGACCAGGTCAAGCTGATCGACCATATTGGTGAGGATCACTGACACCAAGATTTAACAGAACTAAAAGTAGACTGAGAACAGCAGTAATCAAAAATACTAATCGATCAACTTAGATCTAAAAAGCAAATATAAATCTGAAATCAAATGAAACAAAAAAAAAACAAAATTCTCCAAAAAAATACATGAAAAAAAGATAATCTACACCAAATACTGATAAGATCTAAAACTCCAATCGACTCTGACTCATGCTGGGCCCGGAATCAGGTGTGGAAATAAACTCAAATCTTTATCTACCACAGTTGACCACATCAACTCTGGTCCCATCCCTCTCATCAGGAAGAAGAAAACCCAATCTTGAACCTGACCCACAATATATCTTCTTACATGAAAAGGCCAAACGGAGTTACTTCAATACCTTTTTCTTCATCACCCAATATAACTTAGCCAAGTAACTCATACACAAACAGATCTAGGTCGATGCCCATAATACCTGTGCCAAGAATACTAGCAACAAATCACCTGAGCGAGGTATGAAATCAATCTTTTTTGGTACTTTCAGCACCAGAGATATCATCTATGCATGTAACATGTGCAAGAAAGATGTCTCTTTGTTTTATTCATATCCGATCTTATTATATGATATGCTATTCGCATTAAATCCAGGGCAGTATAACAAAAGCACTTCATCCTAACATACAGAAAAAGAGGAGAAACCACAATGTAAATAAATGGCAGTGCTACTAGGTTCCTGTGAAGACATCAGCATGAAACATAAATAAATATGCTGTATCATACAAATGAAGATTATAATCCCTCAAATGTGGCATACACACAGGATAATAAAGATCTATGAAACAAAAGTTTCTTCGCGAACTGAATGATCTTAATGATACCAATTCAATAACGAAGACAATCAACATAGACGATAATATTGTGAGTCTAATAGAACACTACAAAGTGCAGACGAAGATTTATAGAAGAGAAAAACAAGACCTACGCCTTCAAATCATAAAGAAAAAAGAACAGTAAATGATCTCCAGTAAAAAAAAACCCTCCCGAACACGGATCGAAAGAGATGATCATACTCCAAAAAAGCCCCAAGTGTACGACAGCCACGGAAGGTAGCAAATGAGGGATACAGACAAATAGCGTACAATTAATAGAAAAGGGCCAGAAAAACAAGGCACGCAGACCTTGATTGCGCGAGAATCGGCTCGTTTCGTCTTCCTGCAACAGATCGGGAGGGAAGCGCAGAAGGGCGGCGAGGGAGAGAGGGCAAATCGGGGAGGAAGATATAATAACAAAAGCTAAAGCCTAATGCTACTTGAACCCCAAGAAAGGCGTCGAACACCAAACGGAGTGTTATCGGGTCGGATCTACACAGCATATGGATCCAGATCCGCTTATCGTACAAGACTAAGACTGCTGCGCGATCCAATAATGTCAATGGATCCAATAATGTCAACCGCAAAAAGAGTTGTGAAAAGCAACAAAAAAATGGCAAGAGCTCTCACTGCTCGTAAAGGACTTGTGATAAGCAGTTCATTGATCGAAGTTGTGAGAAGAGAAAGGGCTAAAATCACAGGCATGAAATCTAATGGTCTAAACTCGACGGTGCAAGAATATCCAAGATGGTAAACGAAGTTATTTTGAAGTAATTGGACTTAATCCCTCCGACATTTAAATTAGTAATCAATATCTTTTTCGATATAAGTTTTTCTAAAAAGAACAAGTTAGGTAACATCGATGATTAGTTTTTATACATTAATTAATTTGATAGTAATAATTTGTAATCGTTTCAATATCTCTGTCTTGATATTTTGTCCACATGAGTGACGATTTACTTTAGACATTTATCCATACAGGTAGACGAGTAAAGGGTGAACTGGACCTTCTTCCTTCCAAGTTAATTTTCACGTGATGCTTATGTGTCATATGACGATTAACTGTTAATATATTCTCTATCAATCATGTAATTTAAATGATTTTTTCTTAACTTATAAACATCGTCAACTCTCTAAAAGAAGAATTTGACTGCCTGAAACAAATCAGCCAGTCAGTCAGTCATAAACACCATAGCAGCAAAAAAGAGGATCACAAAAAATGCTACAGGAAATGCATGCTTGTGACAAGAGGCCTCAAGATATGGTGATGAACAAAAAAAACCAAGAAAAGCATCCTGGTCACTGAAACAATACACCAAGATATATATCATTCTTCTCATCAGAGAAATTCGATAAAATTGAAACAATCCAGAGAAGATACACATCACTCAATTTTCAACCCATACTATTCACATCTGAATCATTATACCACAGGTTCTTAAAGTAGAGCACACATATCACACAGAAAACAAAGACAACAACTACTAGTATGGAATGTGTTTTCCCATGCCATTCCTTCACTATCAAGTTCAGTATTGCGCCTGCATGTGTCACAGTTCTTGAGATGAAATAGTTAATGTTAATGCCTGTAAGGTATGAATTGTGCATATGCATCAGCAGGGGATCATAAGATAGTGATGTATCATGCTGTGGTACAGTACACAACAATACTTCAATACATGGATCAGGTAGTCATCTTAACCAGTTCCTACAAAGCAGAAGATCAAAGTTCAATAGACCAGCACAAGCGTTTTTGAGTTTTTACCTCCCATTCCAAAGAGTCAATTAAATCATGGGAAGCATTTCAGGTGGGACTAATACTTCACTGATGGCTGATCAGAAAAGTTAGAGATCATCAGTTTTATTTCCAACATGAATAACTCCAGATTTAGCCCCTTCTGCTGCCGGTAAGCCGTCTCACATATAAATGCACCAAGACATCCAAAGTCAGTAATATCAGCAAATAACAAATTCAAGAGACACTTTGTGTGAATTTCATCCTAGCAAACTAGGAATTATTCAGTTCATCCACATCAAATGTTGTAAAACGCACCACTTGCTACAAAAATTTAAAATCTAATTCTCACTAATCAACAATTAGTAGATGGTCTTAGCACCCTACTTAAAGCATGCAAAATGTGGAATTCTTTCCTACTGACTTTGCATGACAATTGCTTCAGCAAAAACAATCTTTCCAGCCAGATGACAATAACTATGACCCTTTCTATGTAGAGTTTCCTCATTTAACTTTGAAAGTACTATTAGCACCATTGATAAATTACACATAATAAAAAATCATGAAAGATATCCAGTAAATTTGTAATACTTAAATTGCTGCTATACACACTATCTTTTGAGCTAAATCTACTAAAAAGAATCTTGTTACTCAATTAATGTAACAGTAACAACAACATTCCCCTTCTCTGACTTTCTATTCCTATACCAGTGCCTATTTCAATCCTTGATATCCTTTTGAATTCACCACAGATTCCAGAAATAGTTATGGTTGTTACCACTTTTAAGCATCATTTACTAAACCACACATAGTTACAAAATACCTGAAGCATCAGAAATAGGCTACATTCTTATCTTTCACCCTTTGAGGGCGAAGGCGCAGAGGGAGTTGGTGCCGAAGATGAGGAGGTCGGGGCGGATGGAGGCGGCGGAGCGGGCGCGGAGGACGGGGAGCTCCACGAGGGACCATGGGACGAGGAGGCATGCGAGACAGCATGGAGCGACGTAGTAGAGGGAGGTGATGGGGTTGAGGGAGATGCCGTTAGATGTGAGGAGGATCTGGATAAGAACGAGGCGGGTGGCCTCGAATGCGACGGCGCCGAGCTGAAGGGAGACGCCGGTGGCGTCAAAGCGGGCCTCGCCGTAGGCGGCAATGGCGACGCCGAAGGAGATGGAGAGCAAGTTGAGCATGGAGGCGCTCTTGAAGGACTCCTTCTTGAAGAGGACACCGATAGAGTAGACGGCGACGGGCATGAGGGCTTTGAGCATCTGGATGAAGGAGACAGAGAGGTACATGTAGGCGGAGTTGGAGAACCAGAGGGAGAGGGAGTAGAGGGCGCCGATGGGAACGACGGAAGAGAGGTAGAAGGCGCGGGTCATGGACGGCGACGACGGGGCCTCGACGAGGCGGAGCACGCGGACGATGAGGAAGGCGATGGCGGAGCAGAAGGCCATGTGGATCATGGTGAGGCTGATGGGGAAGGGCCAGCCGTACATCTTGGGATCGAGGATGTACTTGTTGTAGACTATCACCGTGAAGCTGAGGAAGATCCAGATCGCCACATACGCGTACGACAGCAACACCTTCTTCAGCACCCCATCCGCCACCGCCGCCCCCCCTCCTCCGCCGCCGCCCTCGCGACGCATGATGCCGACGACCACGACCGCCTCCTCCTATTCCTTCTCCTATACTCGATTAGCTTCTTCGACGCGAAGCATAGATGGGAGAACGACGAAGAGGCGGACACAAAGGCGAAGGAATTTTTTGGGGGCAAAGACAAAACAAGTGTGTTTATTTATAAAACAATATTTTTAGAATAAATCATCTTTTTATATATATTATTTCAAAAAATAGATAAATTTGATATATAAATCACGAAAACGTTAAATGATATTAAATAAACTATTTTAAATTTTAAAAAAATTAATATTAAATTCCATTTTTGGAATTCATAAAATATATGTAATAAAATGGCCATGAAAGCGTATGTTGATATATATATATATATATATATATATATATATATAGAGAGAGAGAGAGAGAGAGAGAGAGAGAGAGAGAGAGATGTATATGATATTTTGGGATCTTTAAGGAGTAGGTATCCTCCCCTGTTGATATCCCTTAAGTAAATCTTGCACTATATGAGACCCAAATATAGCATTTTGTGATTTTGTGATACGTTACCTATTGATGAATTGATGTATCGTGGCTGATGAGTCAGCACGGCTTGGTCCACGAATCGATGTCAAAAGTTTTCGGTCAGTTGAGCTAGTTGCTGAGGTCAATCACACCCTCAGGACGAGATGCTGGCGTCGGGACGTTAATTGGCATCTCTCGATCGGGATGTTGGTTGGCGACTCTTGGTTGAGGTGGTCGTGGCTCGGGGGTGGTTGTTGTTCTGCATAGAAGGCCCTCGTCGGGTGGTTATCGACTTTGGCCCCTCAACGAGTAAGTCAGTGCTTAGTTGGTTTTATTTTTTGCCCCCTCTTCTGGTCGGGTGTCGGCCAAGGGTTTTTATACTATTATACGAGGGTCGGCTATACGCGGGTTTGGCATGACAACTGATCCTCGAGGGGCGAGATGGTATCTTTGTGCGGCCACCATCTCGAAACGAGACGTATCGAGGAATGTCTTGGTACAGGTTCTGGCTCGACATGTGGAAATGCTCCTCCTGCTGACCTGACGGTGGCGTGGCATGGCGTTGATTATGATGTGGCCAGAGCCCAAAATATATCTTATCACTATCCTCCGAATATACGATAATGAAATGTTTTTGTTGCCAAATTATGATGTTAAAATAAAAAAAAATATTTTCAACTCGGATGACTTTAAAAGAAGGAAAGAAAATGAATATTAGACCTTCCAATTATGTATTTTTCGGTTCACAACTATCGACATGAAATGAATGAATGTTCGATGAATCTCTACTTTAATCGATCGATGGTAAGATATAAATTGTGGAATTATAAGAAAAAACTTGATTCATTGTTGCATTATAATATGATTAATAATAAAAGAAATTATAGTGATCAAAATCAGATCGAATCATTAATCGGTCTGATTGAATCATCATCGGATCGGATGAGTTGAAAATCTAAAATGAATTAATTCATCCGATCGGTTTCTGAAAAATCCGTATGAACTCACAAAGGGGACATAGAAATGGAAACCCCTCAATCAAATGAATATTATCACCCTTAGAGTTTCCCTCAGCATTCTGCTTCACCTCCGAGAAGATGGATCATAATAGAGGCAAAGTGATATGGAGGAACACGAGAGGAGTCAAAATTCTTCGCTAACCTCATCACCGGGTTGCTGAAGAAGCCTTCTTGCTGAAACTAATAAAGCCTTGGATTTCATTCTGAAAGAGGAGGAAGAAAAAGGGTTGAACTCTATTCTTAATTCTATCCCCCTTATTGTCGGACCACTAACAAATTTTCTAGTACTAGTGCCAAACTAAAACAAATCTTCTTTTGAGAGGATAGTCCTTTACATTAGATGATCATTGCCCACCTATTTTATAGGGTAGGATAAGCATGGCTTGGGCATTGGACTAGCCACAAGGCATGACTCGAGCATTGGACTGGTAGAGATGTAACTCGGACATTGAACTGGCCGCGACGTATGACTCGAGTGTTAGATTGGTCGCGATGCAACTTGGACGTAGATTGGCCGCGAGGCATGGCTCAAGCGTTGGACTAGCCGCGAGGCTTGGCTTGGGTGTTGGACTGACCGAGATGTAACTCGGACATTAGACTGGCCACGAGGTATGGCTCAAGCGTTTGACTGACTGCGATGCGACTTATACATTAGACTGGCCGTGAGGCGTGGCTTAGGCGTTAGATTGGCCGAGATGCGACTCAAACATTGAACTGGCCACGAGACGTGGCTTGGGCATTAGACTAGCCAAGATATGAAACAGACTTTGGATTGGCCATGAGGCATTGCTCGAGTGTTGGACTAGTCGAGAGACGACTCGGACATTAGGCTAGTCGCGAGGCATAACTCAAGTACTGTTTGGCGAATGTGCATGACTCGGACACTATTTAAATAAGTTACACAACTCAGACATTGTTTGGTCAAGGTGTACCATTTGGGCACTATTTGACCAAGGTGCATAACTCGTGCCTTGTTTGGTCGAGATGCACCATTTTGTCACTATTTGATCGAGGTGCACCATTCGAGTACTATTTTGACCGAGATATACAACTTGAGTATTGTTTAATTGAGGTGCGAGTATTATTTGGTTGAGGTGCATCATTTGAGCTGAGGTGCAGAAATCAGACACTATTTGGTTGACGTGCAGAACTATTACTATTTGGGGAAATCTTTCTTGAGTTCATTCCTAAAAAAGACATTCATTTTAAAATTAATGATTATCAACCTATGTTCTTATATAATATGATGGCCACTCATATTAAACCTCTTTGATGCAATCTCATTAATTAGGAATAATCAATTTTTATCCCTAGTAAATTTATCCATGATAACATCACAATTGTCCACGAGCCTACTCATTCTATGTTTAATTCTCATTATAAGAACCCACTTATTCTTATTGAAATTAATTTATAAAAAATATTTTTTTTCTAGCCTACTTTGTTTAGAATCCTTGGGAAAGAGCTTTCACTTATTGGATTTTGACTATTAACTATATAGTGAATAATTATAAATCTTATTGGTTGAGGAATTATTATGGTATTTGCCAAAGAGATTCAATATCTCCTTGTTTGTTTATTATCGAACTCCTCTTTTTCCTTTTAAATGTGAATATAGACTAATAAAATCAAATTGTTTACTATCAAATATTAAAATTTTCTATCTTATCTTTTAAGAATGATATTTTGATTTTCATTAGAGATACTCCAACTCTTACCAGCACCTATCTAAGGCTTTAAAAATATATTGCATTTGCACTCAATATCAATAAAAATAAATTTATTATATTTTTTTTTCTCAAAGTGGAGATTAAGCATAAGGTGTGTAATTTTTTAAAATTACTCAGGGCTGTTTACCTAGTCCCAACTTGGCATCTTTTCTCTTTTATATCGGATCTCCTTTGCATTTAGAACTATATCATAGATAAATCACAAAATAGAATCATGGTTGACAAAAGCATTTCTTATCTCAAGTATCTTATTAAACTCTGTTCTTAATTATATCTCCCTTCTTGTCAGACCACTAACAAATTTTCTAATACTATTGCCAAACACAACAAGTCTTCTTTTGAGGAGATAGTCCCCTACACATTGGATGATAAATGCCCACGTACTTTGTAGGATAGAATTCATCTTGGCAAATCTATATCCTGTCAAATCTATGGTTTCCCTAAACAGTAGAGTCATCAAGATAGATAAGCATTTTCTTGTACTAACTTGGTTCGATTAATGATTAAGTAATCAAAATTATCATCTGTATTAGTGGTCTCTTTTTCTATCATGAACTGTTTAAGTCGACTGTTCTCTCTCTCTCTCTCTCTCTCTCTCTCTCTCTCTCTCTCTCTCTCTCTCCTGTCTTCTGGCCTTAGATTTATTGTGCTTGCTTGAGTGCGTTGTTGAGTTGGACATGTGCTAATGTAAGTTTCAGAAGCAAAACAAGAACGGAAGAAACATTATTATTTATTGAAGAAGAACTCACAGATATACTTTATGTTGGTCCAATGCTTACGATAATAAGAAGACGGTCATACATGGACGGATAGACGGAATATAAAGACTTACCACATCTCAACAGAGATTTTATCTATTTATTTATTACAACTATGGAATGAGAGAGTAGGGACGTCCTTTAGCCTCTTTTTCTCTTTCTACTCTTGCTTGCTGTTTCCCCAAAGAACAGAGTAGAGGCCGATGACAATGAGGATCGCCCCGAGAACGCTGCACCCAAAGAGTTTTGTTGAGCTTAATCTCCAAGCATGGAAGAAACCGAGGCACAGGAGAACACGGAAATTTTGAGATGTAATAAACATGTCGTTCGTGTAATCTCACCCTCCTAGATAGATCTTTTCGTTGAGGAAGGACGCGCCCATGATGGCTACTATGATCATCCTCAGAGGGCTGAAGGCTGACCCAAACACAGCCCCGCTTTTCTCTGTCACCCGCCCTTCAACATAGTATGCGACGCTGGATGTGACGATTCCCTGCATGTTGTACAACAAATTAGCTGCATTCTCCCGATTACAAAACGCGAGAGAGAGAGAGAGAGAGAGAGAGAGAGAGAGAGAGAGAGAGAAACAGCGTAAGCAGCAGCGAGGAAGTTGATATCGAAGCCTATGGTCCAAACAGCAGGCTTGTGATCCAAGACGAAAGTGACTACTGTAGCTTGCAATGTCCCCACGAAGTATATCCATGTCATGAGAGACAGCCGAGCAGAGTATTGTTTTAGGGTTTCCTCCTGTAAGAGTTGCACAACCTAAGCATTCAATTCACTCGATGGAGGAGAAGCAATGATCTCATACCTGAAGGAGAGACAGAGAAGCCGAAGCTAAGGTGGCCAAGATGTGGAAGCCGGAGCCCATATACCAGTTGTTGCTGCTCGACTCGGTGACGGCCGGTGAGTTGGATCCAAGAGAATCGGCATGCTTGCCCCAAACCAGCTCCACTGGAGGTCCTTTGTAGAGTGCCATCAACATGGCGCCGGCAACGGTGACCAGAGTCCCGACTACCTTCGCCTGGTATATCACCTTCTTCAGATCCACCTTCTCCATCCTACCATTGCAATCGGTTACCTACTGTGATGGGAGGTCTGATACCATCCAGCGTAAGAAACTCATCTATTTGACTTACCCGCTAAGCACGGCCACCACGATGGTCATGGCCGGCGAGATGCTGCTCATGGCGGATGAGAAGATAACAGATGTATGCTTCAGGCCGGCGTGGTAGAAGATTTGGTCCATGACAGGCCTGAAGCGATGTTAAAGATCAAGGAATAAGCTTCGTATGTAAGTAGAAAGATGGGCAGAAACGAAATACTGACCCAAGAAGTCCCAACGCAAGTATCCTTAAGAACACCGACTTGGTCATCTTAGGCTGCACCTTCCTGCGGCAGCGACGGAAAAACAAGTAGGTGTAAACACAGGATTCATATCACAAAGTAGCAGTGATGCTGCAGCTTAATACCGCTCTAGAATAAACGCTAAAGGAGCGATAGAGAGAGTGGCAAAGGCATGACTGTAGACGACAAGAACGTATTGGCTCATCCCACTGCCGAGAGACGCCTTCGAGAGGATATTCTTTCCGGCATCGCTGAACTGGAGGGTGATCATGGTGAGGTAGGGCATTGCCCTCCGCATGAACTCGCCGCGATCACCCATTACGAGCCTGAAGATGTGAAGAGGAGCTGATCAGAGAGAAGAAGAGAAGAACATCAATAAGAACAAGGGTAAACATCTCAAGATTATTTTTCAAAGTGACTCTTATCTTCTAGAACAAGGCTAGTGGCGATCATTTTCTACATTGACTTTGTCATGCATGGCAAAGATGTGCTCCGAAGACAAATAAATGTTTTATTTAGTTCATCGGTCAAAACATTGCAAATGAAACTTATTCGACAAATACAATCAGTCAAAACATTGAAAATGAATACTTGCCAATGAAATAAGTCAAAACATTACAAATGAAACTGATTCGCTTTTAAATATATACTGTAAATAATTTCGATCATAAGTCACTTGAGAGGGACATCAAGCATTGAAAATGAATATTTGCAAATGAAATAAGTCAAAACATTGCAAATGAAACTGATTCGCTTTTAAATATATACTATAAATAATTTCAATCATAAGTCACCTGAGAGGGACATCAAGCATTGAAAATGAATACTTGCAAATGAAATAAGTCAAAACATTACAAATGAAACTGATTCGCTTTTAAATATATACTGTAAATAATTTCGATCATAAGTCAACTGAGAGGGACATCAAGCATTGAAAATGAATACTTGCAAATGAAATAAGTCAAAACATTGCAAATGAAACTGATTCACTTTTAAATATATACTATAAATAATTTCGATCATAAGTCACTTGAGAGAGACATCAAGATGATCAGATAGATTAGTGTGTTACCGTATACTCATTCATATATGATAGAAACGGTTGATCTTATAATTATTCGTGTGGAAACAATAATGATACAATATACAGTATATGTGCTAATTGAAAAATAAATTTATTAAATTAAATTTGATCGGTTTGACTAGTAATGATTGGATCTAGTATAATTAAAAAAAGGAAAAGATTATCGATTTTCATTTTTACCCTCTCTCTTTATCCCATATTATCAAAATTTAATCAATCAAATTTTAGATTACTTGATCATCAATGAAACCGATTGCATGAGGAAAATTAGTACTGTCAGGCATTTTATGCATTGGAATGTAGCTCGACAAAAACTCGTGCGCAAGGTGTTAAAAACATTGACGAATGATTGACGAATGATTGAGACAGCTGCTTTCTGATCCCACATGCGCCATCTTTAAAATATTTAAATTGTTCCATCACGTGGATGTCAATTTTCCAAAGAATAAGACAGTAAGAATAAACTAATCTATGTTGTTCGGGGGACCTGTTGGAAAAGAAAGATGGACTTTAAAGGTGATGATGATAATGATGATGATGCAATATCAGTCATGCTTCTGTCTGCATGTGTGTGTGAGAGAGAGTCATAGGATTTGTGACTTAGCGGTTAAGAGAGAATTTTCATACATCCACTATTGAACTGACCACAAAATCTCTTGGGCTGGTTTTGGGTGAGTTCATTTAATATAATACCCAGCGCACATCAGGTTCCATGTTAATCATTCATGAAAAAGGTTCAGTGCAGTCGCCATATTTGACTCTTCCCAACCCGTAATCAATCATAATAATATATTTTTCAGGTTGACTTTAGTCGATTGGTCAATGTTTCGATAAGTAGAAAATTTGATTTGTCAATACTTTAACGAGTTAATTATAAATTATCTCATATAATTAGTTATTTTTAGTATTTCGATATCTATATTTTTAAAAATTATATTGGGATTTCCCGACTCCACCCTTTCGAAGATTAAGTAAGCGTTGAGTGTTCGAAGTCCTCTCGCACCTAATTAAGGAGGGTTAGCTTTTATACCTGCGAGGATGAGTTGGTCGTACATGGTCAATTAACTACGATAGGCTTAAGCTTCTATGAGAGTGTCGACCGACCTGCATGGCTTGGTGTCATGCGACGTCGCACTGAGCTTTCCGGGATAGTTGTACCATGATGATGTCGTTTCGTCTAAAGGGAGCGACTGCCCGTCACGTATGTGCTGCGCGCCACATCGGACTTGAAGTTCCATGTCCACATTGTTATGTCTGCTTGCTTGGGTCCACATGGGCGATACCAAAATGTGCCATATCAGTCTCTCCCCCTCTCCTACCAAAATGTGCCCTATGAGGCATGGCTTAGTGCCTTTTTCTAGCTGGGTCGGATGTGGTGCTAGGACTGGTGGTTTGGTCATCGGTTGATCAAGAGTTGGATTGGTCGAGCGACATAACTCAAGGACTGGGCTGGCCGAGCAACACTACTTGGGCGCAAGACTGATCGAGACGAGATTTTGACATTAGACTAGCCACAATGTTACGGCCTTAGCTGGAATTGCCTAAGGCGTGAGGCACCCTTGTGACAAAGACGCGAACTTAGCTTGTGTTGCCCAAGTCGCGAGGCATCCTTATTGCAAAGATGCGAATTTAGCTTGCCTTGCCTAAGTCGTGCTTCGCCCTTGCGATTTGCGTCTGCAAATATATATATATATATATATATATATATATATATATATATATATATATATATATATATATATATATATATATATATATATATATATATATATATATATATATATATATATATATATATATTGGATTGGTTGTAAGGCATGGCTCGGGCATTAGACTAGTCACGAGGCGTGGCTCGGGCGTTAAATTAGTCGTAAGGCATGGCTTGGGCATTGCACTGGCCAAGATGCGACTCGGACATTGGACTGGTCGCGAGGCGTGGCTCGAGCATTGGACTGGTCGCGAGGCATGGCCCAAGCATTGGACTGGCTACGAGGCATGGCTCAGGCATTGGATTGGTCGAGATGTGACTTGAACATTAGACTGGTCGTGAGGCGTGGCTTGGGCGTTGGACTAGTTGTGATGTGACTCAAATATTGGATTAGCGGCGAGGCGTGACTCGGGCATTGGACTGGTCAAGACGTGACTTGGACATTGGACTAGCTGCGAGGCATGGCTTGGGCATTAGACTAGCCGCAAGGCATGACTTGGGCATTGGACTGGTCGAGATGTGACTCGGACATTAAACTAGCCGCGATGCAACTTGGATATTAGACTGGCCGTGAGGCATGGCTCAGGTGTTGGACTGGCCGTGAAGCTTGGCTTGGGTGTTGGACTGACCGAGATGTAACTCGGACATTAGACTGGTCGCAAGGCATGGCTCAAGCGTTGGACTGGCTGCGATGTGACTCATACATTAGATTGGCCGTGAGGCGTGGCTCAGGCGTTAGATTGGCCGAGATGCGACTCAAACATTGGACTGGCCACGAGACGTGGCTTGGGCATTAGACTAGCCAAGATATGAAATAGACTTTGGATTGGCCATGAGGCATTGCTCGAGTGTTGGACTGGTCGTTAGGCATGGCTCAAGCGTTGGACTAGTCGAGATGCGACTTGAACATTAGATCGACCATAGGGCATAGCTCGAGCATTGGACTGGTCAAGATACAACTCGGACATTAGGTTGGCCGCGAGGCATAGCTCGAGTACTGTTTGGCTTAGGTGCATGACTCGGACACTATTTAAATAAGGTGTGCACAACTCGGACATTGTTTGGTCGAGGTGTACCATTTAGACACTATTTGATCGAGGTGCATAACTCGTGCATTGTTTGGCTGATGTGTACTATTTAGCCAAGGTGCACCATTCGGGTACTATTTTGGTTGAGGTGTACAATTCGGGCATTGTTTAATTGAGATGCACAACTCGGGTAGCTGAGGTGTATAACTCGGGCACTATTTGATTACGGTGCACAATTATTACTATTTCTAATACTTGGGGAAATATCTCTTGAGTTCATTCCTAAAAAAGACATTCATTTTAAAATTAATGATTATCAACCTATATTCTTATACAATATGATTAAATTTTTGTCACTCATATTAAACCTCTTTGATGCAATCTCATTAATTAGGAATAATCAATTTTTATCCCTAGTAAATTTATCCATGATAACATCACAATTGTCCACGAGCCTACTTATTCTATGTTTAATTCTCATTACAAGAACCCACTTATTCTTATTGAAATTAATTTATAAAAAATATTTTTTTTCTAGCCTACTTTGTTTAGAATCCTTGGGAAAGAGCTTTCACTGATTGGATTTTGACTATTAACTATATAGTGAATAATTGTAAATCATATTGATTGAGGAGTTATTATGGTATTTGCCAAAGAGATCCAATATCTCCTTACTTGTTTATTATCGTAACTCCTCTTTTTCCTTTTAAATGTGAATATAGACTAATAAAATCAAATTATTTACTATCAAATATTAAAATTTTCTATCTTATCTTTTAAGAATGATATTATGAATTTCATTAGAGCTACCCCAACTCTTACCCGCACCTATCTAAGGCTTTAAAAATATATTGCACTTGTACTCAATATCAATAAAAATAAATTTATTATACTTTTTCTCAAAGTGGAGATTAAGCATAAGGTGTGTAATTTTTTAAAATTACTCAGGGTTGTTTACCTATTCCTTTCTCTTTTATATCGGATCATCTTTGCATTTAGAACTATATCATAGATAAATCCTAAAATAGAATCATGGTTGACAAAAGCATTTCTTATCTCAAATATTTTATTAAACTCTATTCTTAATTATATCTTCCTTCTTGTCAGACCACTAACAAAGTTTAGTATTTTCGGGTGCTTTATGGCCTAGGAACATCTTCCTAAGGCATTTGTAATTATCCCTCTTTCTATAGTATTTTCGGGTGCTTGATGGCCTAGTAACATCAATTAAATTTGGTGTTCTTGTCTCTTTTATTTTATTCTGGTTTATTATCTTTATTGGGTTGTCAAATTACCCTTTGGTAAATATCTTGAGGTCAGCTCTAACAAACTGGTATCAGAGCTTGGTTTCGGGATCTTTTGGCAACGATGACAATAACAAATATCGTTGTCGAGCAATTCAATAGAAATGTCAACTTTGGCATGTGGCAGCTCAAGATGGAGGCCATTCTGATTCAAGTTGGAGTTGATTTGGCACTATAGGGAGCTGAGAACATTCCAGATGGTACGACAAAGGAAGATCTTGCGGGTATGGATAAGAAGGCCTGATCAAGCATCATTCTAAATCTCTCTGACGAGGTTTTACGGGAGATAGCTACGGAGACATGTGGGACAAGCTTAAAGCCTTGCATATGAATAGGACAGTGGAGAATCGTCTCTACTTGAAGCAGAGTTTGTATATGCTTCAGATGACTGAAGGTACATCTATACTCTCACATCTTGATAAATTTGATTCCTTAGTTATGGATTTGGAGAATATAGATACAAAAATTGATGACGAGGATAAGGCCTTGTTACTTTTGTGTTCTCTTCCCCAATATTTTAAGCAGTTTCGTGATACTATGATTTATGGAAAAGAAACAGTTTCGTATCAGGAAATTAAATATGCACTGAAATCTAATGAGGAGATAGACAAGGATATCACTGGGGAAAAAAAGAGGGAATTAGGCTGAGGGCCTGGTTGTCAGGGGTAGAATGGGTAAAAGAGAATTTGACAGTAGTAGATCTAAATCCAAACATAGAAATTTAGAATGCAGATATTATCATAAAATGGGGCACATTAAGGCTGATTGTTTTAAATTGAAAAATAAATTAAAGTAAAAAGAAAAAAAATATTGAGAAAACTACTGAGTCCGTTGAAGCTAGTGTAGCAACTGATGAGAATGTTGAAAATATTTTCTTTGTTACTGATGATAGAACGATGTCTAAAAATGAATGGATTTTAGATTCGGGTTGTTCTTATCACATGTGTCCCAATAGGGATTTGTTTTCCACATATGAATCTTGTAATTATGGAATTGTTTTGATGGGCAATAATGTCGCATGTGATGTTGTTGGTAGAGGTACAATCCGAATTAAAATACAAGATGGTATTATGAGGATGCTCACTAATGTTAGACATGTTCCTGATTTAAAAAAAAATCTCATCTCTTTAAGCACCCTAGAGGCTCTTGGGAGAAAATACGTAGCTGAAGGTGGAGTTATGAAAGTTTCTAGAAATGCCCTTGTTGTTATGAAAGCTTGTAGGTCTAGTAGCTTATATATTTTGCAGGGAACTACTGTCACAGGCTCGGTTGCAGTCTCGTCATCATCATTGTCTGATTTTGACATCACCAAATTATGGCATATGTGTTTGGGTCATATGAACGAAAATGGTTTGAGCATATTGAGCAAAAGGGGTCTACTTTGCGGACAGAGTACTGGGCCACTAGATTTCTATGAACACTACATTTTTGGAAAGCAGAAAAGAGTCAGCTTCAATTCTCCGACAGTTCACAAAACAAAAGGTACTTTTGACTATATTCATTCAGACCTTTGGGGTCCAGCTCATGTTCAGTCTAAGGGTGGTGCCAGGTATATGTTGACTTTCATTGACGATTATTCCAGGAAAGTTTTGGTTTATTTTCTAAAGCATAAAAACGATGTTTTTCTAACCTTTAAACAACGGAAGACTTTGATTGAGAAGCAAACAAGTAAACAGATTAAGCGGCTTTGAACAGATAATGGCATGGAATTTTGTGAAAGTGACTTTGATGAATTCTACAAAAATGAAGGAATCGTTCGGCATCGCACTATTAGGATGACGCCTCAACAAAATGGTGTGGCCGAACGTATGAACAGAACACTCTTGGATAGAGCAAGGTAAGGTGTATGATCTCAAATGCAGGGTTGACAAAGGACTTTTAGGCATAGGCAATTAATATGGCCTGTTACGTTGTCAACTGCGCTCCTTCCGCAGCACTTGACTTTAAAACTCCGGAGGAAGTTTGGTCAGGTACTCCTGCTGATTACTCTGATTTAAAATTTTTTGGGTGTCCAGCATATATGCATGTAAATGAAGGAAAATTAGAGTCTCGAGCTAAAAAGTACATTTTCCTTAGGTATGCTTCTGGGGTGAAATGATACAGATTATGGGGTTCTGATCCTAAATCTCCAAAATTTGTAATCAGTAGAGATGTTACTTTTGATGAATTATCTATGTTATCTTCTAAAGAGGAATCTACTAGTTGTACAAATGATAGTGCGTAGAAGCAGGTGGAGCTTGAGATTGGTAGTTCTGATTCTTTTCAGTTGAACTTTTCTACTCAAAAAATACAAGTAGATGGTCCCGAGTCTACTGATGCAATTGATCCAGAGGAAGAGTAATATTCCATAGCCAAGAATAGACCACGGAGATATATTCGACCACCATAAAGATATGCAAATTTGGTTGCATATGCTTTGTCTGTTGCAGA
>CM017194.1:4743654-4913654 GCA_004837865.1 Musa balbisiana
GCTGAAACGAAGGGAGACAGAGGATGCACAACAACATACACGGAGAAAGCAGACACACTCCTTATTTATAGTGGTGGTGTATAGGCCACTAACAACGGAACGAATACACAACGAGCTTTTGTGTCAGACCGATGACTCAGGAAAAGAGAGAAGAATCGACAGGAATGGGAATCGAGCTTTTGAGTCCCACCAAATGTTGTACTATCGTATGATGGATTAATTAATTTATTAATTTTATTTTATAAATTAATTAATCAATTAATTTTATTTTAGTCTAAATAATTGATTAAAATATTTAGACTGAGATTGGTAGTAATATACTTATCAAATTTTTATAGTTAATCTTAATCATTACTCATTTTTGACATAAAATTAATCAAAATATTTTTATTTATAGATTATGGTGAGGTAAGGCATTGCCCTCGGCATGAACTCGTCACGGCCACCTATGACGAGGTGAAGAAGAGCAACCAAAAGGAGCTGAAGCTAGAGAAGAAGAAGAAAGAACACACGGTAACCTAGTATTTATATACGATTGGATTGGACGTGATTTTTATATTATCAATTTTATTAATAAAAATATTAATTTTTGTAACATAAGATCCTATCCTCTAAAGGAGATTAAATATGATAATAATAAGCTGATCGAGAAATTAAGAATTAAAATGATGTATAATAAGTGTATTATAGAAAGAGCATCACTCTAAACTTGTTTTTATGGTGATTTGTGCTCCTCTATCGAGAGATAGGAAGAGCATTGTTCTGAAAGAGATCCCAAATAAGTTTTCATAAGATGTGATTATACATTCTTAGTAAGGAGCTCTCTTATATGAGAGAATCTGTCGACGTGGTTTGTGATTTAAGTAATTCTTAGAATCTCTTATGAATAAATTAGATATTTATGGATGATTATTAATGTTAAGTCCATGAAGATATATTTTTATAGTGTAAGTCAATTGAAGTCTTAATCAAAGAAACATAGTTTTTAGGCATGGTTTAATCTATTTCTTTCAAATACATGCTTACTTTGGGTTAAGTCTTTGACAAAAATATCTCATTGACTATACAGTATATATATATCAATAAATTTTATTTTAATTATTATTTTATTATTTATTATATTATTTGGCTATTTGTTTTAAATATTTATTTGTTTGATGAAAAATTATATTTTTTTTATAAATTATTGAAACCTAAAATAAGAAAAACTCAAATTTTCTTTAATTCCACAACATTAGTTTAGAACTTTCTCACTCTATTCTCCCCCATATATTCCCCTAAAGTAGAGTTGAGGATAATTTTATTATCTCTTTTCTTCAAAATTAAAAATTTTATTTATTATTGATGTGTGTTCAAGCACATGCACATAAGAGGATAATTCTCGGTCGATCGCCAAATAGCCTTAGTGTGCTTTTGAATTTTACTAAAAAAATATATTTTGTTTTATAATTTTTTTTAGTTATTTTATTTTATAAAATTCGAAAGGAAAGGAGAAATTGGTCCACACACTACACCAAGCGACAAAATAAGCTAAGATATCTTGGAGTGACCATTGTGACCTGATGAAATAAACGAGCTTCTTATGCGCGCTCGCTGTGGTTTATGTTGGATGGTATCAGACCCCCGATGGATCTGAATAAGGTGATATACCGGGCGAAGGTGGTCGGAACTCTAGTCACCGTTGCTGGTGCCATGTTGATGGCAATCGGTTACCTATTATGATCGGGGGTCTGATACCATTCAATAGAAACCACTACACCCGTAAGAAGCTCATCTATTTGACTTACCCGCTAAGCACGGCACGGTCACCATGAAGGTTATGGCCGGATGAGAAGGTAGTAGATGTATGCTGCGTGGTAGAAGATTTGGTCCACAATAAGCCTAAAATGATGTTAAAGATTAAGAAATAAGCTTCCTTGCATTCGTATATAAGTAGGAAATCCTCCCTCTTAATATGTATAAATAGAGGGAGAATAGTTTCAATATAAAATAGCTTCTTCAATAATTCTTCTTGTCTTCTATTCTTTCTAATATGATATCCGAGTAAGTGAGACGAGCGAGGCTCCATGGCCATCGAAACCTACCATTCATGAAGGGGAAAACTCTTTCCTGTCGGACTCGCTTCCCTGTTGGACTCCCCTCTCCGTCCGCTGTACGACCGTCCGCTATACGACCGTCCGCTGTACGGCGTGTGATGCCTTCGCTGCTACCCCAGCCACTGCCGTGACCACACTCGGCATCGCCATCAGGTGTGGCCACAACAACGAGGGCCTGTTTTAGTGCGGCCGACTACATGCCCTCGGTAGTGGATCCCTCTTCAACCCCTGCTCGCTCCTTCCCTCTTCTCCTCCATATGGCCTTCTTCTTCACTGGCGCTACCTACACCGACCCCAGGCTCGGGTTGTCTGCCACCGTAGTATCGTCTTCATCAGGCTATGATCTGCATCAATCGCAGCCCGCTGCCTCGCTGTCAACTATTGATCCTTAGCTCCTGCTGTAGTATCACTGCAGCTTCCTCCTCTGTTGCAGCATCGTTGCAACTACCTCCTATGCTTTCTCCTCTACTGCAGCCCTCTGCTGTAGCATCGTTGTAGCTACCTCCTCTGTTGCTGCTTCCTCCTCTACTGTAGCATCGCTGCAGCTTCCTCATCTGCTATAACATCGCTATAATTACCTCCTTTGTTGTAACATCGCTACAGCTACCTCTTCTGTTGTAGCATCGCTGCAGCTACCTCCTCTGCTGTAGCTTTCTCCTATGCTTTCTCCTCTACTATAGCTACCTCTTCTACTGTACCTCTGTTGCAGCTTCCTCATCTACTATAACATCGCTACAGCTACCTCCTCTGTTGTAGCATCGCTACAGCTACCTCTTCTGCTGTAGCATCGCTGCAGCTACCTCCTCTGCTATATCTTTCTCTTGTACTACAGCTACCTCTTCTGCTGCACCTCTACTGCAGCTACATCCTCTACTGTAGCTACCTCCTCTACTGCACCTCTACTGTAGCTACCTCCTCTACTGTAGCTTCCTCTTCTGCTGTAGCATCACTGTAGCTTTCGCAGCAACTGCAGTTTTCACAGTAGCCGTAGCTGCCACCGTTGCAGCTGTAGCTGCCACCGTTGCAGCCATAGCAGCAGTAGTGATTTGCTCTTGCCCTACTCACGAAGCCTCTCGCTCGTAAACTATTTGCTTTGCATCGATCCAAGATTAGTATCCTTGATAGGAGCACCATCTTGCAAGGATAGAGGTATAATAACAGATAAGATTTTTCTAACTATATGAGTAAATCTCTTTACTCTGATAAGATTTTCCTACGAGGAAATCTCTCTACTCTGTTGAGGGAAATTCTTCCTCTTAATCTATATAAATAGGGGGAGAATAGCTTCAATGTAAAACAACTTCTTCAATAATTCTTCTTGTCTTCTATTCTTTCCAACAAGAACATCCACTTGGTCATCTTAGGCTACATCTTCCTGATGAAAAACAAGTAGGTATAAACACAAGATTCAAATCACAAAGTAGCAATGTTGCTGCAGCTTAATACCGCTCTAGAATAAATGCTAAAGGAGCGATAGATAGAATGGCAAAGGCACGAGGGTAGACGACGAGAACATATTGGCTTATCCCGAGGGTAAAGATTTTCATATATTCTCTTCTTTGGATTCATAAATAAAAACCTTGTCTTGTCCAATATAGCCATTTTTACACCTGTCTGTCTTTGCTATTTCTCATTTTTAACAATCAATTTAGTGAGACAATTGACAAGAGGACGAAAATAATGGTAAAGGTACCACAGAGAAGAGAGGAATCAGAAGGAAAGGGAATAACCATGAGCAAGAAAAGAAAGATAGACACTTAGGGATTAAGAGAAGGCAGTTTCCGTTGATAAAATTTATAACATCAATCTAATCACTAACAACAATACACTTTCAACACACACACACACATATAAGGAGTCAGTAGGTCTATTCTGTAAAAACTCTCAAAAAGAAATAAAACACGGAACTTCTATCTCAGCCCATGGGGTTGTGTAGCTAGGACTCCATACCCCATTAAATCAAAGCTCGATAGATTTGATCACATGGACATAATCCTATCCCAAAATCAAATAAAATTCAACTTGATAGGGGAATATTCGCCTTCAACCGGGGCTTGATTCGTGGCTGCTAACTAGGCAGAAAGGACAAAATGTGACAGAACAAATCTATAATGTCAACAACAATCAGAGAAGAAAATATTTCCCAAATATTTCCATTTCGTATTTCAGATAGTATTTCCTAACCGCTTGTGGTTAGGGAACCTGGCTAAGGGGACTTGGTAGGGAGTCCCATCCGACATAGGTCTTGATGCATGAAAAGGGACATCGGGAGCTACACCCCACCTCGGGAATCACACCTTTGGGTGTCCTCAACCACATCGGGCAGGATCCTCGCATTTTGGCAAGGATTGGACCAGGTCAAGCTGATCGACCATTTTGGTGAGGATCACCGACACCAAGATTTAACAGAACTAAAAGTAGACTGAGAACAGCAGTAATAAAAAATACTAATCGATCAAATTAGATCTAAAAAACAAATATAAATCTGAAATCAAATGAAACAAAAAAACAAAATTCTCCAAAAAATACATGAAAAAAAGATAATCTAAACCAAATACTGATTAGATCTAAGACTCTAATCGACTCTGACTCAAGCTGGGTCCGCAATCAGGTGTGGAAATAAACTCAAATCTTTATCTACCACAGTTGACCACATCAACTCTGGTCCCATCCCTCTCATCAGGAAGAAGAAAACCCAATCTTGAACCTGACCCACAATATATCTTCTTACGTGAAAAGGCCTAACGGAGTTACTTCAATACCTTTTTCTTCATCACCCAATATAACTTAGCCAAGTAACTCATACACAAACAGATCTAGGTCGATGCCCATAATACCTGTGCCAAGAATACTAGCAACAAATCACCTGAGCGAGGTATGAAATCAATCTTTTTTGGTACTTTCAGCACCAGAGATATCATCTATGCATGTAACATGTGCAAGAAAGATGTCTCTCTGTTTTATTCATATCCAATCTTATTATATGATAAGCTATTCGCATTAAATCCAGGGCAGTATAACAAAAGCACTTCATCCTAACATACAGAAAAAGAGGAGAAACCACAATGTAAATAAATGGCAGTGCTACTAGGTTTCTGTCAAGACATCAGCATGAAACATAAATAAATATGCTGTATCATACAAATGAAGATTATAATCCCTCAAATGTGGCATACACACAGGATAATAAAGATCTATGAAACAAAAGTTTCTTCGCGAACTGAATGATCTTAATGATACCAATTCAATAACGAAGACAATCAACATAGACGACAATATTGTGAGTCTAATAGAACACTACAAAGTGCAGACGATGATTTATAGAAGAGAAAAACAAGACCTACGCCTTCAAATCATAAAGAAAAAAGAACAGTAAATGATCTCCAGTACAAAAAAAAACCCTCCCGACCACGGATCGAAAGAGATGATCATACTCCAAAAAAGCCCCAAGTGTACGACAGCCACGGAAGGTAGCAAACGAGGGATACAGACAAATAGCGTACAATTAATAGAAAAGGGCCAGCAAAACAAGGCACGCAGACCTTGATTGCGCGAGAATCGGCTCGTTTCGTCTTCCTGCAACAGATCGGGAGGGAAGCGGAGAGGGGCGGCTAGGGAGAGAGGACAAATCGGGGAGGAAGATATAATAACAAAAGCTAAAGGCTAATGCTACTTGAACCCCAAGAAAGGAGTCGAACACCAAACGGAGTGTTATCGGGTCGGATCTACACAGCATATGGATCCAGATCCGCTTATCGTACAAGACTAGGACTCCTGCGCGATCCAATAATGTCAATGGATCCGAATAAAGATGTCAATGGATCCAATAATGTCAACCGCAAAAAGAGTTGTGAAAAGCAACAAAAAAATGGCAAGAGCTCTCACTGCTCGTAAAGGACTTGTGATAAGCAGTTCATTGATTGAAGTTGTGAGAAGAGAAAGGGTTAAAATCACAGGCATAAAATCTAATGGTCTAAACTCAACGGTGCAAGAATATCCAAGATGGTAAACGAAATGATTTTGAGGTAATTGGATTTAATCCCTCCGATATTTAAATTAGTAATCAATATCTTTTTCGATATAAGTTTTTCTAAAAAGAACAAGGTAACATCGATGATTAATTTTTATATATTAATTAATTTAATAATAATAATATGTAATCATTCTAATATCTCTGTCTTGATATTTTGTTCACATGAGTGACGATTTACTTTAGACATTTATCCATACAGGTAGACGAGTAAAGGGTGAACTGGACCTTCTTCCTTTCAAGTTAATTTTCTATGTATCATATGACGATTAACTGTTAATATATTCTCTATCACTCATGCAATTTCAGGTGGGACTAATACTTCACTGATGGCTGATCAGAAAAGTTAGAGATCATCAGTTTTATTTCCAACATGAATAACTCCAGATTTAGCCCCTTCTGCTGCCGGTAAGCCGTCTCACATATAAATGCACCAAGACATCCAAAGTCAGTAATATCAGCAAATAACAAATTCAAGAGACACTTTGTGTGAATTTCATCCTAGCAAACTAGGAATTATTCAGTTCATCCACATCAAATGTTGTAAAACGCACCACTTGCTACAAAAATTTAAAATCTAATTCTCACTAATCAACAATTAGTAGATGCTCTTAGCACCCTACTTAAAGCATGCAAAATGTGGAATTCTTTCCTACTGACTTTGCATGACAATTGCTTCAGCATAAACAATCTTTCCAGCCAGATGACAATAACTATGACCCTTTCTATGTAGAGTTTCCTCATTTAACTTTGAAAGTACTATTAGCACCATTGATAAATTACACAATAAAAAATCATGAAAGATATCCAGTAAATTTGTAATACTTAAATTGCTGCTATACACACTATCTTTTGAGCTAAATCTACTAAAAAGAATCTTGTTACTCAATTAATGTAACAGTAACAACAACATTCCCCTTCTCTGACTTTCTATTCCTATACCAGTGCCTATTTCAATCCTTGATATCCTTTTGAATTCACCACAGATTCCAGAAATAGATATGGTTGTTACCACTTTTAAGCATCATTTACTAAACCACACATAGTTACAAAATACCTGAAGCATCAGAAATAGGCTACATTCTTATCTTTCACCCTTTAACCAGTACATGTTCTTATGCACTACTCATATTTATTGAAGATGACTTCCTCAACTTGTCTCTGGGTCACTCCATATGTGCATCAAGCTCTTCATTCTGATGTACAGGAGCTATACTTTGGCCAGCAGACCACATCACTTTCTGGTTTCAACAATCCTCCTTTAGTAATTCATGGAAAAATCATTCCTACATAAATATCACAATGTGATTCTTGAAAATGTTAGGATCAATACTGGAAAACCATGTCTTCCATGTTGACCTCACTGCAATGAGTTAGAAGAACTCTCCAGCTATAAAGGTATATGTCAAAGCCAGGCATACTCAATCAAAAAATTCCCAACACAAACTTCAACCACATAAAATTATCCACAGAATTAAATGTCAAATTTCTCGTCACATAGGCAAATGAAACTAGTTAAGAGAAAATTGATTGCAACTTCACTGAAGATTTAATCATTTAAAGAAGCAAAATGTTAGCAATAACGTGTAATAAAATACAAAATTATCATGAATATGTGAGGTCAAGATGCCACTAGACTTAAATGCATCACCACAGAGAGACTTCCCAGCATCTGAAAGAGTACAAATGCATCTGAATGATTCATAGCGAAAGAGCAGATGAAAGATATAAAATAAATGAAAGACACAAGTGAAATAGCAAGTCAAATAACACTATCAATCTCAGCCGGAAGGAGGAAAGGGAAAGCTCCTACATGATCCAAGAAATAGATAAGAACAACAAACAGAGAAGCATAGGAAAAAAAGTGGATAATCCCTCTTTGGCAAGAACCTAGAGAACTACAGTGATCAGAGTAACCAACAGACCAACCTAGTGGATAAGCCACCCATAGTCACACTGCAACTAAAATCCTTCTAGCTTCATTTCCATATCAAAAGCTGAATTCATCTAGAAAAACAACTACAGAGAAGGTTAAACAAAGGAAGACAATAAAAGGTCTTCTTTGTCTCGCTTGAACCTCCTCCTTGGCAGTAGAAATGTACTAGTAGAGATAAATAAGCTAACCAAAGAAGAGATCCATCAGGTATAGTGAACAGGAACCGGTGTGATTGTCGCAGAACACAGAGGCTTGGCCGATGGATCAAGCTTGCGAGTTAACCTTCGGGTCACTGCCAGAACCATCGACTTGCTCGAGGAGTTTCCCGGACTCCTCGTCGGCCAGGGCGGCCTTCTTCTGCGCCTCCTTGGCCTTGAGTGCCTGCAGCTTGACGTGGTTGTAGTAGGCGACACCTAGGAAGGCGATGGCGTAGCCGAAGAGGTTGACGGCGGTGACGGTGTCGCGGATGACCGACCAGGAGAAGGCGATGAGAAGCCAGTCCTTGACGACGCCGGCGATGTTCATGGTGAGGGCCGAGGTCTTGCCGACGAGAAGGAAGACGGCGAGGTTGAGGGCGAAGGCGCAGAGGGAGTTGGTACCGAAGATGAGGAGGTCGGGGCGGATGGAGGCGGCGGAGCGGGCGCGGAGGACGGGGAGCTCGACGAGGGACCATGGGACGAGGAGGCAGGCGAGACAGCATGGAGCGACGTAGTAGAGGGAGGTGATGGGGTTGAGGGAGATGCCCTTAGATGTGAGAAGGATCTGGATAAGAACGAGGCGGGTGGCCTCGAATGCGACGGCGCCGAGCTGAAGGGAGACGCCGGTGGCGTCAAAGCGGGCCTCGCCGTAGGCGGCAATGGCGACGCCGAAGGAGATGGAGAGCAAGTTGAGCATGGAGGCGCTCTTGAAGGACTCCTTCTTGAAGAGGACACCGATGGAGTAGACGGCGACGGGCATGAGGGCTTTGAGCATCTGAATGAAGGAGACAGAGAGGTACATGTAGGCGGAGTTGGAGAACCAGAGGGAGAGGGAGTACAGGGCGCCGATCGGAACGACGGAGGAGAGGTAGAAGGCGCGGGTCATGGACGGCGACGACGGGGCCTCGACGAGGCGGAGCACGCGGACGATGAGGAAGGCGATGGCGGAGCAGAAGGCCATGTGGATCATGGTGAGGCTGATGGGGAAGGGCCAGCCGTACATCTTGGGATCGAGGATGTACTTGTTGTAGACTATCACCGTGAAGCTGAGGAAGATCCAGATCGCCACATACGCGTACGACAGCAGCACCTTCTTCAGCACCCCATCCGCCACCGCCGCCCCCCCTCCTCCTCCGCCCGCGCCGCTTCCCTCGCGACGCATGATGCCGACGACCACGACCGCCTCCTCCTATTCCTTCTCCTATACTCGATTAGCTTCTTCGACGCGAAGCATAGATGGGAGAACGACAGAGAGGCGGGCACAAAGGCGAAGGAATTTTTTGGGGGCAAAGACAAAACAAGTGTGTTTATTTATAAAACAATATTTTTAGAATAAATCCTCTTTTATATATATTATTTCAAAAAATAGATAAATTTGATATATAAATCACGAAATCGTTAAATGATATTAAATAAACTATTTTAAATTTAAAAAAATAATATTAAATTCCATTTTTTGAATTCATAAAATATATGTAATAAAATGGCCAAAATGTCAAAGCGTATGTTGATAGAGAGAGAGAGAGAGAGAGAGAGAGAGAGGGAGGGAGATGTATATGATATTTTGGGATCTTTAAGGAGTATGTATCCTCCCCTTGATATCCCCTAAGTATATCTTGCACTATATATGAGACCGAAATATAGCATTGTGTGATGTTGTGATATGCTACCCTCCAAATATATGATGTTGACATGTTTTTGTTGCCAAATTGAAGAGTCGTGTTGTCAAAATAATATAAAATGTTTTCAACTTGGATGACTTTAAAAGAAGGAAAGAAAATGAATATTAGACCTTCCAATTATGTATTTTTCGGTTCACAACTATCGACATGAAATGAAATGACTGTTCGATGAATCTCAACTTTAATCGATGGTAAGATATAAATTGAGGAATTATAAGAAAAAACTTGATTCATTGTTGCATTATAATATGATTAATAATAAAAGAAATTATAGTGATCAAAATCAGATCGAATCGGGTGGATCGGATCGAAAAATTTTAGAATTGAATCATTAATCGGATCGGATGAGTTGAAAATCTAAAATGAATTAATTCATCCGATCGGTTTCTGAAAAATCCGTATGAACTCACAAAGGGGACATAGAAATGGAAACCCCTCAATCAAATGAATATTATCACCCTTAGAGTTTCCCTCAGCAGTCTGCTTCACCTCCGAGAAGATGGATCATAATAGAGGCAAAGTGATATGGAGGAACACGAGAGGAGTCAAAATTCTTCGCTAACCTCATCACCGGGTTGCTGAAGAAGCCTTCTTGCTGAAACCAACAAAGCCTTGGATTTCATTCTGAAAGAGGAGGAAGAAAAAGGGTTGAAGCATGTCGTGAGTGTTCAAAAAGGTCATTCCAAAATTTCTCCTTTTACTGATTTAAAGTATTAAAATATTAAAATATAAAAAAATTGAAATCTAAATCTAAAATCTCTTCATATTTTTCCAATAGTCTCATGGGATAAAACACATCTCTTATCTAATTAAATTCTACTCATCCTCCTATATAGTTATCTTATTAGAAACTCAATTGTCAAGCAATTTAGTGTTTGCTAGGATGATGAGTTTTATCTAGCTAAGCTTCCCAAATGAGATAAAAATTATGTTGGGTACATTGAAAAGAAGTTTGAAGTCGATTTCTAAATAAATCATAGATACTGAGTCTAATAAAAATCTATGAACGTTTCATGAGTACTCCCAAAAACAATTTAGGAGGCTGTACGATAAATATAAGATCTTAGATAGACAAATTGATACTAAGTAATGGTGCAGGGTTAAGATTTAATTGTGGAAGGAAGGGGACTTTAATTTATTGATAGTATTGAATATTAAATTTTGATGATAAAATCAATTGATGAAGTTAGGAACTAATAAGTGTTTAAGATGAGTGATGTTGGAGAAACTTCAATCATTGACTTAAATCATTAAACCAGAATCAGATGTTGGGTCGGAGAGTATCATATCAGAGATTGAACGTCGGGTCGGAGGATTGGTCGACGTGCCGAATGATGGACTTCGTATCATGAGTTTGAGCATCAAGCCAGAATGATCTCGTATTGCACCAAGTAGATTGGATATACGGGAGATCAACATGTCAATGGATCGGGTAATATATCGAAGGAAAAGACGATGCGCTGAAGGTTTGCACGAAGTGCTAGATGAACAAATGACATGTCAGACAACATAAGCTTTATGATTATAATTATTAAGTCTTGGTCAAAGTAGTTTAGATTATTAATTGAGTTGGGCCATTGGCAAGTAAACCATGCCAACTTAATTAAGAGCTCATTGGGCTTGAATCAGGATTGAATTGGGCTAATTAAAAGGCCAATTCAGTAAACTGAAGTTAGGTCAAGCGGTTGCACCGCTAGACCAGGTGGTGGAATCGCCTATGAGCTGAAAAATATAAAATTTATTTTTTTGAAAAACCCGACGATGGTATTGCTAGGGTTAACGGTTGTACCGTCATGACACAATCTCCCAAACTATGTCAAGCGATGGTACTGCCTAAGCAAACGATGGTACCGCTAGTGGTCAGTATGGTAAGCGATGGTACCACCAATACCCCGAAAATTCAAGGATTTAAATTTTTAGATTTATTTTTTAAGTCATTTAGGGTCTATAAATACCTCACTCATTCTTGCTTGGGATAGCAAGAAAAAGAGTAAGAAAAAGAAAAAAATTATTGAGGATAAAAGAAAAAGAAAAAAATTATTGAGGATAAAAGTGTTGTAACTCTCTTATAGTGTTAAGTCTCTTTCTCCTTAAGTTTAGAAGACTTTCTAAAGGAAGAGTGAGGCCTTCTTGTAAAAGAGAGGTGTAAAGATTATCTCCTATGAAAAATTGTAAAAGAGATGTGCAACAATGATAGTTGATCTTCGTCCATTGAAAAGAAGATCGATAGTGAAAATTGATGACCTCAATGAAAAATGAATCGAGAATGGACATAGATCGGATCGATCGAACCATTATAAATTGATTTATATATTTTTTTAATACTTTTCATTCATATTACTAACTGATTTACTTGCTCACTATTGTTACTCATATTTTAAATTAAACGTATTTTTTATACGATTTTATATTTTTATTGGACTAAATGTTTCCACCTTCCAAAGATCAGTAGTGACAAATACGATAGCCTCACTGAAGACTTTACTTATAGTGAGATGCTTACTATCCTTCAAACTATGGATCTAAGGAAAAGCTCACGTACAAATGTTTACATGTTCTTTGTTCACTTTGGGACTTCCATAAGTATTATATGGTATTTACCTTTAGTGAATTTTATAGAACTATTACTATTTCTAATACTTGGGGGGAACTCACTTAAGTTCATTCATTAAAAAAAACATTCCTTTTAAAATTAATGATTATCAACCTATACTCATGCAATATGATCTACAAGCTGCTTTCTAAAATTCTTACCACTCATATTAAACCCTTTTTTATGTAATCTCATTAATTAGGAATAATCAGTTTTTATCCATAGTAGATTTATCCATGAGAATATTACAATGGTCCATGAGTCTACTTATTCTCATTATAAGAACCCACTTATTCTGATTGAAATTGATTTATAAAAAATATTTATTCGTTTTTTTAGTCTACTTTGTTTAGAATCCTTGCAAAAATGAACTTTCCTTATTGGTCAACAATTACAAATCTTATTGGTTTAGGAGTTATTAAGGTATTTGCCATGGAGATCCAATATCTCCTTACTTGTTGTTTAGTAACTCCTCTCTTTCCTTTTAAATGTGAATATTGAGACTAATAAAATTAAATTATTTACTATCAAACAATAAGATTTTCTATCTTATCTTTGTGGATGATATCCTGGTTCTCATTAGGGCTGCTCCCAATTCTTACAATCACCTATCTAAAGCTTTAAAAATGTGTTTCACCGGTGCACAATATCAATAAAAATAAATTTATTTTTTTTTGAAACATTATTTGGTGGAGATTAAGCATAGAGTGTGTAATTCTTTTAAAATTACTTGGGGCTCTTGACATATTTTCTACTTTGACATCTTTTCCCTTTTATAGTTAGATTCCCTTAGCATTTAGAATCATGTCTTAGATAAATCCCTTAATAGAATCAATGGCAAAAGCATTTCTTATCTGAAGCTAAAAAGACATTTTATTAAACTATCTTCTTAATTCTATCTCCCTTCTTGTCAGACAACTAATAATTTTTTTAATATTATTGCCAAACACAACAAGTCTTTTTTTAGGGGATAGTCCTACACATTAGAAGATTAAAAAACAATTTAAATTGAAGAAGAGGAGAAGAAGAAGAAAGCAAGCCACACACTGTTTGACCTTTGTAAGTATAATAAATCTAATATAATTTTTAAGAATATAGAGATCAAGATAATAAAGATAACTAATGATATTTAGCCAATCATAAGAGTTAGATGTTGAGACATCTGGTCAACCCACCTCATTTTTCCTCTTCTGGGTTGACTAGATGTAACAAAATGATTGAGACAACTGCTATCTTAATCATCACAACCCAGAGGAAGAAAACCGTCGGAGGAGAAAAAAAGGAAGGTTCCTAATGCATTAAATGCCTGACAGTAGCGTCTGCCATTGGTTGACTCATTTTATAAGAGAATGCTCCACAAGTCTTCATATTTATGCTTTACGGAAACAGTAGAGTCATCAAGATAGATAACCATCTTCTCGTACTAATTTTCCTCATGCCATCGGTTCCATTAATGACCAAGTAATCTAAAATTTGATTGATTCGATTTTGATTATATGGTAGAAAGAGTTACATAAGGTTAAAAGAGTAAAAATGAATATCGATAATTTAATTTAATACGAAGGTTTCAACTTAATCATCGGTTGTTGTGGTTATCCTACACAATAGACTTCGACACAATCTTCTTATGTGATTCTTGAAAATATGTAATTTCTCATTCAATTGTTCAATGAGTCTAATAAACATAAAGTGCATCACAGTCAACTGATGTCTATATATATCATCAAATGACGGTCATACATGGATGGATCGATCGAACATAAGACTTACTACATCGGTTTTCGCCCTCTCGTTTCTCTCGTTTCCTGCGCCATCGGTTACACAAAATCTCCTTCTTTTCGTTGCTGGTGGCCTATACACCACCACTATAAATAAGGAGTGTGGCTGCTTGCTCCTTATGTGTTGGTTCTGCATCCTCTTTCTCCCTTCGTTTCACCTCGTCATGGGTGACCGCGGCGAGTTCATGCGGAGGGCAATGCCCTACCTTATAATGATCACCCTCCAGTTCGGCTATGCCGGAAAGCATATCCTCTCGAACGCGTCGCGCTAGGGGGAGCCGATACATTATTATCCTCTACGGTCATGCTTTTGCCACGCTATCTATGGCTCTTTTAGCATTCATTATAGAAGGGTATTAAGCTGTAGCAGCTTTGCTACTATGTGATATGAATCCTGTGTTTAATCCTATTTGTTTATTGTCGTTGCCATAGGAAGGGGGCAACCTAAGATAACGAAGCAGGTGTTCTTGCGGGTATTTGCGTTGGGATTTTTTGGGTCAGTATTTAGTTGTATTTAGTTTCTGCTCATCTTCCTACTTGTATATGAATAAAACTAAGCTTATTCTTTGATCTTTGACATCGTTTCAAGCTTGTCATAGATGAAATCTTGTTGGGGATGAAGGAGTAACGAAACGATAAAAACAGAATACTATGATGCAATTAAAAAGAATCCTTTCGATTAAGAAAATCAATGTAGTATTTAATAAGAGGTAAGACAAGAACACTTACAAGATATTCTTAAGTGCACACACACTCTCTTGCTTCATGAACTATGGTCCTATTTATAGGATCTAGTGATAACTACCCATGTCACTGTCACCCATGATTGAGTTAGTTATAGGAACCACCCTATAACTTCTAGGTCATGAGCTACTTTTTGAAACATGCATAAAATTATTTACAACATGATAATTACCTAGAACATGATAACTACTATGAATCAATTCTCAACAAATCTTCAACTATCTCGGCCTGAAGCATACATCTACTAACTTCTCATCCGCCATGAGCATACCATAACCTTCATGGTTGTCGTGCTTACCAGGAAAGTCAAATAGATGAGCTTATTAAGCGCGTCGTGATTTATGTTAGATGGTATCAGATTGCCGATCACAATAGGTAATCAATTGCCATCAACATGGGGCTAGCAAAGGTGACTAGAGTTCCGACCACCTTCGCTCGGTATATCACCTTACTCAGATCCATCGGAATCATCACATCTTGTATAGGGAAGAAATGAAATTGTTGATAAATTTCGTTATTCTAAACATTAAAACAACATTGGAAGCGCAAGAACAGAATTAAGATTAAATGTTATGATACTACTTCAAAGAAAATACTTATATTCTAGTTGCTCTAGAGAATTAAACATAATACAAAGATTTCGTTTGCTCTAGCAATAAATAAATAATTCTACAACAACATTAAGAATTAGCTTAGAACAATATGAGAAAATCTAACATCATTAAAATAAAATAATTAAAAGTGAGTTAATGAATAAAATCGAAAAGGATGCCATAAGGTCTCCATAACAAATAAACTTTTTAATTTTGGAGATAAAAGATGATAAAATTCTCCTCATACGACTACCAGACTCATCTCAGCTCTCGTGAATATATAAGAGAGAGTAAAGTGAGAAAAATCTAAACTAACGATGTGGGACTAAAAAGAATATATATATATATATATATATATATAATATTTTTAAGGCTTTCCTTACAGAAACTAGTAAATATTCATGATAACATATTAATATTTGATGCATACTATAGATAAATCTAAATTTGACTTTGTAAAGTCATTCGACTCAATCTAAACTAGTATCACTTGCTTTATATGCTAGAAGATAAGAGTCACTTTTAAAAGAATCTTGAGATGTTTACCCTTGTTCTTATTGATGTTTCTTCTAATTTTAGGGAACAAATGCTCAGAAGATTTATTTCATGATCTTTGAAAGAGGACCACGGGCCTTAATCGATGGGACTTGTGAAATGTTAAGCAGACTTGGAACTAATGGATCTCCCTTCCAGCATTTATCTCATGCTGCATCCAATACAACATGTCACAATATAGCTATTTTGACCAGTCTACAGCACTGCCTGGCTAATTCTCTAGCACAGGTTTTCTGCATTATATATCTGTTTATTTATGGTTTTAGTAGTGGTAGAGTAGCATTTTATATATGTCTTGGTGTTGTTAGTACTGTTTTGTTATTTTTTCTTCTAGGTTTACTCGGAAGTCGACAAATACGGGGAAATGTTGATTGAGGATGCTGGTTAATGGCGAGATCCCTGACGCATAAAATGCTGGTCCGTACCAACTGGTAACCCTTGTTTTTAAGACCATGCACACAAGTTTTTGTAGATAATTTGCTCAGTGACTTTGAGCTATAGTGAGCTGCCATCAGCCAGGTGGACGATACTTATTGTTGATGGGGATATATCACAGAAATAACCTTTGTATATGAACAAGTACTAGAAGACCATAATACGCAGCGGAATTAAATGAAAACAAAACCACGGGGCAAACTAGAGATAATCCACTATGAAAATAATGAATATACAAATCTCAATCTCTTGCCCAAAACCCTAGCAACAACCACAAGAGAATAACTGGGATATAAGGATCACGTCACTGCTCACAATATCTAAAACCTCCCCAAGTAATCACAGCAAGAGTCTACTGTAGATTCGATCTAACCTGAGCTGTGATTGAGAACAATCTCTCCTTCTTCTCTTTGGAATCCCATGGCTGTTTAGATCTCCCACGTTGCTGCCTTATTTAAGTCTTTTTCTGCCTCTAAAACGTAGCCACCACACCCCCCTAATCTTAATTAGGGTTAGGTTAAGAGGGGATGTGGGCTGTGGGCTGCCCAAGCCCACTATGGGCTGAATATGTGGGCTCCCAGCCCAATAATTGTTGCTCTTAAGCCAAAGGATTATGGACTATGTTTACAATTAATGACTAACAGTTGCCAGTATCTAGTGATTGGAGATCGTTAGTCAGGATAGATAGCTGATAATTGAGTAACATCTAATGGTGACCAATCAATGAACAATGATAATTAGTGATGGCTGGTCCAAGAATGTCGATGATCGGCCATCAACGAGCGAGCCTGTGATGATGATTATTGATTGTCAAGCAATGATCATCTGATGATCACATTCAACAGTAGACCAACAATTGAGTTCATTAATTAATAATCCATAGGCAGCTAGAGATCATTGAACCTTTATTTGTTAGGCATCGATGATCACTGATCAGCAAACAACTGATCAATGCCAGAGTCTCTCAGTGATCAGCTTTATCAATCTCATGATCTTCTAGTTATGATATAGGCTAATAGTTTGCTACACGACTGCTGATCACTAGTCACTTATCTATTTTATTTGATTTCTTCAACAACCATTTATCAATTAATGATATGTGGAGACCAACCTGCAACTATCGACTCCCTTCAATCATCGTTTATAACTTTATATTATCAGACCATGGTTTGTGAGTCATTTTGGCACCATCGCGATAGCGTACGATGCTTTGTCGACGCGTTTTTATGTGGAGCCTACCAAACTCGTTTACGTGGATGAATAAAGAGTGCCGCTACTTAATCCTCATGGTTTGTTGGTTCTTCTTCGTCACCTTCTCCGGCTCCTATTCAGGCTCGTTATGGCTGGCCGCGGCGAGTTCATGCGGAGGGCAATGCCCTACCTCACCATGATCACCCTCCAGTTCAACTATGCCGGAAAGCAAAATCCTCTCGAAGGCGTCGCTTGACAGTGGGATGAGCCAAGGCGTCACTTGTCGTCGTCTACACTCGTGCCTTTGCCACTCTTATCTACAGTGGGATGACCGAGTCTCTGCGGACTTTTTTCTAAGCAACTATTTCTAAGCTGTAAAGAGATAAGTTTCTAAGCAGCAAAGAGGCCATGGACTTCGTGCTATTCGTTATTTATGGATTTCGTGCTTTCATTATCAATCATATGATCCAAAAAAATTGGTGCAATGAAAATTTATTTTTCATAGGATGTCTTTTAATATTTAGATTAGTTTCATAATAATAGATTAAAAAAAAGATGAAGATTGACTTATAATAATAGATAAAAAAGATTAGTCTCAATCATTTGTCACATCGAGTCAAGGGGGGGCAAAGGAGGAAGAAAACCGTCAGAGGAGACAAAAAGGAAGAGACAATGGCCAGATTCCTAATGCATAAAATTCCTGACAGTACCAAATGATGGGCTATGTTTTTAACTACTTGCGCACGAGTTTTTGTCGATCATTTGGCTCAGTGACTTCGAGCTACTTTGGGCTGCTGTCAGCTTGGGGGGCCAAAACTTACTGTTGCTATTAAGCCAAAGGATTATGGACTGTGTGTTACAATTAATGGCTAACAGTTGCCGGCATCTAGTCACTGAAGCTGGGAATGGCACCATAAATCAATCATCC
This sequence comes from Musa balbisiana, assembly GCA_004837865.1. Lineage (NCBI taxonomy): Eukaryota > Viridiplantae > Streptophyta > Magnoliopsida > Zingiberales > Musaceae > Musa > Musa balbisiana. The sequence continues at coordinate 4,762,413 of CM017194.1, forward strand.
AAGGAAGCAATATCCATCAAACCTCAACCCTACTTTCTTTAAGCGAAATGCCAAAGGATTATTTGGAACGCACTTAAAAGTCAAAACATCTAAACCTTCCAATCGACCTTTAACGCACTTCATCACAATGTTATGTGATTCTTGAAAATATGTCATTTGTGATTCAATTGTTTAACGAGTCTAATAAACATAAACTGTATCACAGTCAACTGATGTCTATATATATCATCAAATGACGGTCATACATGGATGCATCGATCGAACATAAGACTTACCACATCCGCATATCTCAACAGATATTATATATATATATTTATTTAAACTATAGAATTAGAATAAGGACATCCTCGTGACGCAATAGGCAAAGACACGACTACTTTTATCTTTCTACTCTGCCTTGCTGTTGCCCCAAAGAATGGAATAAAGGCCGATAACAATGAGGATCGCCCCAAGAACGCGGCACCCAAAGAGTTTTGTTAAGCTCAATCACCAAGCGTGGAAGAAACCGAGGCACAGGAGAACACGGTAATTTTGAGATGTAATAAACATGTCGTTCGTGTAATCTCACCCTCCTAGATAGATCTTTTCGTTGAGGAAGGACGCGCCCATGATGGCTACTATGATCATCCTCAGAGGGCTGAAGGCTGACGCAAACACAGACCCTCTTTTCTCTATCACCCGCTCTTCAACATAGTATGCGACGCTGGATGTGACGAGAGAGAGAGAGAGAGAGAGAGAGAGAGAGAGAGAGAGAGAGAGAGAGAGAGAGAGAGAGAGAGAGAGAGAGAGAGAGAGAGAGAGAGAGAGAGAGAGAGAGAGAGAGAGAGAGAGAGAGAGAGAGAGAGAGAGAGAGAGAGAGAGAGAGAGAGAGAGAGAGAGAGAGAGAGAGAGAGAGAGAGAGAGAGAGAGAGAGAGAGAGAGAGAGAGAGAGAGAGAGAGAGAGAGAGAGAGAGAGAGAGAGAGAGAGAGAGAGAGAGAGAGAGAGAGAGAGAGAGAGAGAGAGAGAGAGAGAGAGAGAGAGAGAGAGAGAGAGAGAGAGAGAGAGAGAGAGAGAGAGAGAGAGAGAGAGAGAGAGAGAGAGAGAGAGAGAGAGAGAGAGAGAGAGAGAGAGAGAGAGAGAGAGAGAGAGAGAGAGAGAGAGAGAGAGAGAGAGAGAGAGAGAGAGAGAGAGAGAGAGAGAGAGAGAGAGAGAGAGAGAGAGAGAGAGAGAGAGAGAGAGAGAGAGAGAGAGAGAGAGAGAGAGAGAGAGAGAGAGAGAGAGAGAGAGAGAGAGAGAGAGAGAGAGAGAGAGAGAGAGAGAGAGAGAGAGAGAGAGAGAGAGAGAGAGAGAGAGAGAGAGAGAGAGAGAGAGAGAGAGAGAGAGAGAGAGAGAGAGAGAGAGAGAGAGAGAGAGAGAGAGAGAGAGAGAGAGAGAGAGAGAGAGAGAGAGAGAGAGAGAGAGAGAGAGAGAGAGAGAGAGAGAGAGAGAGAGAGAGAGAGAGAGAGAGAGAGAGAGAGAGAGAGAGAGAGAGAGAGAGAGAGAGAGAGAGAGAGAGAGAGAGAGAGAGAGAGAGAGAGAGAGAGAGAGAGAGAGAGAGAGAGAGAGAGAGAGAGAGAGAGAGAGAGAGAGAGAGAGAGAGAGAGAGAGAGAGAGAGAGAGAGAGAGAGAGAGAGAGAGAGAGAGAGAGAGAGAGAGAGAGAGAGAGAGAGAGAGAGAGAGAGAGAGAGAGAGAGAGAGAGAGATAGAGAGAGTAACAGCGTAAGCAGCAGCGAGGATGTTGATATCGAAGCCTATGGTCCAAACAGCAGGCTTGTGCTCCAAGACGAAAGTGACTGCCGTAGCTTGCAATGTCCCCACGAAGTATATCCATGTCATGAGAGACAGCCGAGCGGAGTATTGTTTTAGGGTTTCCTCCTGTAAGAGTTGCACAACCTAAGCATTCAATTCAGTCGATGGAGGAGAAGCAATGATCTCATACCCGAAGGAGAGACTGAGAAGCCGAAGCTACGGTGGCCAAGATGTGGAAGCCGGAGCCTATAACCCAGTTGTTGCTGCTCGAGTTGGTGACGGCCGGTGAGTTGGATCCAAGAGAATGGGCATGCTTGCTCCAAACCAGCTCCACTGGAGGTCCTTTGTAAAGTTGCCATCAACATGGCGCCGGCAACGGTGACCAGAGTCCCGACCACCTTCGCCTGGTATATCACCTTCTTCAGATCCACCTTCACCATCCTACCACTGCAATCGGTTACCTACTGTGATCGGGGGTCTGGTACCATCCAATATAAACCACAGCGCGCGTAAGAAGCTCATCTATTTGACTTACCCGGTAAGCACGGCCACCACGAAGGTCATGGCCGGCGAGATGCTGCTCATGGCGGATGAGAAGATAACAGATGTATGCTTCAGGCCGGCGTGGTAGAAGATTTGGTCCATGACAGGCCTGAAGCGATGTTAAAGATCAAGAAATAAGCTTCGTATGCAAGTAGGAAGATGGGCAGAAACGAAATACTGACCCAAGAAGTCCCAACGCAAATATCCTTAAGAACACCCACTTGGTCATCTTCGGCTGCACCTTCCTGTGGCAGCGACGGAAAAATAGCAGTGCTGCTGCAGCTTAATACCGCTCTATAATAAACGCTAAAGGAGCGATAGATAGGCGGGTGGCGGGTGGCGGGTGGCGGGTGGCGGGTGGCGGGTGGCGGGTGGCGGGTGGCGGGTGGCGGGTGGCGGGTGGCGGGTGGCGGGTGGCGGGTGGCGGGTGGCGGGTGGCGGGTGGCGGGTGGCGGGTGGCGGGTGGCGGGTGGCGGGTGGCGGGTGGCGGGTGGCGGGTGGCGGGTGGCGGGTGGCGGGTGGCGGGTGGCGGGTGGCGGGTGGCGGGTGGCGGGTGGCGGGTGGCGGGTGGCGGGTGGCGGGTGGCGGGTGGCGGGTGGCGGGTGGCGGGTGGCGGGTGGCGGGTGGCGGGTGGCGGGTGGCGGGTGGCGGGTGGCGGGTGGCGGGTGGCGGGTGGCGGGTGGCGGGTGGCGGGTGGCGGGTGGCGGGTGGCGGGTGGCGGGTGGCGGGTGGCGGGTGGCGGGTGGCGGGTGGCGGGTGGCGGGTGGCGGGTGGCGGGTGGCGGGTGGCGGGTGGCGGGTGGCGGGTGGCGGGTGGCGGGTGGCGGGTGGCGGGTGGCGGGTGGCGGGTGGCGGGTGGCGGGTGGCGGGTGGCGGGTGGCGGGTGGCGGGTGGCGGGTGGCGGGTGGCGGGTGGCGGGTGGCGGGTGGCGGGTGGCGGGTGGCGGGTGGCGGGTGGCGGGTGGCGGGTGGCGGGTGGCGGGTGGCGGGTGGCGGGTGGCGGGTGGCGGGTGGCGGGTGGCGGGTGGCGGGTGGCGGGTGGCGGGTGGCGGGTGGCGGGTGGCGGGTGGCGGGTGGCGGGTGGCGGGTGGCGGGTGGCGGGTGGCGGGTGGCGGGTGGCGGGTGGCGGGTGGCGGGTGGCGGGTGGCGGGTGGCGGGTGGCGGGTGGCGGGTGGCGGGTGGCGGGTGGCGGGTGGCGGGTGGCGGGTGGCGGGTGGCGGGTGGCGGGTGGCGGGTGGCGGGTGGCGGGTGGCGGGTGGCGGGTGGCGGGTGGCGGGTGGCGGGTGGCGGGTGGCGGGTGGCGGGTGGCGGGTGGCGGGTGGCGGGTCTTCTCCGGCATCGCTGAACTGGAGGGTGATCATGGTGAGGTAAGGCATTGCCCTCCGCAATGAACTCGCCCGGCCACCCATGAAGAGGTGAAGAAGAGCTACCAGGAGCTGGAGAAGAAGAATGAAAGCCATACACGAGGACCTTGTAAGCATAGTATTTATATACGATCGGATTGAATTCGTCGGGCAGGCGAGTGGGACGTGGCATGGATGAGTGGCGGGTGGCGGGTGGCGGGGTCCACAAAATAACTCGTGATTTTTTATGTTATCAATTCTATTAATAAAAATATTATACAGATTAACTGTTCATTTTGATAAGTATAGTAATCTCAATATAATTTTTAAAAATATAAGGATTGAGATAACTAATTACATGAGATAATTTATAATTAATCAGATAAGATATTAATAAATCGAATTTTCTATTTGTCGAGACCATTGAATTAAAGTGAACCTGAAAAACATATTATTCTCAAGCTAAGGATTGATCCACCGGTCATCAATTTTTCATCATCTTATTATTTTATTAATTTGATCATCCAAGAGACTAAATCAGAAAATCTTCTCTTCAATCTTAATATTTGTATAGATATATCGGAGCAACCACCTTCAATTCTCATCAACGAAGCCGTGTAAAAGATCCGGAAAACCAATAGATACAATAACTTTTTATCGGATTGCTTCGTAGCGAAGGAAACGATAGCCAAAGTACGCCCGGGAGGAGTCAAATAAGGCGACTGCGTTGACCATGGAAGTATTTTATGAAATGAACTCACCCAGGAGATTGTGGTCAGTCCATTCCCATCTTCGGTGAACGTGACAGCAACCTTGCGCCATCAATTGTAAGCATAGTCCATTCCCATCTTTCGGTGAATGTGACAGCAACCTTGCGCCATCAATTGTAAGCATAGTCCATTCCCATCTTCGGTGAAGGTGACGACAACTGTTCGCCATCAATTGTAAACATAGTCCAAAATCCCACCATTTGCCGTATCGGTTTTCATTTTTTGTCTCCTCCTTTTTCCGACTCCTGGCTTGACAAATGATTGCTCGAGAATGTCCGCGGAGACTCCGGTAGCTTCTTTGATTCCAGCTCTAAAGGATTTAAATGCTATAAAAGGAGTGTTGAGGAGCGAACCAATTTTGAAATAAATGCTTTCTCTGCAAAGAGATATTAAGAGAAATAAATTTTAATATACGAATAAATATTAGTAAACTATAGTAACAAAATTAAATGAATCACAATCAAATATAACATCAAGATTTACGTGATGTTACAATAAATATATAAATTTTAATCTCTTGTCAAAATCTTAACAACAATTACAATAGAATAACTGAGATATAAGGATTATATCACTGTAAATAATATCCAAATTCTCTCAAAGTAATCGAATCTATTGTAGATCTGATAGATGATAACACTGTTGGATGATTGAGAAAGAACAATTTCTCTATGTTATCCTTGTCTTCTTCCTTTTCTTTCTCTTATTTTTTTATCTTTTTCTCCTACTATTTTGGAATCAATTAGCTACTGTAAAAATTTACTTTATTACTATAGTTTTTCTCCCTCAAAAATCACAATCATCATACCCTCTAATTTAATCTAGGATTAGGTTAAGAAAAAAGGTGGACTGTGAGCTGTTAAAGCTCAATATGAACTGATTGTCAACCCAACACAAAAGACACAGCTTTCCTTTCATACCATACCATTTGAGAGTCGAAGTGAAGAATAGAACTGAAACTGTCTTTTGAAAAATAGAACAGGAACTGATTCTATTCTTCACTTTAAGAGTCAAGCGAAAAATAGAATAGAAACATTATTTAAGAATTAAGTGAATAATAGACCTGAAATGTCTTTTGAAAATCAAGTAAAGAATAAAACAGAAATAACATTTAGGAATCCAGTAGAACTGAAACGTCTTTTGAAATGACATGCACGCCCTCTGTCCAGCTCCTGGTAGCTCTTCTTCACCTCTTCAGGCTCGTCATTGGTGGCTGCGGCGAGTTCATGCGGAGGGTAATGCCTTACATCATCATGATCACCCTCCACAGTTCGGCTATGCCGGAACGAATATCCTCTCCAAGCCGTCGCTCGGCAGTGGGATGAGCCAATACGTTCTTGCCATCTACAGTCATGCCTTTGCCACTCTATCTATTGCTCCTTTAGCGTTTATTCTATGACGGTATTAAACTGCTGCAGCGCAGTCGCTTGACTCTTCCCAACCCATAATCAATTCTTAGCTTGAGAATAATATATTTTTCAGGTTGACTTTAATCGATAAGTAGAAAATTCGGGGAGAAAGAGGAGGCCATGTCTTTGCCACGGGTTGTGCTTGAAATCAATGAAGTTGCCGAGGAGAAATAGATTCCAATCACAGTATAAATACGAAACCAGCCCCCTATTGGTTCTTCATCCTCTTCTCCCTCCGTTCAGCTCCTGGTAACTCTTCTTCACCTCTTCAGGCTCGTCACGGGTGGCCACGGCGAGTTCATATGCGGAGGGCAATGCCCTACCTCACCATGATCACCATCGGCGAATTCATGTGATGAGCCAATACGTTCTTGTCGTCTACAGTCATGCCTTTTCCACTCTATCCATGGCTACTTTGGAATTCATTATAGAAGGGTATTAAGCTGCAGCAGCATTGCTACTTTGTGATATGAATCCTATGTTTGCACCTGTGGATGTTCTTACGGATATTTGCGTTGGGACTTCTTGGGTCGGTATTTAGTGTCTTCCCATCTTCCTACTTATAGACAAATCAAACTAAACTTATTCCTTGATCTTTGACATCGTTTCAGGAAGCATACATCTGCGTCCTTTGTCGAGTGCCATCAACAAGGCGCCAGCAACGGTGACCAGAGTTCCGACCACCTTCGCCCAGTATATCACCTTATTCAGATCCACCTTCTCCATCCTACCATTGCAATCGGTTACCTACTGTGATCGGGGTTCTGATATCATCCAACATAAACCACGGCGCGCGTAAGAAGCTCGTCTATTTGACTTTCCCGCTAAACATGCCACCACGAAGGTCATGACCGGCGAGATGCTGCTCATGGCGGATGAGAAGAAAGGAGATATATGCTTCAGGCCGGTGTAGTAGAAAATGTTGTCCATAACCGGCCTGAAATGATGTCAAAGATCAAGAAATAAGCTTCGTTGGATTCCGAACGCAAACACAGACTCAAGAAGTCGCAACGCAAATATCCGTAAGAACACCCACTTGGTCAGCGACGACAAACAAATAGGTGTAAACACAAAATTCATATCACAAAGTAGCAATGCTGCTGCAGCTTAATTCCGCCATAGAATAAACGCTGAAGGAGCCATGGATAGAGTGACAAAGGCCTTCGAGAGGATATTCGTTCCGGCATGGCCGAACCGATGATCATGATGATGTAGGGCATTGTCCTCCGCATGAACTCGCCGCGGCCACCCATGACGAGCCTGAAGAGGAGAGGTGAAGTAGAACTACCAGGAGCTGAAGAAGAGAAGAACCAATACACAGAGGACCAAGAAGCTAGCGTTATTTATGCACGCGTCAGGTTCGGGGGGGGCTCAACATAATAACGCGTCTTGGCGTTCCAAGAATCGGATGCTGGGGTACTCAACGATGATGCAATGTGAGTTGCGACTGCAAATGGGGCCCTCTTATCTTCCTGAACTGCCACCAGCCTTCGACGAATCTTCGCTTCGATTCTTGGAGGGCGTACATGTTATATTCTTTACTTTTCTCAAAGGCGTTGTAGTAATATACTTTACTTGATTCTTAAAGGGCATTCCTGTTCATGTCACTTGAATCTCAAAGCGTATTCTTATTCTATTCTTCACTTTGACTTTTCTACTTGTCGAGGATTGATCAATTCATTTTTTTTGCTGGACGATTGCTATTATCGGAAGAACCGGCTAAACTCATCCCCTCACCAAGACTTAAATCTTATTTTGAAACTTTATTAAACGATAATTAAGCATATTATTATTGCATATAATGTTATAAATCTTATATGATATGTTTAGCATAAGCATCATTCAGTATTTCATCACTTAATAAAATTTTGTTAGAGATAAGAAAAAAAAGTTTGACTTATAAAAGTTTAATAAATGTACTATAACAATTTTATCTTAAATATTTGATTAAATGAAGTTATAGGCCAATTAACTCATTAAACTCATGACATTTAATATCAAAAACCGACCTAATATTTAAGTATGATGAGGGAGCTTACAAGGAAATGACTATCTATAAATTGAGTTAGGGAACTGGCCATGACGTGAAATAATTATTGTGACTATGCCTCATATATACTATGCTAGAATTTAATCTAAATTATGTTGAGTTTGGACGAAAATGTCCAACTAATTGAGTACATGATGATAATTTTAACTTAAGTATTTTGATCAATGATGTGAACCAAACAAAATTATATGTTAGTTAACACATCTGGATCATGACAAAAGTCTCGAAGGATAAAATTTCTAATATCATTCATGTATTCAGAATTTAGCCCAAGAGCTCTTATAAGATATAAAAAATTTAATACATCAATATCCATCATTTAGATCGAGAGAAATAAATAATAATATAAATATAAATTACATATCTCAAAAACTATTTTTTAGAATTTAGATGTTATCGACTTTATTTACAATTTAAAAAATATATCAAATGTGAAACAACTTCATATAATGCAAAATTAAATACAATGACAAAACCAAACAGAATTCAAAATACTTTAAAGCTTTACCGAGTTTATTATTTTAAGTAAGAATGGTTAAAACACTTGTCGACAAATAAAGTTATCTGAAACCGAAAATTGAATTGGATAATTTTAACTTAAGTATTTTGATCAATGATGTGAACCAAACAAAATTATATGTTAGTTAACACATCTGGATCATGACAAAAGTCTCGAAGGATAAAATTCTAATATCATTCATGTATTCGAATTTTAGCCCAAGAGCTCTTATAAGATATAAAAATTTTAATACATCAAATATCCATCATTTAGATCGAGAGAAATAAATTAATAATATAAATATAAATTACATATCTCAAAAACTATTTTTTAGAATTTAGATGTTATCGACTTTATTTACAATTTAAAAAATATATCAAATGTGAAACAACTTCATATAATGCAAAATTAAATACAATGACAAAACCAAACAGAATTCAAAATACTTTAAAGCTTTACCGAGTTTATTATTTTAAGTAAGAATGGTTAAAACACTTGTCGACAAATAAGTTATCTGAAACCGAAAATTGAATTGGATAATTTTAACTAAAAACATAGACCCAAATACTCTTTTTTACGTATTCTTATTCGAATGGAAGAAAACTTGAGATGTTAAATAGTCATGTCCATCCTCAATGACCATAATCATCGTCAACATATCTCGTATAGGTAAGAAATGAAATTGTTGATAATTTTCGTTATTCTAAACATTAAAACAATATTGGAAGTGGATTAAATCTTATGATACTACTTCAAAGAAAATACTGATATTCTAGTAGCAAATTAAACATAATACAAAGATTTCGTTTCCTCTAGTAATAAATAGATAATTCAACATCAACATCTAGAATTAGCTTAGAACAATATGAGAAAATCTAAGATCATTAAAATAAAATAATTAAAATAACGTTTTTGAATAAAATCGAAAAGCATGCCAATATTCTCTATGATCACAAACATTTGAAAACAAAACCACGATCCACCAAATGACCCTTTTTTTTCCCTTTGAAAAGGAGCACTATATCCTGAGAATTGGTCACAAGGCTTCACAAGGTCATCCTAGACAATAGACATTGAGAATATTCAAGCCCACAGGCCACACAAGGCAACACACCACCATAACGGTGTAGAAAATTATGCAAGATGGGGACGAAACCCCAGGCCTCCGAGACAAAGAGACACAGATGCCCTTTCAGTGTTACTCAGTGTCTTGCTGCCGCCGCCTTCCGCGTGAATGGTCGTGACAAACCGACACGAGCTTACGTCACCGTGCGGGGTCGCGACAAACCGACCCACGTTCCGTCACCCGAAATCTTCTGGTGAGATTTCGCTTTAGCAACCAGACGTGTCTCCGACAAGATCCACAACCACACGTGTGTCCGACTAGATCCGATCCCCAGTTTAGCAACCGGCGTGTGGGTCCCTCGAAATCTTCTGGTGAGAGGTGCATTTTAGCTGTACTTTGTTATGACCACGCACATCCACAACCCATATTATACCCTGTATTACGATCCTAGAATCCAGCGTGGGCCCCCGCAGGATCCATCTACATGGCATTTTGCCGCATCGGCTTCTCGAGCCACCGTGACACTTGCCCTCCTCCTCCGTCTCCGTTCTGTATGTACTTCGTTTCATCTCCGTGACTCTTCTTTTGAGTGATCATTCTTTGTCTTCGTCTTCTAGTGTTATACCTTAGTTCCTGTTTTGTTAGAAGGATTGCGGTGGCGCAGGAACGGTCGGTTTTCGGTTTGACAGCAGAACTCTACTGTCCCAGCTCTACTCCAGCAATGCTCACGACGGTCATATTTCGATGCTTCTGCGACTCTCGTTTCATCTGTGTTATACCTTAGTTCTCGATTCGAAATGAGTGCATAGAGAAGCTCATTCCATGTATCTGGAACCCGGGTAAGCACCAGTGGCTGCAATCCTGCTTGTGGAGAGGGGCAGGTCCTGAGGAACCAAGGTAGAATACTGATAAATGGCCATCTCTCATTTGAGCTGTCTTCTCAGTTACATTCAGCAGATCCAACTCTAGTGCCTGATTCTCCGTTTGAATTTCCCAAGGGCATGTTTCTAAATATCATCGATAAATCTCTTAATAGAATCAATGGTTGACCAAAGCTTTTCTTATCTAAGTATTTTATTAAACTCTGTTCTTAATTCTATCCCTCTTCTTGTCAGACCACTAACAAATTTTCTAATACTATTGTCAAACATAACAAGTCTTCTTTTCAGGGGATAGTCCTACACATTAGATGATAATGGCCCACCTACTTTGTACGGTGGAATTCATCTTGCCCAGGACAGGAGTAATGATATATCCTGTCAAATCTAGGGTTTACCGAAGCAGTAGAGTCATCAAATACTAACTTGGTTCGATTAATGATCGAGTAATCTAAAATTTGATCGATTCAATTTTGATAACTATGTGTGAAAGAGTTACATTAGCTACTAATGATAAAAATGAAAATCGATAAATCTCTTAATAGAATCAATGGTTGACCAAAGCTTTTCTTATCTAAGTATTTTATTAAACTCTGTTCTTAATTCTATCCCTCTTCTTGTCAGACCACTAACAAATTTTCTAATACTATTGTCAAACATAACAAGTCTTCTTTTCAGGGGATAGTCCTACACATTAGATGATAATGGCCCACCTACTTTGTACGGTGGAATTCATCTTGCCCAGGACAGGAGTAATGATATATCCTGTCAAATCTAGGGTTTACCGAAGCAGTAGAGTCATCAAATACTAACTTGGTTCGATTAATGATCGAGTAATCTAAAATTTGATCGATTCAATTTTGATAACTATGTGTGAAAGAGTTACATTAGCTACTAATGATAAAATGAAAATCGATAATATATATATATATATATATATATATATATATTTTTAAGTATACATGATCCAATCAATACAGGTCAAACTGACCAAACTTAATTTAATGTCAAGGATACAACGTAGTCGACCATTATGGTAATTCTACACGATGGTCTTTATCACAATCTTTCATGTGATTCGTGAAAACATGTTATTTGCGATTCCTTTGAACGATTAATTGGTGGTCCAAACTATCGACTGTATTAGTGGTCTCTTTTTTCTGTCGTGAACTGGTAAGTCGACTGTTCTCTCTCTCTCTTGTCTTCTTGCCGTAGATTTCTTGTGCTTGCTTGAGTGCGTTGTTGAGTTGGACAAGTGCTAATGTCAGTTTCAGAAGCAAAACAAAAACGGAAGAAACATTATTATTTATTGAAGAAAAACTCGCAGATATACTTTATGTATGTCCAATGCTTACGAATATAAGAAGACGGTCATACATGGATGGATAATAGATGGAATATAAGACTTACCACATCTCAACAGAGATTTTATCTATTTATTTATTACAACTATAGAATGAGAGAGTATGGACGTCCTTTAGCCTCTTTTTCTCTTTCTACTCTTGCTTGCTGTTTCCCCAAAGAACAGAATAGAGGCCGATGACAATGAGGATCGCCCCGAGAACGCTGCACCCAAAGAGTTTTGTTGAGCTTAATCTCCAAGCATGGAAGAAACCGAGGCACAGGAGAACACGGAAATTTTGAGATGTAATAAACATGTCGTTCGTGCAATCTCTCACCCTCCTAGATAGATCTTTTCGTTGAGGAAGGACGCGCCCATGATGGCTACTATGATCATCCTCAGAGGGCTGAAGGCTGACGCAAACACAGCCCCTCTTGAGAGAGAGAGAGAGAGAGAGAGAGAGAGAGAGAGAGAGAGAGAGAGAGAGAGAGAGAGAGAGAGAGAGAGAGAGAGAGAGAGAGAGAGAGAGAGAGAGAGAGAGAGAGAGAGAGAGAGAGAGAGAGAGAGAGAGAGAGAGAGAGAGAGAGAGAGAGAGAGAGAGAGAGAGAGAGAGAGAGAGAGAGAGAGAGAGAGAGAGAGAGAGAGAGAGAGAGAGAGAGAGAGAGAGAGAGAGAGAGAGAGAGAGAGAGAGAGAGAGAGAGAGAGAGAGAGAGAGAGAGAGAGAGAGAGAGAGAGAGAGAGAGAGAGAGAGAGAGAGAGAGAGAGAGAGAGAGAGAGAGAGAGAGAGAGAGAGAGAGAGAGAGAGAGAGAGAGAGAGAGAGAGAGAGAGAGAGAGAGAGAGAGAGAGAGAGAGAGAGAGAGAGAGAGAGAGAGAGAGAGAGAGAGAGAGAGAGCTATCACCCGCTCTTCAACATAGTATGCGACGCAGGAAGTGACGATTCCCTGCATGTTGTACTACAAATTAGCTGCATTCTCCCGAAAAACGTGAGAGAGAGAGAGAGAGAGATAGAGAGAGAGAGAGAGAGAGTAACAGCGTAAGCAGCAGCGAGGATGTTGATATCGAAGCCTATGGTCCAAACAGCAGGCTTGTGCTCCAAGACGAAAGTGACTACTGTACCTTCCAATGTCCCCACGAAGTATATCCATGTCATGAGAGACAGCCGAGCAGAGTATTGTTTTAGGGTTTCCTCCTGTAAGAGTTGCACAACCTAAGCATTCAATTCAGTCGATGGAGGAGAAGCAATGATCTCATACCCGAAGGAGAGACTGAGAAGCCGAAGCTAAGGTGGCCAAGATGTGGAAGCCGGAGCCTATAAACCAGTTGTTGCTGCTCGAGTCGGTGGCGGCCGGTGAGTTGGATCCAAGAGAATGGGCATGCTTGCTCCAAACCAGCTCCACTGGAGGTCCTTTGTAGAGTGCCATCAACATGGCGCCGGCAACGGTGACCAGAGTCCCGACCACCTTCGCCTGGTATATCACCTTCTTCGGTTCCACCTTCTCCATCCTACCATTGCAATCTGTTAATACCGTCCAACATAAACCACGGCGCGCGTAAGAAGCTCATCTATTTGACTTACCTGGTAAGCACGGCAACCACGAAGGTCATGGCCGGCGTGATGCTGCTCATGGTGGATGAGAAGGTAGCAGATGTATGCTTCAGGCCGGCGTAGTAGAAGATTTGGTCCATGACAGGCCTGAAACGATGTTAAAGATCAAGGAATAAGCTTCGTATGCATGTAGGAAGATGGGCAGAAACTAAATACTGACCCAAGAAGTCCCAACGCAAATATCCGCAAGAACACCCACTTGGTCATCTTCGGCTGCACCTTCCTGTGGCAGCGACGGAAAAACAAGTAGGTGTCAGCACAGGATTCATATCACAAAATAGCAGTGGTGCTGCAGCTTAATACCGCTCTACAATAAACGCTAAAGGAGCGATAGATAGAGTGGCAAAGGCATGACTGTAGACGACAAGAACGTATTGGCTCATCCCACTGCCGAGCGACGCCTTCGAGAGGATATTCTTTCCGGCATCGCTGAACTGGAGGGTGATCATGGTGAGGTAGGGCATTGCCCTCCGCATGACCTCGCCGCGGCCACCCATGACGAGCCTGAAGAGGTGAAGAAGAGCTACCAGGAGCTGAAACGGAGGGAGAAGAGGATGAAGAACCAATATGGGGCTGGTTTCGTATTTAGACTGTGATCGGCCAGTGGGAAAACACTAGGAGGCTTCTTCAGTGGAATCCATTTGCTTTTAGGTGACTTGACCTCTTAATCTTATGCTATGCTATCAAAAACGACAAAAGACCATCTTGCGAATCCTTAAAAATGGCAAAATCGTAAAAGGCAGAAGAAAGAATATTCATCGTCATTCCTTACGCTATCGCGATGGGCCCAAAAGAACGGAGGGGGGAGAATCAGACCCATATGCTCTTTTGTCAAACAACGACCATGAAGGTGGAGGAAAAGATTTGGGAGCAGTCAAACAACGAAGGATAATCTAATCTACGTGGGTGACATTAAGCACTCTTCATGCATTCCCATATAGATCCGGTTCGCCGCCCTTCGTTATCTACGTGGAGGAGAATCAGGCCCATATGCTCTTTTGTCAAACAACGACCATGAGGGGTGGGGGGGGTGGGGGGGGGGGTGCGGGGGTGGGGGAGGAAAAGATTTGGGAGCATAGTCAAAAGACGATTTTGGCACTATTCCTTCGAAGGAGTAGTCTAAAATATTCCATTCTTGGGGGAAACGAAGAGTAGAAAGAGAAAATATTGGTATCGTTGCCTATTGTGTCACTAGGATGTCGTTATTCTAATTCTATAGTATATATTGATCGATCGTATTTTGGTCCTAGATAAATCTCCAACAAATATTACAAATTAACAGTCATGAACACAACGTCATACGTCATCAGAACCATGGGGTGCACGCCACGTCAAGTTTCAACTATGCAATTGTGCGACCTGACCACCCCAAGAATTTCGGGCGATGTCGTCTGCTATTAGGGCAGCGTCGTCTGATGCCGCTCAAGCACCCCCGAAGATGCCATCTCGTCAGAGGGGTTGTCCCGCCCTCACGAGAGTCAACGCCCATATCGAACCGGGGCGCAACCAACTCTCGTACACAAGTATAAATACCCCCGGCCGATCCCAAGAAAGGGAGGGAGAAAAAAGAGGAATCCGAATGACTTGCTCGTAGGAGGGGCCAAAGTCGGGACTCACCCCGACGAAGACCGGACTCACCCCAGACGAAGACCGTTTTGCAAGGAGGCGATCGCTATCAAGCTGTGAGTGTCTTCACCCCGAAGTAGTCACCCAATACGCCAAGGGAGGGTGGCCCAACGGTTCAAACCCCGACAAGCACCAGTTCGCCTCTCTCATCCAAAGGAGGTGCCCACGTCACGAGGAAGATCGTCAACTATCCCGAGAATGCAAGGATGCATCTCGCCATAAACAACGCTAGGGTCGGTTGGCTTTGGAGTGCTAACCCCCAGCGAGGACCCGGTCGATCCTGCCGCCTCAACCCTCACCCGAGACGCTTGAGGGACGCAGCCACCTCATCAACCCATTTATTCCACCAGAAGTTCTCGACGTTGGCATGTGGGCCTAATCGTGCTGACTCATCAGTCACTATACTTTTGTTCATTAACATATACATACATAGATATATATATATATATATATATATATATATATATATATATATATATATATATATATATATATATATATATATATATATATATATATAATATCTGTTGAGATATTACATCCGATATAGTAAGTCTTATGTTTGATCAATCCATGTATGACTGTCATTTGATGACATCAGTTGACTGTGAAGCACTTTATATTTATTATGCTCGTTAAACAATTGAATTGACATATTTTCAAGAATCACATAAGATTGTGATGAAGTCTATCGTGTAGGATAATCACAATCGATGATTAAGTTGAATCCTTTGTATTAAATTAAATTTGATGGGTTTGACCAGTATTGACTGACTGGATAATTATAAAAAAAAAGAAGGAAGATTACCGATTTTTAGTTTTACCCTTCTTACCTTATGTAACTCTTTCTCCCATATTATCAAAATCGAATCAATCAAATTTTAGATTACTTGGCCATTGATGGAACCGATGGCATTGAGGAAAATTAGTACAAGAACATGTACTGACAGACATTTAATGCATCAGGGATGTGGAGGCATTTAATGCATTAAAGCCTAGATATGAAGACTTGTGAAGCATTCTTTTATCAAAACAGTCAAAACACTGCAAATGGTACTGTCAGAATGCATTAGGAATCGTTTGTCACATTTAGTCAACCCAGGAGGAGGGAAAAGGAGGAAGAAAACCGTCAGAGAAGACAAATAGGAAGAGCCGTAAAGCAGTTGTTTAAATGGTAAAGCAGCTGTCTCAAAAGAAGGAATTCATCTGGAGGGACGTCCATTTCGTGAAGCACTTGGAGGCTTCTTTAGTGGAATCCATTTGTTTTTTAGTTGACTTGACCTCTTTATCTCTTCATGGAAAATACGATGAGACCCATCATTTGCATATAGTGTTCACTTGGAGGCTTCTTTTGTGGAATACGGAAACAGAAGAAGCTGCCATGTCACTTCTTGCCCACTAAGCTGCCACCCTGTTTCCGGATTCCACAAAAGAAGTAGCCAGCCCTCTGATGATGATCGTAGTAGCCATTCTCTTCTTATAAAATGAGTTAGACAATGGCTTCCTTATTCTGCGGAGTTTTTATTGTTTGCTGGATTATTGATTCTGATGCAGCTAAAAATCCATAGATTGATTTAGTAACACTCCACGTAGTATGATATGTTTTTCAAGCAGAAGAATGCAGAAATTGGGAGGGGATGGACTGTGGGTCTAAGTTGGGAGGGGATGGACTGTGGGTCCTGCCTGATTGGAAGGAAGGATAGCCTCCCAGCATAGTCCCTTGATCAATGGGTAGAAATTGCATGCGGAAAGTTCTCGATGGTATGTCATCCCAACATTGAATGTGAAAAGGTTCTCAATGGAATTTATTTTGCTATTTCTAAAAATAATTAATAAAGCTAAAGCACTCATGCATGGCAAATATGTGCTCCGAATACACTCACTTGGTCATCTTAGGCTGCACCTTCCTGTGGCAGCGACGAAAAACAAGTAGGTGTAAACACAGGATTCATATCGCAAAGTAGCAGTGCTGCGGCAGCTTAAGCTTAATACCGTACTTTCTTTCCATGAATTCCTTATCATGAAGAGATAAAGAGGTTAAGTCGAGTAAAAGCAAATGGATTCCACTGAAGAAGCTTCCAAGTGTTTTCCCACTGGCCGATCTCAGTCTAAATACGAAACCAGCCCACTATTGGTTCTTCATACTCTTCTCCCTCCGTTTCAGCTCCTGGTAGCTCTTCTTCTCCTCTTCAGGGTCGTCATGGGTGGCCGAGGCGAGGTCATGCGGAGGGCATTGCCCTACCTCACCATGATCACCCTCCAGTTCAGCGATGCCGGAAAGAATTTCCTCTCGAAGGCGTCGCTCGGCAGTGGGGTGAGCCACTACCTTCTTGTCGTCTACAGTCATGCCTTTGCTACTCTATCTATCGCTCCTTTAGCGTTTATTATAGAGCGGTATTAAGCTGCAGCAGCACTGCTATTTTGTGATATGAATCCTGTGCTGACACCTACTTGTTTTTCCGTCGCTGCCGCAGGAAGGTGCAGCCTAAGATGACCAAGTGGGTGTTCTTGCGGATATTTGCGTTGGGACCTTCTTGGGTCAGTACTTAGTTTCTGCCCATCTTCCTACTTATATACGAATCCAACGAAGCTTATTTCTGGATCTTTAACATTGTTTTAGGCCTGTTGTGGACCAAATCTTCTACCACGCCGGCCTGAAGCATACGTCTGTTATCTTCTCATCCGCCATGAGCAGCATCTCGCCGGCCATGACCTTCGTGTTGTCCGTGCTTAGCGGGTAAGTCAAATAGATGAGCTTCTTACGCGCGCTGTGGTTTACATTGGATGGTATCAGACCCCCGATCACAGTAGGTAACCGATTGCAATGGTAGGATGGAGAAGGTGGATCTGAAGAAGGTGATAATACCAGGCGAAGGTGGGCGGGACTCTGGTCACCGTTTCCGGCGCCGTGTTGATGGCACTCTACAAAGGACCTCCAGTGGAGCTGGTTTGGGGCAAGCATGCCGATTCTCTTGGACCCAACCCACCGGCCGTCACCGAGTGGAGCAGCAACAACTGGTTTATGGGCTCCGGCTTCCACATCTTGGCCACCTTAGCTTCGGCTTCTCTGTCTCTCCTTCGGGTATGAGATCCATCGACTGAATTGAATGTTTAGGTTGTGCAACTCTTACAGGAGGAAACACTAAAACAATACTCTGCTCGGCTGTCTCTCATGACATGGATATGCTTTGTGGAGACATTGCAAGCTACAGTAGTCACTTTGGATTCCGAACGCAAATATCCGTAAGAACACCAACTTGGAGGGTGATAATGATGATGTAGGGCATTGCCCATCCGCATGAACTCCCCGCGGCCGCGGGCCCTCCTATCTTCTTGAATCGCCGCCGGCCTTGTACGAATCTTCGCTTCGATTCTCGGAGGGCGTACATGTTATATTCTTTACTTTTCTCAAAAGGCATTGCAGTTCTATTTTTAACTTGATAATTAAAGGATATTCCTGTTGTAATTCTGTACTTGATTCTCAAATGCTGTTTCAGTTCTATTCTTTACTTGATTCTTAAAGGGCATTCCTGTTCATGTTCTATTCTTTACTTGAATCTCAAAGCGTATTCTTATTCTATTCTTCACTTTGACTTTTCTACTTGTCGAGGCATTAATCAATTCATTTTTTTTGCTGGACGATTGCTATTATCGGAAGACCGGCTAAACTCATCCCCTCACTAAGACTTTAATCTTATTTTGAAACTTTTATTAAATGATAATTAAGCATATTATTATTACATATAATATTATAAATCTTATATGATATGTTTAGCATAAGCATGCTCACTTAACATATGATATGTTCTATGTTTAGCATAAGCATGCTCACTTAACATATGATATGTTCAATATTCCATCACTTAACAAAATTTTGTTAGGAATAAAAAAAATTGACTTATAAAAGTTTAATAAATGTAAAAGAATTCTAACTTAAGTATTTTGATTAGTGATTTAGATCAAATGGAGTCATAAGCCAGTTAACTCATTAAATCTGGGTCCTGACATTTAGTATCAGAACTGAAAGTACGATGAAAAAACTTGAATAGAAAATAACTATCCATAAATTAAGTTAGAGAATTGATCTCGACGTGAAATAACTATTGGACTACGTCTCGTATATACTATGCTAGAGTTTGATCTGAGTTATGTTGAGTCTTGATGAAGATGTCAAGCTAATTGAGTGTATTATGATAATTCTAACTTAAGTATTTTGATCAATGATTTAAACCAAATAAAATTATAGATTAGTTAACTCACATGGGTTGTAACAAAAGTCCTGAAGGATAAAATTCTAATACATAAATCATCCATATATTCGAATTTTATCCTTAGAGCTCTTATAAGATATAAAGATTTTAATACATTAAACATCCATCATTTAGATCGAGAGAAATAAATTAATAATATAAATAAAAAATACATATCTCAAAATCTACTTTTTAGAATTTAGATGTTATCAACATCTTTTGCACTTTATTTACAATTTTAAAAATATATCAAATGTGAAACAACTTCATATAATGCAAAATTAAATACAATGACAAAACCAAACCGAATTCAAAATGCTTAAAAGCTTTACAATCTCATGAGTTTATTATTTTAAGTAAGAATGGTTAAAACACTTGTCACGACAAATGAAACTGACACCGAAAATTGAATTGGATGATTTTAACTAAAGACATAGACACAAAAACTTAATATTTTTTTTCTCACGTATTCTTATTCAAATATAATGGAAAAAAGCTTGAGATGTTAAATAGTCATATCCATCCTCAATGACCATAATCATCGTCAACACATCTCGTGTAGGTAACAAATGAAATTGTTGATAATTTTCGTTATTCTAAACATTAAAACAATATTGGAAGTGCAAGAATAGAACTAAGATTAAATCTTATGATACTACTTCAAAGAAAATACTGATATTCTAGTAGCTCTAGAGAATTAAACATAATACAAAGATTTCGTTTCCTCTAGCAATAAATAAATAATTCAACATCAAAATCTAGAATTAGCTTAGAACAATATGAGAAAATCTAAGATCATTAAAATAAAATAATTAAAATACAGTTTTTGAATAAAATCGAAAAGCATGCCAATATGCTCTCCATAGCAAATAAACATTTAATTTTGGAGAAAAAAAGAAGATAATATTCCCCTCTATTGATTACCACACTCCTCTCAGCTCTCGTGAATATATAAGAGAGAGTAAAGTGAGAAAATTCTAAACTAACGATGTGGGACTAAAAAGAATATATATATATATAAATATATAAAATATTTTAAAGGCTTTTCTTAGGAAAACTAGTAAATATTCATGATAACATATTAATATGTGATGCATACTATAGATAAATCTAAATTTGACTTTGTAAAGTCACTCGACTCAATCTCTTTGATTGCCATCAATAATACTCTTACAGAAATGAACTTTCCTTCTAAATTTATTCATTAGATTATGGCTTGTCTCTTCCAAAATATGAACAGTCAATAATTCGATATTGAGCCATAAAAGAAATAAGCCATAAAAAACTTGATTCTTGAAAAGAAATTGATTGATTATTAAAAATCAGAAAACAAATAAATAAATTAAAGAATGAAATGCGCCGACGGCCGTGAGATCTGATCCGACTCGGCCCATATTGCACGTCCACTGGTCGACCTACGAGTCTCGTTTAAGCCTCAAAAGCTTATTTCAAAGCGACGACCCGCCACCGATCGACGAAACCGTCTATGGCGTCGTCACCGGCCGAGAGCCCGAATACATCCGTCCCTTGCACCACCGCTGCCACCGACTCCACGTCCGTCATCGCTCGCTATTCCAGCCGGTTCTGGAGGATCTTGAGGGACTGCCTGCACTTTCGCGGCCCGCCCCTTTTTGGCCAGATCTCCCGTGTCCACCGCCGCCACCGCAGGCGGAAGCACGGTCTCCCCCTTCCGATGCGTTCGAACGCTGTCCGGTCTTTCTCGTGAGCCCTTCGCAATATCCTCTCTTTGGTTCTTTCGTAGCCGTCTTGCGCTTTCGAGAACCAGGATCCGCCGTCACTTCGCCAATATTTTGTGGAAGAGATTGTATCGAGATTCGATTTTATATCGTTTTTCTTGATGATGCGTTGCGACCGGTGGAGTTTTGGAATCAGTGGATTTTAATATTGACCTGGTTCAGAATCAGTGGATTTTAGAATTTATGATTCATCCATACTTATCAAATATTTAGAAAATGAGGTCCCAAAAGACCAAATTAATTTGTTGAGATAATCATGCTCTTCAATTTTTTTGTTGTGCTGTTTTAATTTTATGATGCGCTTTATTTAAGTTAATATTCTGATGTATTCACATTATCGTTAGAAACAGTCAGAAACTGTTTAGTCGGCTAACCAATTTGAAGCTCCATATTGCAGAATTGCAGCCAGAGCGTCAAGGGCATCCTTTATGTTAGAAGACATTATGGAGTGTATATTGTGTAATTTGCATAAAATTCAGAAAAGTTTGCACTTTTGGCAATCTCGGGCTGAGGTGATTGTTGTGTTTGTTTATTTCATTGCTAATTTAGTATCACTTGCTTTATATGCTAGAAGATAAGAGTCACTTTTAAAATAATCTTGAGATGTTTACCCTTGTTCTTATTGATGTTTCTTCTAATTTTAGGGAACAAATGCTCAGAAGATTTATTTCATGATCTTTGAAAGAGGACCATGGGCCTTAATCGATGGGACTTATGAAATGTTAAGCAGACTTGGAACTAATGGATCTCCCTTCCAGCATTTATCTCATGCTGCATCCAATACAATATGTCACAATATAGCTATTTTGACCAGTCTACAGCACTGCCTGGCTAATTCTCTAGCACAGGTTTTCTGCATTATATATCTGTTTATTTATGGTTTTAGTAGTGGTAGAGTAGCATTTTATATATGTCTTGGGTTTGTTAGTACTGTTTTGTTATTTTTTCTTGTAGGTTTACTCGGAAGTCGACAAATACGGGGAAATGTTGATTGAGGATGCTGACAAGTCGTTGCCTCTAGTATTGGAAGCCATTAATAGCCTTTTTTTGAAGCTAGAAGCTTCAATTGGCCATGCGCATTATATATACAAGGTTAGGCATTAACTTCTCATAGTTCATTACTTTGTTTCTTTTTGTTCATAAATATATATATATATTTATTTATATACACACATAAGATATATACACACACACACAAACAGAATTAGTATGAATAAGATTTATGCTGCTAATTCTTTTATTTTTCATGCTGCATGTGATTATGGATAGGGTGACAAGTCCTTAGTGTACCAGAATGGTTCGTCTGTACTTCACCTTGAGAAAATACCAGAGGAGCACCTAGCAAAGTCTCATTGGACAGATATTGAGATAAGGGATGCTACAGATCTGATTTATCAAAATTTGCAGAGACTAGAATTATATTTATCTCTCATTGTAAGTATACTCCATGTTGTATCATATACTCTTACGATTTTCTGGTTTAGTTTTGGTTTTGTGCAAATGTGATTATCCTGGTTATCAATTTCTTTTCTTTCTTCGGTCCTGATGCATTTGATGCTTTTGCAATATTCATGCTATTACCATTTTGGATGATAATGACATAATGTGCCATATCTTATATAATCTATTAGGACAGAAGAATTTAAGAAATTTCATATGTGCAACTGATTTTTTGAATTTTGACTATGGCTTTTTAATCGGTCTTGTAAATTTTTTTATATGGTTAAGAGATATTTAAACCTTCAATTGTTAATTGGTTTTTATCATGTATGTTCTCACAACAATCTGAAATTGAAGTAGGTGCAGAATTATTTTTACATTGTCATTCTATGGTGGAATTCTAAAATTGGTCATCTTATTGAGTGCTTTAGCTTTATTAATTCCTTCTAGAAATAGCAAAATAAATTCCATTGAGAACCCTTTCACATTCAATGTTGGGATGACATACCAGTGAGAACTTTTCCACATTCAATGTTGGGTTGGGATGACATACTTTGCACATAAATTATCCTGGAAATAAGGATCCTATTAACAAAAATGTCTTCAATAAAGTACTAAGAGAACTAAAACTAAGCCAAACAACTATTTGTGAGTGTTAATAGGAATACTTAGGGAACTAGAACATGACTAAGCCGGAACATGACTAGGCAACTATTTCTAAGCTGTAAAGAAATTAATAAGTTTCTAAGCAGTAAAGAGATTATGGACTTTGTGCTATTCTTTATTTATGGACTTTGTGCTATTGATTATTTACGATATTGACTCCATCATGATCCAAAATTTCTGTGCAATGGGAAATTGTTTCTCATATTTACTCCAACAGGATCCAAAATTTCTGTGAAATGGGAAATTGTTTCTCAGAGGATGTTTTACCAACTGAAGATGGATCGTGTGGTTCATATTCAAGATAGCTGATATCAAGAGAAGGTGAGGAGGGAGGAGGTAAAGGAGGAAGAGAACCACCAGAGGAGACAAAGGAAAAGGCATGTCGGTAGGGGGTGTGGCTTAATGATAGGAGTGGAGGGAGAGAGAAGGTGCATGGGAGAAAGAGAAAAAGAGAGAGAGTGCTGTGAGATGAAAAAAAGACGGTTGTCTATTAAAACCGGGGATAATCAGAAAAATGGTTTGGTTTTGAGCAAAAATATTTGCAATATTCTTGTTTTCAACAAAAAAAAAAAAAGGCCAGTACATGTGGTACGGTAATCATACCAGGGGCAGTAAGTCTAGTCTGAACAAGTAACAAATGAAAACTGGTGGTAAGCATGCTGGTTAATGGTGAGATCCCTGACGCATAAAATGCTGGTCCGTACCAACTGTTAGCCCTTGTTTTTAAGACCTTGCACACAAAGTTTTTGTAGATAATTTGCTCAGTGACTTCGAGCTATAGTGAGCTGCTGTCAGCCAGGTGGATGATACTTATTGTTGCTCTTAAGCCAAAGGATTATGGACTATGTTTACAATTAATGACTAACAGTTGCCAGTTTCTAGTGATTGGAGATCGTTAGTTAGGATAGATAGCTGATAATTGAGTAACATCTAATGGTGACCAATCAATGAACAATGATAATTAGTGATGGCTGGCCCAAGAATGTTGATGATCGGCCATCAACTAGCGAGCCTGTGATGATGATTATTGATCGTCAAGCAATGATCATCTGTCGATGGATGGTCTTCAGCACTTGACAATCAGCCAACAATGATCTTAGGTAGGTGGCAACGAGAATTCACAGACATTCTGTTAGCTTTCTGATCTAGCAAAGGCCGATGATCACATTCAACAGTAGACCAACAATTGAGTTCATTAATTAATAATCCATAGGCAGCTAGAGATCATTGAACATTTATTTGTTAGGCATTGATGATCACTGATCAGCAAACAACTTATCAATGCCAGAGTCTTTCAGTGATCAGCTTTATCAATCTCATGATCTTCTAGTTATGATATAGGCTAATAGTTTGCTACACAATTGCTGATCACTAGTCACTTATCTATTTTATTTTATTTCTTCAACAACCATTTATCAATTAATGATATGTGGAGACCAACCTGCAACTATTAATTTCCTTCAATCATGGTTTATATTTATCAGACCATGGTTGATGAGTAATTTGGGATAGACATCAAGTAAAAAAATGATTTATAGAAAATTTAATTTACAATAACATGCTAATAGATTTATGTTACATAGATATTTTACAAAATATTTACTTAAAAAAATAATATATTATAGTATGAGAAACCCCTTATTACAGTTTCTTCTCTCTTAACCGAAAGTCACAAATCTTATGACTCTCTCTCTCACATGCAGACAGCAGCAAGCAAAGGAAAGAAATGGCGGGCTCAGGGGAAGATGTTATTTATTTTCTCCCATCTTTTCCCTGTTTCCTGTCCTACTCTCCTTATGGGGTTGCCATGTGGCAACTATCAAGGATGATGGTAGTGATGACTGCTATTGCCACCACCACCACCACCTTCTAACTCCCTTTTCCTTTTTCCAACAGTTTTAAATCAGTTGTAATAGGCCACCAAAAACCTACATTCTTTGAGTCTGACCAGTTTTTATTGAGCTAACTCAGGTTTGAGATTGGCTCCTAAAAATCCAGATCAGATTGTGATTGGCCTGTTTGTGAAACTTGTTTTCAACCACCTTATGGACAAACTAAATATAGAAACTTCAATCAGAAAGTAAATTTTGATTTCAACTACAAACAAACAATCTCTTAATGTTAGTTACTTCTACACTACTGGTTCAGATATTGGTGCTTGGAAAATAATGGTGGTAGATGAGAGTATAATATAGTAGATATCTCTTGGAGGCATTTCATTTCTCAATTTTATTTTTTTGTTCATCATTCTTACTTTGCATAGTTTACTGTCAAATTGCTTTTCTATGATGAACTTTGAGTGACAATTGTTTATAATCTGTGCTTGTCAGCTTTCCACCTGTCAAAAACCAAAGAGATTGACATTATACTGGTTACGTTACACCTGCGGTGCAGTTGGCCTCACACTATGTTCAGTGTGGTTTCTGCGACATAGTAGTTTTATGGGAAGCCCTGACATAGACAATTGGATCCATGAAGCAAAGGAATCTGCAGCTGGATTCTTGAAGGATCATGTTGAGCAACCGGTATGCTGCATAAGTTTTGACTACAAACACTATTTGTTCATCTTAACGGCCTGTTGAATGTTTGACTTGTTCATTTATTCCTATTGTCTTATTCTTTTGCAAGAGTAATGCACTATTAGGTCTGGTTTGTGGTTAAGATTCTTTTCTTGAACTTAAGGGTGCCTCTAGCAAACAACAAAAATCTTATCTGGTAGGAGGAAAACAACAGGAACAAAGGTGTCTCTAGCAAACAAAAGGCCATCCTCAAATACATCGTAGCTTGATTTAATTGTTTCGTGCTCGCCATAGGTAGTGAATTTTGAAGTGATTCAAAGCTTCTTGTAGTTTCTTTTGTCTTCTTCCTCCCTATTCTTTTTGTTGCTCTCTCTCTCTCTCTCTCTCTCTCTCTCTCTCTCTCTTTCTCTTCTCCTTTTTCCTGTACTATTTTTTATACTTAATAAGCTTAACACTAGTTTTGCCTCAGAAATAAAACATCTGTAGCGTCTATTGTATGGTAAAATGTTTAAGTGATTCTTGAGTTGATCTGTGGACTTATGCCATCTGGATTCGTGAACCTTAATGGTTATGCTATTAGAATAGAGACTAGGATATATAATAGTCTCTGTTACATCTTTCAAACTTAGATCTTGGGAGTTTTTTATTGGTTTTATGGGCTGACGCTTTTGGTGTCTTGCTTAAAGAGTTTTTGTTAAATACAATGGTAACAATGAAGTTTAGCAATCATGATGGCTTTTTGGCTCTCACCTGGTTTATAACTGATGTTTATATTTATATATATATATGTGTGTGTGTGTGTATGTACATATATATATATGTACATATATATGTACATACATACATACATATATATATATATATATATATATATATATATATATATATATATATATATATATATATATATATATATATATATATATATATATATATATATATATATATATATATGCTAAATCTTTCTATTCTCTCATGGACTGCTGCTGCTATTATGAGATATTCTTTATTTTTCTAATCCTGTTCTCAATCTGCAATTTCAGCTTATTTCCATCAGAGATGAACTTTTTGAAACATTTAGGAAGAGACAAAAAGGTGTGATGGAAATGGAAGAGGTGCAGTTGACTGCTGATTCTTTACACAGGTTAAATTTT
This sequence comes from Musa balbisiana, assembly GCA_004837865.1. Lineage (NCBI taxonomy): Eukaryota > Viridiplantae > Streptophyta > Magnoliopsida > Zingiberales > Musaceae > Musa > Musa balbisiana. Next base: position 4,789,098 of record CM017194.1, read on the forward strand.
ACTATTTTAACTTGATCTCTGCATATAACTGATACCACAAAGTCACCTATTTAATCAATTTCCTAATTTTGCTTGATCATTCTTTCCCCTTCTGGTCATTAATTTTCTGTAAGAAAAGGTAAATTGTCGGTGAATTTTCAAAATAATACCTACTATTATGATTCTTTATGAATATAATTTCCAAATGCTTCTAACATGTTTTCTTTACCTTATTAAGCCTAATGTGAGCTACCGTTAGCCATTTATTCATTGCTTAGTTTGTTCCACAACTTGCTACTGAGTCTCCTTCAGAATCTTTAGAATGTTTCTTTCTTTTCTTTGGTTAGTGTGGCAATGGAACCAAAATTGCTATTATTTGTTGATGCTTGTCTAATTGATTGCTGGATTATTAGTAATCTGCTGTAGAATTTTCAGGATGTTGTTGGCTTTCTGTGAGCAAACAAAAAGTCAAAAGCTACCAGAGAATATTCCAGATCAAGAAATGTTGGAAATAGTCATGGCCAGGTAAAAATATCTAATCTTGAACTGCATAATGCTGCTTTATGCAGTAAAATTGCTATATCCACTGTTTCTGATGGCTAGTGGCGACCATTTTCTGCATCGACTTTGTCATGCATAGCAAATATGGTTGCTCCGAAAACAAATAAATGTCTACCTTTTTTGTTTATCCATGCATCTGTCTGTTTCTTCCTTTTTCTAAACTATTTGTCTTCATATTACATGTAGTGAAATGGAATCTCACAATATGTTGACCTTTTTTGTTTATCTATGCGTCTGTTTGTTTCTTCCTTTTTCTAAACTATGTCTTCATATTACATCTAGTGTAATGGAATCTCACAATATGAAATCATTCCCTTCTGTTATATTGTTACAACATATCGACATGGATTTGTAGTCAGTGCTTCTTAATCAAGAAAATTATAATATATTATTTTTTAACAGCTTTCATGCCTTATTCAGCCATGCTGAGTATTCATCTTTAAAGTTTTTAAATATTGGTAATGACACGGTTAGGCATGATATATGCTGTGCTGGTGAAAATTAATCCATGTCCATCTATAAGCTCTAAATACTGGTTAGTTCTGCCATGCTGCCGAGATTCTTGATTTTCATTGTCATCATATTTCCTTGTTGTCTTCCACTTGTCCATTTCATAGTTCAGACACAGTTATTAAAAACTACTTATGAAGAGAGGACTAGGAGCAGCAATTTGATAACCCTATGTCATCTTCCAAAATAAGTTTCATGGTATATGGTGCATATTGGTGTTGGTATTCCTTGCAACCATGCATAAAGGCTCTTTGATGCAGAACAAGTAGTCAGTTCTACATTCTAGGTTACTGAAATGTGAGGGAAAAAAAAAAGGATGGCCTAGTGCATAATGCTTTTTCACTTTGGACGAATCTTTCTTTACATAACCATAAGGTTTAAGTGTTTAAAAATGTTCCATATCACCACCGACAAGCCACTTTGTTATGATCTTGCACCCAGAAAGTTAATCATAGTTGTCATATGTGACTCAGGTGTATGTTTGTCATTTTTTTTTCCATTTTCTTGCATTTCTTGGATCATTGTTTACAGAAGTCTTGAGTTTGTTAGGTCTCTGTATCTTAGTGTCCGTGGAACTTGCCAAGTAATTGGGACCTTACAGACTATTATTGCTGTCATTGTGGAACACTGAAGTCGACATAAGGAGGAAAACGGTTCCATGTTGAACAAGTCTCATTGAGGTTGATCATTCTTCACATATTGTGTTTGAGATTGATCAAATGAGCTCTAAGTTGCTCTTCGACATGGATATGAGTAATAAACTGATATAATTTGAGCTCAAATTTACTTCAGATCAAACTGATAAATGAAATTGGGGCTCTTTGAATCTGGTTTAAATAAATATAAATTCAGCAATCATCATATACCATGTACACTTTAGCATTCTAAGATATGACTGGATACTTTTGGGATTTGCCATCAGGATTATATACTTATTTATTTGTAAATTACGCTATATATCAAAAAGGGGATTCTTTTAGCAAGTATTTTTGTTAGAAGGAATATTATACAAGTAGAAGAAATTCTAGACACCAGAAGGACAAATCATGAATTTGGAAAATTCTAATGCAAACAAAGTATGCAAAACCAAGATTTACTGGATTCCTAAACTCAGGAAAAACTCCTTTTACACTAAATGCCATAATCCTTAACTGTGAACTGGAAAAGACACTTAAAATCACAGAATATTGTGATTTTTACTGATACCCAGTAACAACTGCATTAATTAATTGTCTTGTTCAATTGCCTGAAAGATGCTTCTCAATCTATTGGCATAATGTTATAGTTTATTTGTGCTTATTGACTTGTTTGTGTGCTAAAAGTACTCTATGCTTGTAACAATTGTATAGCTTATCTGAAAAGAGCAAGCTTGAATTTTTTGCATCACCTTTTTGGCAACCACTAGTTAATTTATTTCTGATGAAAATTTTGTTTGATTTTCCATAGGAAATGGTACTCCCTCACATTTGTGCTCATCTAATCGTTGCTGGCTTGCTTGTTCAAGCTGTTAATAGTGTTCTATATATGTTCTTCCAGATTAACCAGTAGATGCTTTAGTGCAGATATGAGAAAGAGGTGATGCATCCTCTTCAAAATCTTTTGAGTGGAGAGCTTGCTCGAGCAATGCTTATTCAGGTTTCTTTCTACCCTACTTTAAAATGACTGATCTGAATGTCATTGCTTATTTTGTCTGTGGACTTGCAGATTCAAAAGCTGAAACTGGATCTCGAGACGTAAGTTGAATAATTTTCGTCTGGATGTTCTGATCAAATATACACTATCTTGTGATGTTGTGACTGCACTAAAGGAAAACTTTCTATACAGAGCAATGCTTGAGCTGGATCAGATTCTCAGGGCAAATGAAATCAATTTTGCTGTTCTTGCTGCTCTGCCAGCTTTTTTTCTTTCTCTTGTTCTGCTTATGTTGGTCCGAGCATGGGTGATGCAGGTGGGTATCTAATGTTGCTAGATCTTTAGATGTTTTGCAAATTTCTTATGCCTAGTCTGTTAAGAACCTTGGTAGGCTTTGTGAAATCTACATCTATGAATTACTTTTTGTGCTTTTTCGAATGTGCTTAGTGCATTTGTAGTGCATAGTATAGTCCATTTTCTCCTATCATTGAAAATACATTGAAAATATCGTCCATACACCATTGCAAATTTCACCTATCAGTGAAATACATTGTTGTCTGTTGTTAGCCCACTTGAATTTTAATTGCTGTAAGTGGACAATATTAGGATAAGAGTGCAGAAGGCAGAGGGAGAGTTGCTCGCAGGCAAAGAAGGCTTCTTGTTGTCGAAGTTGAGAGGAGACTAGTGCAGTTCCAGACTTGCATGGATCAAGGAAAGGTAAAGATGAACTAATCTTTCAGGTTCTTTAGATTGCTGAAAATTCAGTTTACTTTCTGTTGGGACATGAGATTGTTTCTTATGAGCGTTTTTAGGATGTTGTTAGGTTGAGATCTGATGCTTCTCATCCCCTTTTAGTCACTAACAACTGATTTATAAGTAGGACATGAGATTGTTTCTTAGTTGCAGCAACTGATGGGTCCAATCCTGTCTTCACCTATATTACTCCAAGATTATACAAGCTTCTCTCAAGACTATGATTTTAAATGCAGTTCAACAGCTACATAGAAATTATTATTCCTTGTAAATATGAACCATTTGGTTTGCTCAAACATGACTGCTAGAGATTCTTTTCATTATTCCTTTACAAGTTACACATGAGCTATCGACACAACTGAGTGTATGTATGACAACGTTCATGAATAACATAAAATTCTTTAGATTTTTCACTGTTGAAATCATAGCTGATATTTCACTTGGTAACCTCCTATTATTTACCAAAGAAACATGGATCATGTAGTTTATGCCATTTTTATTGGTAAACAGAAGGAGGATGCTCGATGCATATACGGAATGGTGCTGTATAGCCTCGATCGCCTGTACAAGGCAGCGGAAAGGCATGCAAAGGAAACAGGCGAGTGGATGAGGTTAGCGTCGCGTCGCTTCCTGTAAATTTCATACTGCGACTCTTAAAGATGTTATTGTTGTATGTAATTCTTGTCACGTTGCAGCTTGCAACAGGATATACTAGACTTGGCCAAGCCCGATCTGGAAACTATATACAAGCTAACTGTTACTTCAAGAATGGGGCAGATGTATGATTGCTTGCTTCCTTCTTCCAAACGGCAGTAGTCATTTTCTAATCTTCTACCTTTCAGAATGAATTAAATTTGTTACTTATATATATATATATACATTAGCTTGTATTATTATTCACGAATGAATTAAATTAATATTTTTTTAATCCCCTTTTGGCATGTTCAGGTGACATTTTTCTCGATATATACCTTAAAATTGTCGCTCATGAATGAATGAAGAACATTGTGACTGACGACTTGTCGAGACCTATTTATGCATATGAGATTATGCTGTGACAAGTAGTAGTATGCATGTTTAGTGTATGAGAGATTACGGAGTTCTTTGACTTTTACTTATTTTCACCCCTTGACAAAGTCAGAGCCCATAAACTTAATTGTAAGGAGACACTTCATAATTTTCAGTTTTCCTATCTTTCTCTATGTAAACCGATCTTGAGATTTTAACGATTTTTTTGACTACTAATCCATTGAAATTTTCTAATATTTTATTTTTAAATGTATCTAATTTTTTTATATATGTCAAACTTCATGGTTGAAAAAGAAAAAGAAGGGAAAACATCAAATGCATTAATGACACACTCAACTGCCCTCGCCACCGCTTCTCCTCTGCTCTGTCTCCGTCTCCGTCTCTCTTTCTCTCTCCACCACCCCCCCACCCCGCACCGGCGCTGTAGATTCCATCACCTGGGGTGTGCCGCCAGCGGTATCAGCTCCGACAGCGGAGTGGCCACGGGCGTCGCCGCAGCGGACGGCACCGGTGAGCTGCGGCAGAGCGGACACGTGGCGCTCACCCTGAGCCACTCGTCCACGCACCCCGCGTGGAAGCAATGGCCGCAGTCCGGCGCCCGCCGCAGCACCTCCCCGCCCTCGTACTCCGCGAGGCATATCGGGCACGGTCCCGGCGGCGCCAGCGCCCCGCCCTGGCCGCAGGCGAACCTGGGGTAGAAAGCCTCGATGGCGGGGCCGTCCAGGCCCACCGCCGTCACCATCACCACGGCAGCGGGCCGAGCTGCACGGGGTAGGGTGGGGAGCGGGCGGTGAACGTCGCTCTTAACACGGACGCAGAGGTAGGAGGCGAGCAAGATGGTGGAGACGAGGACGAGGATGCCGACCGCTATGGCGATGCCATATCCGAGGCCGACCCCTCCGGCCGCAGCCGGCGCTTCGGCGAGAGGGGCAGTGAGGGAGTCGGACGACATGGAAGCACATAGGAGAGAGAGAGAGAGAGAGAGAGAGAGAGAGATTATTTGAGGCGGTTGTGGTGCAATAAATAAGTGCATGGGACTTCGCCAAGACTTCATTGTAAATGGTCACAGTGAAGCGGAGAGCGACAAATAGCCGTTTCCAGTGATGCTTTTTCGCCTTTTAGTTAATGAAACTGTAGGTGTAGATTTAGTGACAGATAATTGCATTGGTTTCCAGTTTATTAGTCTTAGAACTCTCACAATGATAACAGCTGAATTAAGCACACACATAAAACAGCTTATCTACAATGACATGATGTCAGGAAGGAAATCATTCATAAAAGGATGATTCAAAGTAGAAGATTTTCCAAATGTCTAAATGTGCCTTATACTCTGAATATTTCTTATAAAAAGTTAATAATGGTTATTTACTGATTCAGTTGCTGACATCCATAAGTAGTTTGTGTGTGGTTTTAGTTGTAGGTCAGTGGTGGAGTTGCTGAACACACAGTTGAGTTCCTGATACTGTACAATGGCATTTCATGATACCAGACACAAAGATGAGCATTATCATAAGCTAACTAACTCTCATTGTTGTACTTTAGCAACCAACAAACAAGCATTTTCTTTCTTATTATTTCTTTAGAGGCATAAGGGACACTTACAGAGCTTAGAAAGAATACAATTCGTGATATCTCAATCTGCCCCACAGGTATGGAAGGTTAGGAGCTCCACAATTTATAGTCCAAATATACAACTAATCTGTGCATCTGCAGTGATAACCAAAAATTGGCATTAGTCACAGAATCAATCACATTGATGTGCATATTATTTTAACATGTAAATTTTTTTTGTTTCAAAGAATGAAATGAAGATGAGATTTGAATCCATAATCTTACAATATAGTATCAAAGAATCTTATGATATACTATCAAAATCTTTTCCCAACCAGACTAACTGACATATTGAAATATATCACTTCATAGTATTAATACTAGCAATTGGTCTACAAAAGTGGCCATGCATATCAGCAACAAAAGGGAAGAGATTACTCATAATTTTCTTTCAATCAAATATGACCACAATCACAGAGAATTCAGCTTTTCACAGTGCAATCTTAATCATCTGATAAACTTTGTGTCCACTTTCTAGAACATCATCTTGAAAAGAATGGGCCTCATTCGGTTGCTCACATTTGAAAATCTCATAAAGCAAAGCATATCATCAAATGCATTCACAGCTCAGAAACCATGCATAGGTATGTGTTCGCTGTTTGTGTGTGCATCTGCACCTAACTCTCGAGTTAATTTTGATTTTTTTTTCCCATACAATAGATGATTTTGTTTTGAGACAACAATACCACTTTTAGCTTTCATATGATCTCTCTATGCCATGCCCTGACCATATTACTCTGTGAAGAACTTTCCTTCCAAGGCTTCTTTGCCATCCTAAGCCACCGCAATTTGTGGCAACAACAAGAGTCCAAATCAAGCAGGATGTTGTGCACTGTTCAATATCTGACCATCTACAGACCCTGCTCAAGAAGTTTGAAATGCTTCCCAAATACTTCTCGAGCCTAGTGTTGCATAATTTTTGTCAAATTGGAGTAAAATCAACAAGGGCTATTTTCCATTGCATAGCTGCTCTGCTCGCTTTATTGGTTCTTGGAAATATTGCAGGGATATGAAGATGGCCTCCTGAGAAAAAAAAAAAAAAGAACCACGAGAAAGAATATAAAGGCATAGTTATAGAAGTGATACTGATTTGATTTCAAGAGTTCTTGTACAATGGGGAGATACCTCAGTCCTTATGGTTCTGCTTCCTTGAAGAGGGCATGTATTCAAGTAAGAATTAAATACATCGTGGACATCCTTTCCCTGGCAAATCATTGCGAATATGAATGCAATCATTGACTCATTTTTTTTGAATTAACAGTTATCATGAAGAATACAAAAACCAACATTTTTGTATATGAATTCTGCAGCTTATAGGCATGAGTAAAACATAGTATTGCTTTTCTTAAAAAATAAAAACAATTATCATGAAGAAAATACAAGCATGTTATATATTTTTGCAATTTCTATGGAACATCACAGCTACAAAAATATAAGATTGGTTCTCATATGCAACATCTGTTATATGATGAGCAGTACAAAGGTCTGTTTGGCATGATTCAGGTTTTTTATTCCATCATGGATGTGGCTATGCAAAACCTTTGATATAATGATGCAAGCTCAACTTGAGAACTGGTAATTTCATAGGTGATGCAACGAAATTCCTCTTGGCCATATGGTCCAGAATATGTGAGATTGAGCTGCTTTTTATTGATTACCAGGCTTCTTTAATCCAACAAGAAAGGGGAATTACTATACACTGAAAAGAAATGGGAAAGACAAAATTGACTAGTTTAGCTAGAACCACTATGTAGCCATCAAAGAGGCAAAAGAACAACATAGAAGAAACAACAGGGTCACATTATATGAGGATAACACAAGCAAAGATTAAGGATACTAAATAGCAGCAACTCACAGAAGAAGAAACAATCAGAAGCACATAACCAAAAAGTTTGAAGAAAGTCGAAATGACGAAACAGGATGCCACTGGTTACACTCTCCAAAGGATTGATGAAGTTGGCTCTTTGAAACATAAGAGAGAACTGGCGCTAGCATCACTTGAGGGAAATAAAGCTATTCTTTAAATAGATATCAGGTTCTTCTACTTTAGAAATTAATGCACCCTCAATATGATCTTTGACTTGTCGTGACTCTCAGCAAGTGGAGCAAAACATAAAAATTTGCAATGTAAAACCCCCTATAGCAGCATGAGATACACCAATTCCCAGATCACATGATGGTCCCAAGTGACCAAAGGCAAGGTACATCTCAAGAGAATGGTTTATAGCTCCAGCCAAATTTAGGGAAATTTCTAATGTAAACATTTTAAAAAAAAATTTGTACCTTCAAATTATTATCTTCTTCTATATTCTCTTCCAAACCCCCAAGTCCACCAAATACAATCAGAAGGTGCCTGTAGAAGTTGAAGCCAGTATGGAAGTAAATACAGACGGGGACAATTATCAATATTAGATGCATAAGAATAACATTGTAATGTCTTTTCAAGCAAGTCAGCATAATGATGAAATTTGGCTACTTGATGTGAAGATTGAAGAATTTATACAAAAGCAACAGAAAGGAATTCATTCAGAACAACAGTAAGTCACAAAAAACATACCTAAATGAAGGAATTACAAGCTCTGATGAAGCAACCACAAGACCATGCTCTGAAGTACCTATAATATGATCATATCCACCCTACAAATTCAAAAGTGAGAATCGTTAGGAGAACATGGTTCCTTATATGAGCTTAAGGATATGAAGAGCAAGAGAGTTTTTCTTCTTAGTTACCTTATATGGGCAGTTTCTGATAACACTGCTGAGGTTTGAACAATAACGAACTTTGTACCCCCAATACATACCTATTTGGTCTCTTGGACTGGAGGAGTCAACTGCTTTTTTAAAACCATCTAGACATGTGGTTAAGGTAATAATCAGGACTAGCACTAGTTGTAGCAAAACAACTTGCTTATTAAAGAAGAAGGAAGCACATGAAACTAAAGAAACCAAATACCAAATCACACTACAGATAAACCACATCTTGGCAATATATCAAGAGAAATAACAAATTACTACCGTCCCACTGTGCATAACAGAAATAGCTGCTGGAAAAAGATAAGGTAGTTCGACTAATTTTCCATTGCACAACTCAGCAAAAAAGGCTTATCAAAAGAATGAAACAATTAAAATGCTTGTGTTCACAAATGATTATAAAATGAAAGCTAAACTGCAAAATCATTTCCACAAACATTTTCTGTTGTAACGAATTTTATAGGATTCTTGGGCTTCTGTTCATTAACAGCTACACTGTAAGATCTATTAGACTATTACCAATTTCAGATTACTTTCACAAGATAATGATTACTTGCTCACTTATATTTAATTTTAATGACTCACATGTCATTAGACTCAAAACAAAGTGTAAATCAAGCTTCCTTAATTTAATAAATCCAATTATCATGCAGGTAGTCTGCAGTTACGCATACAAAATACATCTTGTTACTAGTGAATACGAATTTCATTAAATGCCTGACCCGTAAATGCAAATTGCTAGTCCTGGACTGTTGTGACAATTAGTTTATGAGGCATACTGCATGACTTCATATCTAATTATAATAATGTGATATTAGGACTAGCACTAGTTGTAGCAAAACAACTTGCTTATTAAAGAAGAAGGAAGCACATGAAACTAAAGAAACCAAATACCAAATCACACTACAGATAAACCACATCTGGCAATATATCAAGAGAAATAACAAATTACTATACCGTCCCACTGTGCATAACAGAAATAGCTGCTGGAAAAAGATAAGGTAGTTCGACTAATCTAATTTTCCATTGCACAACTCAGCAAAAAAGGCTTATCAAAAGAATGAAACAATTAAATGCTTGTGTTCACAAATGATTATAAATGAAAGCTAAACTGCAAAATCATTTCCACAAACATTTTCTGTTGTAACGAATTTTATAGGATTCTTGGGCTTCTGTTCATTAACAGCTACACTGTAAGATCTATTAGACTATTACCAATTTCAGATTACTTTCACAAGATAATGATTACTTGCTCACTTATATTTAATTTTAATGACTCACATGTCATTAGACTCAAAACAAAGTGTAAATCAAGCTTCCTTAATTTAATAAATCCAATTATCATGCAGGTAGTCTGCAGTTACGCATACAAAATACATCTTGTAATGTTGATTTTCCTCATAGATATGTCAATTGTCAATGACATATTTTGTGGTTTCTAATTTAAGGATTGATTTGTTAAATTTAAGTAATAATCTTTTTATCTCAATGAACAAGTTTAAATATCTATGCATAGCATCGACATTATCATTTTTCATTTTTGTTTGAACTTAATGACTTATAATTAGACAAGGCCTTGATGCCATGATAAGATTACCCTTCTGTGATCAAGGTGACCAGTATTCAAGTCACAAGAGCAGCCTTCTTGCTGGCAGCGGCAAGGCTGCATCACATTGACTCTCCTGTGCACTGGACCACCCTTATAATAATGTCCAATAGGTTTCTGGTCAACAATCAAGCAGTAGATGTTATCACTCTACTCAGATTTCAGATTTCAACAGTTATAGTCATTTTTTTGTGTTTTGACTTTGCCTACCTTGATAGTAATTAGCTTGCAAACCTAATGCGAAAGGTGAAGACAACACACAAGGATGTGTCTTCTCACATTCTAAGCCAATTACTTCTCCCTTCAACTCTTACCTGCATTTTTAATGTATCAGTACATGACCACATACATGAGCGTGTAGATAAACACTTCACTTTTCATAGATTAAAAATACACGAATGAGATTCCAAATTCATGAAAGGGTTCTCAAAGCAAAGTTGCCTTCACCGGACCTCTATTGGTAGCAGTCTATAATAAAATATCTTAGGATTCAAGTGGCAGCAATATATAATGCCAAGAAAAGTTTAGACTGCTTTGTGAAACAAAATTGTAGAAAGAGAAATTGAGAATAAAAACTTGCATGTACTCTCCAGGCCTTAGTTTGGTCCATTTCCTATCATGTCACTTTCTGCATGTCATGTTCTTTAATACTATTTTTCTTGAACTTGTGATGCATTATTTAGTGCACCATTTCATGAAATGGCACTCGAAGATACAACACCAGAATGTTTCTTGGTTGTTAAGCATGAAAACAACTGACACTTGCCAACAGATCCACTAGCAAGTAAGTTGGTTAAAAATTTTTGCTATAAGCAAATGAACTTCATGCAAGACTTTTAAAATATATGCCCATAGGCATAAAAGTTATGAATCTGCATATCAAAGAATGAATTGAAAGAAGTAACAGAAACCAAAATGTTCTTAAGAAACCATTTACAGGCATATGTTCTTAATAATATAAATCACAACTGAATGAAGAAAATAAACAATCCACTTTACCTATTTCAGTGCCACGATTGTCCCCCATTGCTACAGTTATTCGCTTTCCAGGTTCTAGAACTTCCTCAATCACTACATTCTGTGAAGTACTTCTCAAGTTAGTTCTAATCAATCAAAGTCTTTGGACAATAAAATGTACATCACATAAAGACAAAGAGGGATTGTGAACAAGAATAAGGCACATTTTTTAGGACAAGGCAAACAGCTCATCAGAGGACCTCTGTACTACAGTTACCAGGCTTCTTGTATCGCAGGCCAGTCCCTTCTCAAACTGGTACACTGTAGAGTATGTCACCAAGTACAGCTGTTGGTCTGGTCAAGTGTGCACTTTTTAACTTATTTTTTTATTGTTTTAGTTCTTTTGAACAATAACATTAAGTATAACACATATTATGATCATATTTATCAACTATGATCATAGTAATGTATATATTATGCATAATATCTCAACAAAAATAGTATATAATAATGAATCATAGACAATCATCATAATTAAGAAGACAATACATGATAGCCAATGAGTCAAACACAATATGTAAATCTCAAAGTACTACCATCCCATACTATAAAAACATGTCAAGGTGGTGTGGGGTGCGGCGTTTAGATTTTAAAGGCACCAACATCAAAATTGTAATTCTGATTATTGTATTCATCTAAATATTGGACTGGGCCTGAGATTGGTTGGTTGGCTATAGGGTGTATACAATTGCACATGTAGCGAATTATGCTGATCCCATATTTGACTAGCATCAAACCCCTTACCAATCAGTACCAGCCACATACTGATCAGTACCTTAAGGTTCACTTTAATATCATGGCTTATATCACCTAGCATTTAACGCTTCATGCATCAATGTGCCATCGGAATGATATGCAAAGCAGTACAAACAATGGTATGAATAATGATATTGCAATTTATGACTATCAAAATGGATGATTGGAAGATCTACTCCTTAGCATGCTATAGAATAAAGAGTGGCTCAACAGGGATACTAAAAGTCTAGTGGCGACAGTCATTGGGAAAACTATTTTTGAAGATATCACAATGCACAATGCAATCTCGTAAAAGTTAGAAGTAAATGTACAATGGGTCTCCAAGGCAAACATCTATATATGTAAAGTAGAATGTCAGAGTTAATAAATCAGGAATATTCAAAGATCATGTCAAGCTTTAAGTAAAACATTATATAGAAACTTCTAAATGAAAAATGTTTATAAGCTCTAAGGAGAACAAACCTTATTTAACCCTACATCTACAACTGTGCCCTTTGAATTTGGTGGATTCACATCCAATGTGACACCTGCAGTTATGTTGGGCAACTCATTTTAGGTCAACAAGTCATCACCTGCCAAGTTTATCTAGAATAGGAAATTCTAACATCCAATAGCACATAGATATAGAAAGAAACCTACATCTTAATGCAGGACAAACATATGCAATAGAACAAAAACAAATTTGACAAAAGATGTGTATGAAGACTGTAATGCCTCTTTGCTTCTTTCTTTACTTTCGCAGCACGAATTTGGTATCAGGTTCAGGAATGTAAGCTTGGTGAACATGTCTCCAGATTATCGGTAGTTAACACTAGGAAAACTATTTTTGCGTTTGATCATTACCAATGTGCTTTTTTGTTTTTTTCATTTCAGGAGACCACTAATACCATATGTCACTGAACAAATAATTAAATACACTAGCAAAACAGAAGGAATCAATGCAACTTTAGAGGAAACAGGAAATATCTCATCAAGGAACAAGACAAGCGAAACACTATAAAATTTTTAGTTTCATACTCCATTATAAGTTTCCTCATCATAAAATTTCAACATTTTCTACCACTCTTTTTAGCAATCATTAAAATAATTCCACTAAGAGATTTAATATGCTTGCATATTCAAACAGGATGAAACAAGAAGCAGAGGAAACAACTTCACCTTCACGAAATGAACACCATTCATGTTTGCGCAGGTGATGAGGGGCATCTAGAGGAGGAAGCAAGCCCTGAACCCAAAAATAAAGGTTCACACAGAAAAATATTCAAGTGAAAAAACAGACTTTCAAGCATCAATAAATATCTTTGTCAGTACCAATCTGTCCTCACCACAAATTTTAAGCTCTTGTGCATTGGAAAGAGACGGCGTCGCAAGTACTGTGGTGTTTCCAAGTACCGTAGTATCATTGTAAGAAACTCTGCTCCACTTTCGCTCTCATCCCCATCATGCACTGTTCTAACCACTGTATCAACATCTGATGATGCTCTATTGTCAAACACTACAACCTGTTTAAACATAAGGAATCTCCATCAGAATAGAGAGTATTTATGATCACAAACATTTGAAAACAAAACCACGATCCACCAAATGTCCCTTTTTTGTCATTTGAAAAGGAGCACTATATCCTGAGAATTGGTCACAAGGCTTCACAAGGTCATCCTAGACAATAGGTGGGTTACAAGAGACAGTGAGAATATTCAAGCCCACAGGCCACACAAGGCAATACACCACCATAACGGTGTAGAAAATTATGCAAGATGGGGACGAAACCCCACGCCTCCGAGACGAAGAGACACAGATGCCGTACCATCCAAGATAAATCGAAAATTGACAAACAGCTCATGCGCAGAGTTCAGTTTAATCGTAAAGGCAATTCACTGCTTTGTTGAACAGGTAGCTATTACCATGCAATTCAAAATACACAAGAGAAATCCTGACCTCATCGATTCGGAAGATGGTGGCCGCACGAGCAACCTGACCTGCCAACTGAGTTAAGAAGAGGGAGGTAGCAAAGATGGGTCGGCAACAACAGAAGGGCTTCGGATATTAAATCAATCGAAGGGTTCTCATGAACAACATACAAGGGTGGCAAGCTCAAGGGACTGGGCGTTGTCAATTATGAAGCCGGCAACAGCGATGCTGACTGTAGGTTTCTTCTCCTCCTTCGTCGTCATCCTCGTCTTACCCTCCTTCCTCTTCCTCTTCTTCCGGCTGCTGCTCTCGCGGAGATGACCATCATTCTCAGCAGTCTCGGATTCCATCGTTCGTGTCGAGCACTTCTCCTTTCGACTCGTTTTCGACCACTCCTTGCGATTTAGGGCGCGGCGACGAGGCGAGGGTTTTTCGAAGTTGCAGAGGTTGGACCCTAACGTTCCGGTCGGGTTGAACCACTACGTAAAAAGCCGACCGGTTTATTCTGAATCAAAGAACAGTCTTCTTCGACCAAAATCTCACGCGCCGCCCTACTTCATCTCCGTCGCCGAGCACCCGAAGCACCGCTGCCCAACCTTCGCCCGATTTAGGTCGCCCTCGCCGACATGTCCTCACCTATCTTCGCCGGAGAGAGAGCGAGAGACCGATCTTGATGCGCCACGAGAATACTATGGGTCGAATTGAGCCCTTTCTGTTTTGGGCCGCGATTTGGGCCCGAACTTTAGTGTTAGTCAGCGTCTTGCTGCCGCCGCCTTCCACGTGAATGGTTTATCTGACGCGAGGTTACGTCACCGTGCGGGGACGCGACAAACCGACCCACATTCTGTCACCCGAAACACCCACCACCACACGTGTCTCCGACTAGATCCCCACTTTAGCAACCGGCGTGTGGGTCCCTTGTAATCTTCTGGTGAGACGTGCATTTTAGCTGTACTTAGTTACGACCACGCACATAGGGTACCCTGTATTACCCATAGGGTCTATCTACATGGTAAAGAAGCCTGTCTATAAGGACCACGTTTGCCGGATCGGCTTCTCGAGCCACCGTGACACTTGCCTTCCTCCTCCGTTCTCCGTTCTGTATGTACTTCGTTTCATCTCCATGACTCTTCTTTTGAGTGATCATTCTTTGTCTTCGTCTTCTAGTGTTATACCTTAGTTCCTGTTTTGCTAGAAGGATTGCGGGGTGGCGCAGGAACGGTCGGTTTTCGGTTTGAGATCGCGAGCTTGGACAGCTAAGGAAGCCTCGCCGGTAGCATGGCGTCCACCTTCGTTGATGCTGGGGGAGAAGGCAAGGAACACCAGCGCCACCACCACCACGGCCCCGAGTGCCACCAGCAGCAGCCGGGAGCTCCTTTGCCACGGACCTTGAGTAGGACCAGGTCCTCCGTTTCCTCCACTGTGGCCAAAGTCACGCCGGCGGCCGCGCCAAAGTGCGTGTGCGCTCCGACAACGCACGCGGGGTCGTTCAAATGCCGACTCCACCGAGTCAGCTCTCACGGCCGCTCCACGGCATCGTTCATCGCCTCTCCTAATCACCAGCCGCCCACGTCTGTTTCATCCATCCACACCCCTATTGCATGAGAGCTATCTGCTTCACTTGGCATGTGAGACTTCGACTCTGCAACAGCCTGAGAAGTGTAATGAGTGGAGTTTGCTGCAGTAAGTTCTTAAACAGATGATGAGAAGCTACATAACAAAGATGAAAACATGAGTTGAAATTTGAAAACACAATTAGAAGGCATTACGTTCCAATACAGAGGCAAAGCCTGTGACTCAAGAAAGCTGAAATGGTAGCAGTGATACTTCATGCACTAATGGTTTGCTGAAATAAATTAGCTCAAGCAAAAGAACAACTTTATTCCACAAATGATGCTGGAGATCTGTAAGTCAAAAAGCTTACACAGTATCAAAAATCAATACATGGTTGCTTTTTAGCTCCTTCACTGTATGAAAAATATTTTTTTAAAAAAACTATTTTTTAATTAAAAACATTTTGGACGTTTGAAAAAGACAGGACTGTAGTGCTTTTGGTAGGAAATCATACATACATACATACATACATAATGTAGCCATATCATTAACAGGACTGATGAAAAAGTCAAGAATGCTAACCAGCCTTTCCAAAACTCCTATTATGTATCATCTGTAGAACAAACAGATGTTGCTTTACAACCAGAACATCAATTACCTACTTATAAGTTAGTATGTGAAATGTATCCATCTCTTCTGTTGCTACTGTAATCGGCAACTATGAGCAGTCTGTATCGACAAGGATAACGAAATTATATGCTAGTGTCCTTTCTGATGGTCCAGAGTTCTTACAAGGTCTCCACAAAGATATATGGCAAACCTGTCCTGTAGAAGCTTCCTGCAAGTTAGCAGTCTTGACAGCAGAACTTTACTGTCCCAGCTCTAATCCAGCCATGCTCAAGACGGTCATATTTCGATGCTTCTGTGACTCTCGTTTCATCTAGTGTTATACCTTAGTTCTTGATTCAAAATGAGTGCATAGAGTCGCTCATTCCATGTATCTGGAACCCCGGGTAAGCACCAGTGGCTGCAATCCTGCTTGTGGAGAGGGGTAGGTCCTGAGGAACCAAGGTAGAATACTGATAAATGCCCATCTCTCCTTTGAGCTGTCATCTCAGTTACATTCAGCAGACCCAACTCTAGTGCCTGATTCTCAGTTGAATTTGCCAAGGGCATGTTTCTAAATGGTTCCAACAGTTGCACCCATGCTTTTGATGACACTGTAGATGAAACTAGATCAGGAAGTGTTTCTAAGTGACAATTCCCTCCTATTTTCCAGTCCCCACCTCTGCGATCAGTCACACAAACTTCTTACAAACCTCTCTCAGTAAGTAAATAATTACTTCGTAATAAATGAAAACTATTAAAAAAAACTCAGGGGAAGAATGAAAAGTTTACTTGTACAAACCTGAAATGAAAGGGAGCATAAGTGCCAAAGACAACATGAGTCTTGCTCCTATCAACTTCACATCATTACCTATATTTGGGAAAGTCTTGGATCCATTCAAACAATGTCTGAATTGATCTCAGATAAGCATCAGAAACACTCATCTCCATCTTCACATCATTACCTTCTTGGAAGTAGCAACTCCTGAATCAGAGAACATATTTATTGTAATCAAAATACTCGTCAAGCCTACTGTTTATACTTCAACTTTCCCAAATATAGGTATGGTGCATATAATCACTAGTCCAATTCAAGAAAAAATTTAAGACTCAAGGATATTTTGGGTCATAAGGATGCTATTATAGGGATTGAATAATCATATTAATTGCCATATTTCATCTTCATTCCTGCATGCTTTTTTTTTCTTTTTCATCCATTTTGTCCAAAGGACAATAGAACTAGATGTAGCACTTGGGGTTTCCAACATGTAGACAAGCAAAAGCAGGCCCACTAATTAAGTCATACAGAAATGTTTGAATGAACAAATATAATTTTTATATAAGTCTCTTTCTAAAACGAATATAGAAAATAGTGTTCATATAGATGGGAAGATAGATTAGGCTATAAAATAAAAGAATGAGGCCCTATGTAATAGTGATATAAGTTGCAGTGATAATAGTATAATACCTCATCCCCCACAGATGATAATTCACAAATGTGAAGAATATCCCCATCTTAGTTCACTCGAGATAGGACATATTTGAGCAAGATGCAAATGTGATTATAACTATATACTGACCCTCTAACAGTCTTCTCGTAGTTCCACCAATGCCCAGTGTTAAAGACAAGCACATCAGCATCTTTCCACCTGCTGGATGTCCAATCTAGGACATCCAGTCGAAGTGGTCTTAATTTGCTCCGGTAACCCTGGTGGGGGACTACTCTGGAGAACCAGAAATGGTGACCTGTAATACTCCACAGTGCAATTGTATTCTTCAAATTTGAAAACCAAGAAGCCCATATGTTTTGTAATTAGGCTATCATTGACTTCATAGATCGAGCTCTTGTTAGAAACCCCCATGGAAAGCATGTAGAGGAGGGACTCCCATTGGTTCCTCCCTATCGAATGACCAACAAACACCAACCTTCTGTTCCTTAGTTTCTTCAGCATCTTCTTTGTGTTAAATCTGGCATCGAATATGAAGAAAAAGATTTAGAATGATTAAGTAATTTTACATTATTACATATAATCTCTATCTAACAAACTTCGAATTTAATTTATTGATAAAAAAATTATTAAAGGCAAAGTGAAAATCAGTAGAAGTAAAGTTGTACCATTACATCTGCACAAGTATCACCATGGCAATGGCTCAATAACTAACCACTTTCTCTATGCAAAGGCATAATGCAGATCTGACTTCACGACTCATTGCTAGTGAGCATGCTTTGCAATGAAGATTGATCTAACCAGCAAGGGGAAAAAATATATCAAATTTCAAAATTTCAGAATCTAAATCAAGGTTTTTAATGCCACCAGCACAACTGCTGGAAAATGTAAATAGACCTATAAGCAAATAGTGTAGCTTCAGCAAGCAATCAAGCACATTCATGAAAGTTAAATTGCCACAAATATTTGCAAGTGTAATTTTGGATGACAACACGGAAGTCACATCAAGACAAGAAATGAGAGCCTTATTCAAAAGCCTAAGATTAAAATGTCAATGACACCTTCAATGGTACAACTGCCTTTTAGTGACTGAATTTCCTAGTTCTCAACTGCAGCTAATTAGTAATGTACTGCAATTATATGATTTATCCTTTAAAATGAAGGATAAGACAAAAATTTGGAAGACTCAAATTGAATTATGCATATTTATAAAGGAAAAGTTTTGCAATTTTACATGATAAATAATTTCTTGCATCAGTGCCAAGAAATTTTGGAAATCAAGTTCAGAGTTTCACCTTTCTATTGATAAATCGACCCTTGTTTGAAATATATCCATAAAGAACTGCCTTGATTCTAATCAAGTAAAAGAGAACTGAATAATCATTTTTTTAGCAAAATATTGCACTGAATTCTTCTCAGTTAAAGTGTTTCAAAACTATCAAGAAAATAATTTAAACTATTAATGTCCTCATTCCAAATTACAAATGAATATTCAGGAAAAAACTTTAATTTAAGTCAACATTAGATGAATTTGTATTTTATTGTAATGCCTCAAATCTTTAATTCTGACCAAACATACCTTCTTTTGCACTGACATTTTAAGTCAAATAAGCAGTATTTGAAATCAAAATGACTCAAGTTGCTAGTTGTACCTTGACAGTGAAAATCTCGGTTATACATGGACCAATAGTCATCATGTCATCCAAACCTTAACCTATCAGAGTCATGATAGGGTCCAAGTCCAAAAAATTCAACTTCTGTTGAGTTGGGTGCTCTGATAAAAAATCGACACAATCAAAAGCAAGATATGCAATACCGTACCATACCGATGTTTCGAGGTTAGCTCGGTATGGTACGATACCATGTATCGCTCGGTACACCAGGGCATACCGAGCGATACATTAAGGCGTACCGAGTAATTTTAGCAGTGCTATAGTAAGCATTGTAGCACTGTAGCATGTTTCGTCCGGTAGTGGACGGTTCGTATACCGGTATACCGTTGGATCAGTATATACCGCTCATACCGGACGGTACTATTTGAAATTGCATACCATGATCAAAAGACTTTTTCCTTACCCCCTGCTTCTGCTAAGAGGATTATCCTGAACCTGGTACTAATAGCCAAAATGGAACAACCTACAAAGACCTGGTGGCCTCCACTCAAACTGTATCAACACCAGCAACTTCAAGTGATACATACATGAGTTGGACTACCATTATATGTATAATCTCCTTATTTGCATTTCCAATTATTCTCATTCAATTAGCTAATTTATAATAGAGATTTGGATCCTCCCAATTATTTCCCCTCCTTTAACACTCACATCCCAGCCATATGTTCCTATGAGCCCCACCAGTGACATCAGATCAACCATCACCTGTAGCAATAAATGGCAATAGTTGGACAGTGAGAAGGATGCGCGGTGGAGATGAAGAATTGAAGGCGAATTAAATCTGAAGGTGAGTACCGTAACTCTTTTAGCGAAGATCACAGAAACAAAAAAGATTGCTTTTTTATCATTAGCTAGTGCTTCCACACCCATCTCAAGGAATACCAGATAAAACCAAAAGATACTTTGCATTAATCCCACCAACACCAGTTGGCAGCTAACAATTATAAATGCACCGACAACAGAAGGCGACATGCAATTTCCTAATTCATATTCTGAAGAGTGAAGAGTCACAGTGTGAAACCAAAGGTTAGTGTTCTGATCTTCTCTGTCCTCTCGGCTTAATAATATGGAAAGAAAGGTAGCAAAAGATGTGGCTAACAAGAAAAGGAAAGATTTTTGCAACTAGAAATTACACAGTAAATCACTAAAAAAGTTCAGCTCGTGATCGAAGACAAATCGTAGAATAACAGAGAATAAGAACGATGGAGCAAAACGAAAGGAGTTGGAACCTGGGGAGATCGCAGCCAGCGGGCTGCCACCGCCACTTGGTGTAGAATCGATCGGACCACCCGTTCTCCGAGCAGCGGAAACCCTCGTCCATGAAATCACAGTCCGTGGACTCGTACAACGGATACCCCCTCGTCCCACACCCACTCTCCCTCGAACCAATCGTATTCTCCGCCGCCGCTGCCGTCGCTCCTCCCTCTCTCCACACCGCCGCCCTTCGTCCCAGAGACCCACAGCCCCCGATATCCTCCGCCACCGGGCCACACCCAGCTGTAGTCCGAGTGGGCGAAGCAGAGCAGCGACAGGAACAGAGCGGCGGTGAAGACGACGAACCCTAGAAGGCCGACATGCTCGAAGGGCTTCACTCCCTCACCAGCCGCCGAAGCGCCTCCATGCCTGCCCCTCCTCCTCCTCCGCCTTCCCCCCTACTCCTCGCAGGCGACCTCGGCAACAGCGGCGACGAGTTCCTGGCAGATGAGACGCGGCCCCAGACCTCCATGAGCACTTTGGACCTTCTTTTTTGCGCGTGAGCGTGACAAACGGAGATCTAATCTACTTTATGGAATAGAATGAATTGGAGGAAGGTAAGGTTGACGTCGACGCAATGTAAAAAAGGCCGGCGGCAGGGAGCACAGGCATCCATGGCGAGTTATGAACTACGCTTCTCTTCATCCTGTCAAAACTCACTCTCTTCAGTCTTGTCGCCATTTGGCACTCTGCCTTCTGTCTTCTTTTGGCGATCCGATGAGATCTGTACGCGTTCTCCCGACAGCTCGCAAGTGAAACGAGCAAAAGAGAATGGAAAACGAGGGAAGCGGACCGAGGCGGCTCCTTAGAACTCGCTCGTCCAAGCCTCTCCCCGCTCGATGCCCCTCTCCTTCTCGATCGCTCTTCCGAACATCTCGCCTTTTATGTCCCCCCCCACCCCTTCTCTCACTCTCTCGATCTCGATCGATCGAAGGTAGGCTGCGGCAGAGAAAGGCAGGATTGAGGATACGAGGTTAGTTTTTCCCCTTTGGTTTGATTTCTTTCTAGGGTTCTGTCTCTTTGAAGCCGTCAGAATTCGCTTTTAATGTTCGACTCTTTAGCGCTGGGTTGCAATGTTGTTTTAGAAGCGGATTAAGTTGCGCTTTAATTGTTTGTTAACTTCTTTGTCGAAGCCTAATTTGAAATTGAGGTTCTTGAGTTGATTCTGTTTGTATACTGTGTTCGATGTGTGGGTAAGTTTGCTGTGGTGGTCGAATTCGGATACATTAGGGTGGTTTTTCCCTCTTATTCTCTCTCTCTTCGACAGAACTAGGAAGACTCTGTGACGAGGGAGACGCTGCCGTTGGCTGCCTAATTCACTGTCGCATAACAATAGCTTTGTTTGGGCATCCGATTAAACATGTCTCAGATGGATGAGCTTCAAAGGAGTAGGACTCTCACCTGCGTCCAGGCATTCTACGCTGCAAGATATGCCAGGGAGGACAACGTTCCATGTCAGATTGAGGAGGTAACGTGAGAGGGCAATCGAATACGAGTTTATTAGCTTTTCTAAGTATTTAGATTTTGGAACCTGGGGAGATCGCAGCCAGCGGGCTGCCACCGCCACTTGGTGTAGAATCGATCGGACCACCCGTTCTCCGAGCAGCGGAAACCCTCGTCCATGAAATCACAGTCCGTGGACTCGTACAACGGATACCCCCTCGTCCCACACCCACTCTCCCTCGAACCAATCGTATTCTCCGCCGCCGCTGCCGTCGCTCCTCCCTCTCTCCACACCGCCGCCCTTCGTCCCAGAGACCCACAGCCCCCGATATCCTCCGCCACCGGGCCACACCCAGCTGTAGTCCGAGTGGGCGAAGCAGAGCAGCGACAGGAACAGAGCGGCGGTGAAGACGACGAACCCTAGAAGGCCGACATGCTCGAAGGGCTTCACTCCCTCACCAGCCGCCGAAGCGCCTCCATGCCTGCCCCTCCTCCTCCTCCGCCTTCCCCCCTACTCCTCGCAGGCGACCTCGGCAACAGCGGCGACGAGTTCCTGGCAGATGAGACGCGGCCCCAGACCTCCATGAGCACTTTGGACCTTCTTTTTGCGCGTGAGCGTGACAAACGGAGATCTAATCTACTTTATGGAATAGAATGAATTGGAGGAAGGTAGGTTGACGTCGACGCAATGTAAAAAGGCCGGCGGCAGGGAGCACAGGCATCCATGGCGAGTTATGAACTACGCTTCTCTTCATCCTGTCAAAACTCACTCTCTTCAGTCTTGTCGCCATTTGGCACTCTGCCTTCTGTCTTCTTTTGGCGATCCGATGAGATCTGTACGCGTCTCCCGACAGCTCGCAAGTGAAACGAGCAAAAGAGAATGGGAAAACGAGGGAAGCGGACCGAGGCGGCTCCTTAGAACTCGCTCGTCGTGACGACGTGTGTCAACCCGTCGACATCGCCGACTGGTCGTCGGTGTGGGAGCGGATCTGGTCGATCCATGTCCAAGTCGGATCCTAGTCGGGTCGGATGTGATGTTGGGAACCATCTACGCACCGTCGTTGGATATCCAATCAATTACCTTCTGGTTGTGTGGCCAATAACCGACGCGAAATGAGCACTTCAGCATATATTTGATGTGGCCGTCCCAGCTGAAGCCTCTCCCCGCTCGATGCCCCTCTCCTTCTCGATCGCTCTTCCGAACATCTCGCCTTTTATGTCCCCCCCCACCCCTTCTCTCACTCTCTCGATCTCGATCGATCGAAGGTAGGCTGCGGCAGAGAAAGGCAGGATTGAGGATACGAGGTTAGTTTTTCCCCTTTGGTTTGATTTCTTTCTAGGGTTCTGTCTCTTTGAAGCCGTCAGAATTCGCTTTTAATGTTCGACTCTTTAGCGCTGGGTTGCAATGTTGTTTTAGAAGCGGATTAAGTTGCGCTTTAATTGTTTGTTAACTTCTTTGTCGAAGCCTAATTTGAAATTGAGGTTCTTGAGTTGATTCTGTTTGTATACTGTGTTCGATGTGTGGGTAAGTTTGCTGTGGTGGTCGAATTCGGATACATTAGGGTGGTTTTTCCCTCTTATTCTCTCTCTCTTCGACAGAACTAGGAAGACTCTGTGACGAGGGAGACGCTGCCGTTGGCTGCCTAATTCACTGTCGCATAACAATAGCTTTGTTTGGGCATCCGATTAAACATGTCTCAGATGGATGAGCTTCAAAGGAGTAGGACTCTCACCTGCGTCCAGGCATTCTACGCTGCAAGATATGCCAGGGAGGACAACGTTCCATGTCAGATTGAGGAGGTAACGTGAGAGGGCAATCGAATACGAGTTTATTAGCTTTTCTAAGTATTTAGATTTTGGAACTGATAATGATACTTGTACATCTTTGCCGGCTTCAATTGCCTCAGGGTTTGTTTCTGGGTTCAGTTGGCGCAGCGCTTAACAAGTCAGCGTTGAAAGACTTGAACATCACCCACATCTTAACAGTGGCCAAATCCCTGGACCCTGCATTTCCTAATGACTTCGTCTATAAGAAGATTGATGGTATGATGAATTGTTCTGTGCATGTTAAATTGGTTGATTACATGACCCACAACTGAGTAGTGCCTTCTTAACATGTGCTTTAATATGAATATTGGGTTACTGATAACTAATATCTTGCTTGTATCCGAGAACTTCAAATTTGTATATTTGTTGCTTTGGAGGCATTAACTATTGAGATTCACCGCTTGACACCTTGTTATCTGTATTTGTTCTGAAACTTAATTTCTGGTAATTTTTCTGTTACTATTTCAGTTCTTCATATTAGTTATAATTTTGCTTTATTGTGAGTCCTCAGTGTTGTTCAAGAATTGCTATCACTAAATTTTGTGTATGATTGTCAATGCTACTATGATCCCTGGTTTTCATCTTGAAGACTTAATTTTATTTTGATTTAATAGTCTCTATTTGGTCTTGTTGAAAGTAAATGTCAATTAAAGTTTTGTCTGCTCCCTGAATGTCAAGAAATTTGAATATCTAATCCCTCAAAGACTGAATATTACTTTGAAGACTGAATATCAAACCCCTCCTACCTTACTTTTCCTTTCTTTTCTCTTGTTAGTAGGTCCAGCAAACCAAAAGTTCCTTTCTTGCTGGTTTGTTATCAGAGTTATCATAATCATTGATCTTTTATTAATTAGAATTTTTTTGATACTCTTCCAAGACTGAATAGATCTCCTTTAAAACCATGGAGGAGTGTCTGCACTATATCAGATAGGATTTGTAACCATGCCGGACTGGGGCCTTTTGTGCTGAATTCTGCTGGATTGACTCATCTAAGGGTAGGATCAAAGTGTCCTGAGCTGAATCGAACTGACCCAACCAGTAATTTGGCCTTTGACCTTTACAAGAAGGCTAAAATAGGACCGCATAGGTTCTGGCTATGCCCTGAGCTGGCAGAAGATGGTCTGAAGTTGGGCAATATTGCTCCTAACTGTAACCTGCATTGTTCAAATCCAATGTGTTTCCTATTCTTGCAAGTCAGGTTCTTCCATTTGGCATCATATTGAAAAGCTTTCAGATTCTTGCCTAAGCAAAAGTTCAATTTGACTGTTAAACATAACATAGTGCAATTTTTTGAAGCCTGATTTCTTATATATAGTCAGATCATATTCATATTGGTTACTTGGTAACGATTACACAATAGATCTATCACCAATTAAATATCTGCAAGTTATATCTTTTAAATTAGTTCTCTTCTCTTGCTTATGAAGGTTGTTTTTGCTTTGATTTCCTTATCACCATATAAGGAATTTAATGTGCCCTTCTTGTAAAGATGATGCAAAACATAGAGATGTTTTTTTTTGCTATTCATTTAGGGTGATTGCCAGGGATTCTCACTCCATCTCCATCCTATAATCGGTAGCAGTAAAATCTCAAGAAGTTCTAACACTTTTATGTAATTAAGAAATAAGTTTTCTGAAACCAACATATGTGCATTTCTTTTCCCTCGATAAATACACAACTTACTTTAAGTATATAAAATTCTTGGACTAATTTTTTTCTTTTTTATTGTATCTAGTGTTTGACACCCCAGGCACAGAGTTGGATAAGTATTTTGATGAATGCTTTAGTTTCATCAATGAAGCTAGAAGTGCAGGTGGTGGCGTGTTGGTTCATTGCTTTGCAGGAATGTCAAGAAGGTAAGCTTGTTGTTTACTGCTAAGCTGGTTTTAAAATCTTTTAAATGAAAGCACTATTTAAAAGAATAATGGAGTGATTGATTCAAAATTGCATTGTGAGTTTCAAACTCCAAGGCCTTTTATAATTTTGCAGGAAGCCAAAATCCTGATGCAAAAACAGTATTTTCAGGCCTAAAAGATCAAGATTCACTTGTATTTATTTGTATGAGCTCATAATGAGATCAATTATTCATCTGAGTATCCTCAAAACAACTGGCAAGATTGTGGCAAGCATATTCAAACACACAATTTTATTTACATAATTCTTCACAATTGTTTAATCTTCCTTAATGCATAACAGTCGTGTAAATATTGATTACAATCAGAATATAAATGTATCACTAACTTGATCAATCATTATCATTGAAGACTATATACCTCATCATTTCCTAAAGGGTCTTGATCATTGACGAGTAGTATTAGCTAAAAATGTTAGTAGTATTTCATCTCAACAAGTAAATCAAAATTACATGATAAAGTTCTGGTTGCATTAATATATAACTTAATTAATCTAATAGTAGTATGGGCAGGATTCAAATCCAAATCCTGGTATGAAAGCACTACTGATGGTGATTCCTTTGGAGATTCAAAATTGTTCATATTCTCTTTTTGGTTCATAAATTTACTAGGACACATCAAAGCATATGTTGAGTTTGGAATGTTGTATGAGATAGTTTTGGTTGGTGTCTGATCACATAGGCATACTGTAGTTAGGCTGCATCTCTAGTTTGTGCTACAGGTATTTGTACTAGGTATTATATTTATATTGATATGCAATATGAGGAAGTTAGTCATTTTTGGGTGGCTATTCTGAGTCATCATTGTTTGTGATTTTCATTTTACATATAATTATCATTTTAAGCGGCTGCAAGTAGCATCAGATCTCCACAACAATTTCATTGTATGCAATGTCATACATCCTTTAACTTTTTTAGATGCTGTATTATAATTCTTATATGTGGTGTATGGTTAGGTATCTTAACAGGAAATATGTTTTTTGTTATGCTACTTTTTTAGATGCTGTATTATAATTCTTACATGTGGTGTATGGTTTGGTATCTTAACAGGAAATATGTTTTTTGGCATGCTTTTTGCGATATGTGATATTTTTTGGGCAGCAATCTTGAAAGTCTCTGGATTGATGCCAAATTCTGTGGGATTAAATTAAATAATAAATATTTGGAAATCTTCATTTTGTGGTGTGGAAGTTCTAAATATTTGAAAAAATATAAAACTTACACATTTTCTTTGGTGCAATCAACTAGCTGCTAATAGTTATTTTACAGTGTCACTGTTGTTGTTGCTTATTTGATGAAGAAGCATCGGATGAGTCTTTCGGATTCATTGGCACTAGTTAGGAGCAAGCGACCACATATAGCTCCTAATCATGGTTTTCTTACTCAATTGGCGAACTTCGAGAAATCTCTTGGAGGTAATAGACAGTTACAATGCCTTTTGATTTAAAATATTATGATTTAAGATATTGTTCCGCATAATTTCTATTGGATGTTTTGGACATATAAAATAAGAAATAGTGACTTATGAAATACTTGTGTTCTTTTTTCCTTGAAGATGTTTCCATTGTTTTAAAATTTTGGAAGCTTTAATTTTCTGCTTTCAATAATCCTAGGGAAAAAAAATTAAGACTGTGACAGCAGGATAGTTGAGCAGAATGCAGGTGCTATTCCACATAAATAAACTCATATGCACCACAATCTTTTCATTTTTTGTTCCCAAAAGTTTGATGCAAGAAGTTTCTATTCATTGTTAGAAAAAAATCCATACAGGGCTTGTGCATTGAAATCTAGTTCCTTCTTCTATTTTGTTATTTGCTTCCTACCATCTGGATGAGAGTGCTGAGTGATGCCTGTGCTAATTACATGCTGGCCACATAAAATTCTGTCTATAGTGCTATTTATCCACTTTCACGTCAGGCATCACAAGGTGGCATGGACACAATAAACAGTCTGTGTTCATATATAGTATACTTAATTATGCACAACTAATTGTTTATCTGAATGTTTTAACATAAATGTTCCTAAAGTTGCTGATCAATTTTTTCATATTAAACAGTGAATCGAGGCACAAGTTCTATCTAAGCTGATCCAAAAGTCAGCATTCGGAGGTTAGATTTCTTTTGGGACATTTTGTTTGTCAGTTTGCCCTTTCACTTCCTGAGTACTCTATTATTGCTCATTGGTGACTTGGAGGTGTACTTATGGTGGATAACTTTATTCAAAAAAGTTGTTTGTTTGTACCCTGTTAATTACATCCAAATCATATTGCTAGTCCTTCTCTATTTATATGTGCAGATAACAATGCATATTCCTTGTAATATCTGATACATGATAATTTTCCAAGTTGACTATATGGAGTTTCATATGTTTTGATTCTAATTTTAGCTTTCTACACCGTGTGAATGACTTGATTTGTCGGGATAATGAAAAATGACCATGACTTTGATAATATTTGCAAGCCTTACTATGCATTGTTGGGTTGGCTGACAAACTTTTGTTGCTATTGAATTTTTATTTCATTATCTCTGCAAATGACATGTTCTATCGATGTGATTCAGACAAATTATCATACTGCAGGAAATAGGAACATGAGGTTTGCAATGTAGGAAACTTTATATGATTATGTTGACCATTATAGATCAGTACATGTCAAGTTAGTATCTATCTTGTATGTATGACATTTTTGGTTGCTGAGTTTGTTACTTTTCCACTTAATGACATAGTTTAAGTGTTTTAGTACATTCAAGAAAAATGTTTGCAGTTCTATTTGTCATTTATCATATACCAAAACTAGGTAATTTAACTTATTTGTGTTGTGGTGGTCGGAGCCCATAACAAATCAAACATTATCTAACACCATTAGATTGTACATCTTCTAGATTTATCTTAATACTTCAATTAAGATAATTATGAAAGCTTTGTTTTGTTAGGTTACTGTGAAAGCTTTGGGAACTGGAAAGTTCTCTTATCCAAGGATTTCTTGTACATGTCTTCAGAGAATAAGAGCATGGGATAGATGGACTGTTGGGACTTACATGCCAACACCGCAGGTTCTTCACCAAGGGCTATTCTTTTCTGCAAAAAAAATTCTCACATATACTAGTCATAGTATTGTAATATACTTGCTTTGATTGCATGACACAGCAGAAATCTGGCTTCTAAAGTGACATGATATATGAAAACAAAAATGTGTTCTTTTCCAAGTTCAAATGATAAACTCATCACATTTGTCTGTTGTGTGTGAAAAGCCAAAAATATTCGCCATATTGTTGTTATCATAATCACCTTTGTGAGATGTTTGTGATGGTAGAAGATTTCTAAACGCATCTCCCTTAAGCTGCTGTCATGACAATAGTTTTAGATTTTTATTGGTGCTATTCAAACCCTAATTGGAGTCTCGGTAATGTTGCAAGCTGGGATGATAAAATTGCTTTCTTGTCATAATCACAACTATTCTGAAGGAACTGAAGCAGCATAAATGAATGCAGAGCCTGAAAAGGCTTGATGGCAGGAGGTATGACATCTGTTCAAACTCTTTTTATTCATAAAGTGTGCAGTAAAACAACATTAATTACATTATTATTTTGAATACCTTATGTGGATGCATAATCTTGTGCAGGATTTTTAGATCAAACCTATGCTACTTCCTCTTCCTTGTCTCTGTTGTTTATAGATCTTGGCAGATGAAGCCTATAGTATATTAATATATGCAAAACCCAACAAAAAAAAAAACTAGTCAATAAATAAATAATATTCCAATTATTTTTTTAATAAAGCAAAAAAAATAAAAAAAGAGGGGGGGGAGAACTCTCACGTTCCACTTCTCAAGCAGTATCAGCATTTGTAGGAGACGAAGGTGACAAAAGGAAGAACATTAAATAGATTCTTCGCCCAATGCCATGTAGTTGGGCTATTTGGAAACTTTGATAATCAAAATCTAAGAATTATAATTAAACTGGTGCATCTTCTTTAAACTATATATCTCCTCTGAGAAATGAGCTGATGATGGGGATGAGATTCTTTGATGCGCAGGCCATGCATCCGTGGAGGCATGACTCGGTGGAAGCAAGGAGGGGGTTCACGGCAGAAGCGCTTTGCTTGTTTAGGGTTGGGAGAAACCCGTGAGAGCGTGACTGTAGAGTGAATGCCACGGAATGAAGTGACTCACTTCTCCCTTCCTCCTCCTTATCAATGAAGCCTGTCCGAGTTTGTGATCAGCGAGTTCAGCCAAACCCACCCGGTCCCGTGCATGCATGCGTGCGTGCGTGCCGGCGTGGCCACTCGGAGTAGTAGCTGCCACTCTGCTCACGAGGGCGCAGCCACGCCATTGAATGCTCCCTCGAGGTCCGCAACCCCACTCCACTCTCTGCTCCCCCTCCACCCTGCCTGCCTGCATGCACGCACCACCGGTATTAATATGTGGTCAAGGTTAGGGTTTCGGCTGCAGCTCCCCTCCCTCACTACGCAGCCATGTCCCACATCGCCGTCGAAAGGAACAGGAGAAGGCAGATGAACGAGCATCTCAAGGTCCTGCGCACCCTCACCCCTTCCTTCTACATCAAGAGGGTAAGAAGACCACCTCCTCGCTCGCTCCTCTCCATGTTTCCCGCTGTGCGCTCACCGGTTGGTTAGTTGGTTGGTTGATCTCTGTGATGTGCGATAAGGGAGACCAAGCTTCCATCATCGGAGGAGCCATAGAGTTCATCAAGGAGCTGCAGCAGGTCCTGCACTCCCTGGAGGCCAAGAAGAAGCGTAAGAGCTTGAGCCCCAGCCCCACTCCGAGCCCACGGCCGCTTCTCCAGCTGACACCATCACCGACGTCCAGCAGCCCCGACACGGTCAAGGAGCTCGGCGCCTGCTGCAACTCCCCCGTCGCGGATGTCGAGGCCAAGCTTTCCGGCTCCAACGTGCTTCTGAGGACGTTCTCCAAGCGCATCCCGGGTCAGGTGGTCAAGATCATCACCGTCCTCGAGAGGCAGGCGTTCGAAATCCTCCACCTCAACATCAGCAGCATGGAAGACACCGTGCTCTACTCCTTCGTCATCAAGGTTTGCACCCTGCAACCAATCATCATCTTTCTCTCCTTCCAGAAACCGATCATCATCTTTTTGCTCCTCGATCATAACACTTGTAGTGGAAGAGAATTCTGATTCCTTATACTTCCTCGGTCTCTTGTTCTTGTTGTTTGCAGATTGGACTCGAATGCCAACTGAGTGTGGAAGAGCTTGCGTTTGAGGTCCAAAAGAGCTTCTGCGAAGAGATTGGCTACCCAAGAAGCTTAGGTGATGCATGTACTATAGATGGTTGAATACATATTTTGGAAATGATCGAATAGTAGTGTATGAGGTGCCCTCCTGAGTGTCTCATCAATATTCGACGTGTGGTGAGCATCAGAAGATGCTCGAGATGCCCTCCTCGAGTATCTCATCAACAACAATGCGTCTTTTAGAGGGTGAGCATCCAAAAATACCTGAGGTGTCGATAGGTATCTCATCGACACCCGATGTGTCTCTATTGGGATGAGCATCTTTAGATGCCCTAAGTGCCCTCCTCAAGTGAGTATCTCATTGACACTCGACGCACCTCTAAAGAGTTGAGCATCCAAAAATACCTGATGTATTCTTCTCGATAACAATTGGCGTGTCTCTATGAGGGCAAGTGTCCAAAAATGCTCGACATGTCCTATCTCGAGATAAGCATCTTAATGGCACTCGATAAACCCCTATAGGAGTGAACATCTAGAGACCCAAGGCATGCCTCAGCAGGGACATGCTTGAGATGCACAGGTTGGGGATAACATTCGAATAAGGCTCTGGAAGTATGAGACATACCTTGGATGAAATACGCTTATATAGGAGCATGCTTGAGGGGTGTAGGTCAAGCACCCCTGACCCCTTGGAAGAAACCATCCTCGATAGGGACACACTTGAGATACGCAAGTTAGGGATAGCATCCGGACAAGGCTCCAAAAGTATAAAGCATTCTTCGGAAAAAGCTCACCTCAATATGGGCATGCTGCAAATCGGGTGTCATCAACCCCCCTCGAAGGCTTGCTTGAGGTGTGGATGTCGAGTACCCTCGACCCCCTCGAGGGCCTACTTGACTTGCGAAGGTCGAGCGCCCCCAACCCCATTGAGGCCCACCCGAGACGTTGAACAACCCCACCCCGTTTGGGGCTCACTTGAGGAGTGGGGGTTGGGCACCCCTGAACTCCTCGAGTCATGCTTAAGGTGTGAAGGGTTGGATGCTCTTGACCCCCATACATAAGTAATGAAAATAGCATAAGATCAACATGTTAAATGGGCTTAACGTTGTGCTTTGAGACACTCCCAAATGAGCTCCAGACATACACCTTGAGTGAGAGCAAATTATAGAAAAAATATTGAGACTAATAATCATTCAACATATGGTTATAGGCGTGGTAGCCAAGTCAACCTTAAAGACAGTTTGTCTTCTTTTGTTTTCCCACGTGGATGTAAATATGAGATAATGATTATAGGCTACCTCCTCTTGTGCCTACATAGACAAGAGGCCAAACTCTAGAAATATTTCATAAAATATTTTTCTTCCTCTCCTAATATGCATAAAAGATTATTTTGACATACTAATAGATGTTACACTTTAATTTTTTACTATATTGACTATTTTCATCCGTAAGCTAGATAAATTTGATTGTTAAAGGGATCAGGTCAAAAAATCTTTTCTCTGCCCTTGATCTTTATGTAAATAACTCATATAGCCCTAGAGCGACTACCTCAAGAACACCTCATCCAATCTATACACACGAGACTAAATTACATCCAATTGAATGGGACTTCATCAATATTTCTCCTAACAGAACGGAACAATTCTATCAATTAAGTAGTGTAAAAGAATTGAAGAGCAATATAGCTCGTGGAAAATGAATATATATACAATAACTTTTCCTTTCTCATTGTCTTGTATTGCTTGGTAGCCAAAGAGACTGAATCAAATATGGGAACTAGGCTGAACCAATTTCATAAATTATTAACATGAAACTATGATGCACTGGGTATTATTATATTAAATGAACTCATCCAAAACCAGCCCAAGAGATGATGTGGTCAGTCCCAGAGGTGGATCTATGAAAATAAAGAATTTCATAGTAATTATATTCATATGATCAAAGACATATATGTAGCAATCACTAGCATAAACACAATAAGTGTCTTGTGTGCTTCCTACACAATAAAATTGCTACAAAAATAATCTTACAAGTCCAAGATTATCTTTCCAGTTATATCTAAGATGAACTTCCATGAAACTTTAAACTTGAGCTACGGGTAAAAAATCATAAGCCAAATGTTTGACGATACATAGGATTAATATCAAACACCTGAAGTGCAACATCAGCAAACTAGAAAATGACGTATGAAAGCATACCCGAAGGCAGATCATCACCGACAATATTTGCTCACGTCCTGTATAAGCATTTCGACCCACATAAACTGCACAACAACAAAAAGCAGCCGCTGCATAAGATGATCACCAGAGTTTATTGCTATCGAGAGTAAAATGTAATCACTAATAAGCGACTTTTTCCCTCTTTATTTACCAGCTGATACTGAAGCAAGAGGAACACATTGTTCAACTACACTCAGGGATACAATATCAATATCAACTAATCATCTAAGATATCACTGTTACTATCCAACAAGAAAGGAGAAGGTAAAACTTACTCATTTATGATCAGAAAGATAACCGTATACTTTCTACTCATCATTTATAATGAGAAAAATAATCGCAAGTTTCCTTATTATTATTTACAACGAGAATGACAATCATAAATTTTTTTCTTTAATTGATATATCTTAGGTTACTAACTTAAGCAGTGAATGGATTAACTTAGGAAACATTTCACGACTTTGATCTTTGTGAAGGTGTTACCTCGGGAGCTTGGGGTTCCTACCTCAGAGACACCTTGGACAGTCTTATGCATATGGGTTCAAACTATGTCAGATTGATTAAGACGTCAATAATATTTTTTCTTGACATATCATTTTCTTTTTTTCTTCATATCGCTTGAAATACTCGAAGAATATCCTACTATGTGGAGTATTATTGAATCCAATTTCAGGTTACTAATTTAAGCAACCTTAATCTTCGTAAAGATGATACCTCGAGAGATTGGGGTTTCCACTTCAAAAATACATCGGATAGTCCTATGTATATGGATCCAGACTATGTCGGACTAACTAAGACGTCAATAATATTTTTTTTCTAATATATTATTTTTTTCTTCTTCATATCATAAGATGCTTGAATAGCTTGAAGAATATCCGTGGAGTATTACTGAATCAAATCTATGCATTTTTAGCTGCTGTCATATGCTGAAACACCTGCACGCTTTGAGCCACTGTTACAGTTCTTGACAACACTGCTAACAAAAAAAACTCCGCAATACTGAATTTTTTTGAGTCCAACCTTTAGATCCTTTGTATGGAATCAATAATGCAGCTGATAGAAAGACATTTTGGAAACTAAAATAATATACATGAGTGGAGAATTTGTCTGCAAATTAACTAAGCTAAGCTGTATGCCAAAAAAGATAAACAAACAAAACTGTTTACCTTATGAAAAAATTAACGAAGAAATAAAGACAAAAATCAAAAGGTTGATGAAGGGGGAAATCTATGGCCAGTAAGTGAACACGGCTGTCTGTCATCAACACCTAATAAGTATCAGACCAACATTCAAAGTGAAATAACATAATTAAGATTAAATCCTATCATATTCCTTTCTAAAAAATAATGATGTATTTGTAGCTCTAAAGAATTGGACATAATACAAAGATATCATATTTATCAACAGTAAATAAATAATGCTAAAACTACTTCTAGAATTAGCTTTAGATTGTTAGAAGAATATTAGAAAAATCTAGCATGCTTAAAAAAAATTATCGATAAAAAACTTTATACAACCCTCGGAGGTTAAAATCAAAAAAATTGTCATCAAATGGAGATGTTGAAGATCGATCCATGCTTCAATAACAAATAAAAATTTCATTTTAGACCCTCTAATATATCTATCTTAGGTTGGATGAATATGCTAGGGAGAGTAGAACGAACAAGTTCTAAAGTGACAATAGTTCACAAGAAGTCGTTTGTTTATGCTCCCCCCTATTGTTTATATGGATAAACCACCGAAGAGGAATGTTAAGGGTCGTCACAAAAGGAGCCTCTTAGCTTGTCAAGTATAAAAACAGTCTTTCTATGTTAGCCCAAGAGTCAGACCTTTCCTATTACTTCTAATCCTTATAAAAATCTTAAAATGACTTAACGTTAGAGGACTAGGTCAGAAAACCCCTTCTGACGTTGGTCTTTATGCAGGAGCCTTTTGAGAGAGAGATCATACATTACCTATACCCCTTAGAGCGAGGTGAAGACCACATCGAGGTCATCTAGAACACCTCGGAGTGAGACGAAAACATCTGAAGATGTTGAAGATGGAGATTGATGGAGATGTGAAGATGATCCATGCTTCAATAACAAATAAAATTTTCATTTTAGACCCTCTAATATTTTTATCTTAGGTTGGGTGAATATGTAAGGAGAGTAGAGCGAATAAGTTTAAAGTGACAATAGTCTATAAAAAGTTGTTAGGCTTATCCCCCCCTCCTTTGTTATTTCTATAGATAAAACACCAAGGAGGGAACGTTGAGACCATCACAGAAGGACATCTTAGCTGGTCAAGTATAAAACAGTCCCTCTACGTTAGCCCAAGAGTCGAACCTTTCCTATTACTCCTCATTTCCCATAAAAATCCTAAAATGACTTAAACGTTAGAGGACCAAAACCCCTTCTGACATTGGTCTTTATGTAGGAGCCCTTTGAGAGAGAGAGAGATCATACCTCACCTTAGACTCCTTAGAGCGAGGTGAAGATCACATCGAGATCATCTAGAACACATCGGAGTGAGACGAAACCATCTCGACGTTGTTTGGAGATATCTATGAATGTCCCTATGTCTTCGGGTTAAGACCAAATCAGAGGAACTCAACCATGGATGGCATATCTCCTAAACTTTCCTTCTGCATTCATTAGATTAAGATTAGATTATGGCTAGTCTCTTCTTCTATTTCTCCTGCCTGATCAATATAAACAATCAACCTGATTCTAAGATGGAACAGTGGTGAGACAATATCACGCTACCTTTTCATCATCTTTCTAGCTCTAATAATATCATTTCGAGAAAAATGGTATTACTTTATTTAACCTTAATGAATTAAAATCTCTCATCTCACTTCTCACCTTCGAGTCCCCAATTTTGCTTGCGGATGGCTTTTGTCTGACGAGGAGGATCCCAATTGCATACAACAGTCTGTATCTCACAGTCAATCCTTACTATATTGTCCTCTAAAAGACAACCTCTTACCTTTCCCGGACGGCGGTCGACAGCAGGTGGTTTCCCCCTCCCAGTCTTCCTCGAGAGCCCTTCGCGATATCCTCTCTTTGGTCCTTTCCTAACCGTCTCGCGCTTTCGAGAACTAGAGATTGTCTCGAGATTCCATTTCGTTTATCGTTTTTTCTTGATGATGCGTTGCGACAGGTGGAGTTTTGGTGTCGAACGGATTTTCTTGATTCCACATCAAGATGTTGTTCATGATTCGTGCTATCCGGTTTTGTTCTTGTGAATTTGGTGCATCCTAGCGCCTCCGTTGCGGGTTTCCGTGATCCCCTCTTCGAGTTCTCTTTTGGCCATCGATGGCATGGCGTGCAGCGGTTTCAGGATACGAAGAAGTCGTATCAAGATTTTTACTTCATGTCGGCGGCATGTTTGTAGTGGTTGCAAGAACTAGTATCGGAATTGACTTAACCGATCTGATATAAAGAAATTGTATCGAGATTCAATTTCATGTCAAGAATCGGTCATTTTTGCTTGAAAGAATTTTCTTGGGTGGTAGAGCAACCTAGGGCTGCAAAATTATTCATGTTTTGTGCCACCCTCTATGTGTTTGTACTTTGCTCTGAGAAAGGGAATATGAGGTAGGGGTGGGTTTTAAGAGTTGAGCATGAAGCTGGTTGGGCCGAAGCCACCAATATCTTTTTGGTTTTGATCTTTGATGTTTAATGGATGATATATTCTGGAAATTAAATTGGGAATGCATTGTAGAACTTGGAAATTTGTTAGCCAGATCATGCTTGTCACTCATTCAATTGGCCATTTGGTAGCTCCTTCGAGGACTCAAATCCTTTACTTTTTCCAGTCTCTTCCTCTACTATTTCTAACATGTTTTACCATGTGCGGATATACTTGAAGTAATTGTCTTTTACCTGTCACTTTTATTACATGTTTGAATCGATGGTAAAATGATATGAAGTATCAATATTTCTTGTACCACTCTACTATCGTTCTCTATGCTATGTTTAATTTCAATTAATCGGCTCTATGGTTTCATCTAATATTAACCTGGTTCAGAATCAGTGGATTTTAGACTTTATGATTTGACCATACTTATCGAATATTTAGAAAATGAGGTCCCAAAAGAACAAATTAATTTGTTGAGATAATCATGCTCTTCATGTTTTTTGTTGTGCTGTTTTAATTTTATGATGTGCTTTATTTGAGTTAATATTCTGATTTATTCACAATACCGTAAGAAACAGTCAGAAACTGTTTTTTAGGCTAACCAATTTGAAACTCCATATTGCAAATCACATCCAGATCATCAAGGGCATCCTCTATGTTAGAAGATATCATGGAGTGTATATTATGTAATTTGCATAAAGTTCAGAAATGTTTGCACTTTTGGCAATCTTGGGCTGCGGTGATTGTTGTGTGTCTATTTCATTGCTAATTTAGTATCACTTGCTTTATAATGCTAGAAGATAAGAATCACTTCAAAAATAATCTTGAGATGTTTACCCTTGTTCTTATTGATGTTTCTTCTAATTCTAGGGAACAAATGCTCAAAAGATTTATTTCATGATCTTTGAAAGAGGACCACGGGCCTTTATCGATGGGACTTGTGAAATGTTAAGCAGAATTGGAATGAATGGATCTCCCTTCCAGCATTTATCTTATGTTGCATCCGAAAGTTGAAGCTGGATCTTGAGACGTAAGTTGAATAATTTTCGTCTGGATGTTCTAATCAATTATACATTATCTTGTGATGTTGTGACTGCAGTAAAGGAAAACTTTCTATATAGAGCAATGCTTGAACTGGATCAGATTCTCAAGACAAATGAAATCAATTTTGCTGTTCTTGTTGCTCTGCCAGCCTTTTTCCTTTCTCTTGTTATGCTTATGTTGGTCTGAGCATGGGTGATGCGGGTGGGTATCTAATGTTGCTAGCAAGGATTTTAATTTTGAATGATACCGCCCGTATCGGGTGGTACGTACTGGTCCGCTAGTAGATCGGTACGCGAACCCTCCCGCTACCAGGCGGTACTATCGATTGGGGCTGTTTCTGTCCCATTACCACTTGAAATCGGTCGGTGACGGTCGATTTAAACCATCGTCGCCCGCAACCAGATGGTATTAGCCATGGGAGAAGGAAGAAGAGAGAGAAGAAGAGGGAGAACCTGGAGATCCGACGTCGCTCTCCCTCGACGATCTCGATCTGTCGTCGCTCTCCCTCGCCGGACGTTGCAGATAAGATGTCGCCTACTCCTCGTCTGAGACAACGAGGCCTCGGTGTCGTCGGCGACTTCTCCTCATCTGTGCTCGTCGAGGCTTCGCGGAGAGAAGAAACCGAGCGACGTTTCTTCTCCCCACGCCGACAGAAGAAACGAGGCGACGTCGCCTCGTCGTCCTTTTTTATTTTAACTTTTTAAATTATATATATATACCGAACGATATGCCAGAACGTACCGCTCGATATACTCGTACCATACCGAGTTGAGCTCAATACTCCGGTACGATACGAAATTGCGAACCTTGGTTGCTAGATCTTTATATGTTTTGCAAATGAAATAGCTTTTTAGTGTCAATTTATAAATATAAGGGTGACATACAAAATTATTTAAATTATAGAGAATTAAAATCATGAGTTTTACTATGAAGCTTTGGCAAAGAGTTATAGAAAGAAGGATAAGACTTAATATCTTTGAAAATCAATTTGGTTTGATGCTTGGAAGATCAATCATAGAAGCTATTTATTTATTAAGAAAATTAATGAAAAAATTTAGGGAGAAAAAGAAAGGATTGTATATAGTCAGAAGATGATATGGGTATGTGCTAAGGAGACATCTAAATGTTGTAGTTAGAAGAGATGAAATAATTACTGTTAGTAGTACAAGAAGAAGAGATAGAGGAAGATTTGAAATGATTTTAATAGAAATTATAAATAAAGATTGAATTATTCTAAACTTAATATTATAAACTATTCAAATATTAGTATATAAAAAAGGTAGTTTCTTTTGTAGTTATTGGACATTTGAAAAGGTAGTTTCTTTTATAGTTATTTTGATAGTTATTTACCAATGGTTGTATCTTTTGTGAAAATATCTATAAATATGTATTTGAGATTAAATTATAAAAAATAGTCTCTTTTTTATTCTTCTTCTTTCTTTATTTCAAAAATAATTCTCCAAGTGATTGAATTAGATATTATCTAATTTTTATTCGAAAATTCTTTATTATTTGCTCAATACAAATTTTCTAAAGGCTTGTCATATCCACTAAAACTATATGCATCAAATCCATAGCAATCTTATTGAGAAGAGGGTGCAAATATTGTTTTTAGGAAAATATTTATACACGTTTCAAGCCTAGATACATTTCTTATAGTGTTCTTGATAGGCTTTGTGAAATCTACATCTATGAATTACTTTTTGTGCTTTTCAAATGTGCTTAGTACAGTTTTCACTCGAATGAATTTTATTATTCTTATAAAGCTTACCTAATAGTGAATAACATTGTTGTCTGTTGTTAGCCCACTTGAATTTGAATTCCTATAAGTGGACAATATTAGGATAAGAGTGCTGAAGGCAGAGGGAGGATTGCTCGCAGGCAAAGAAGGATTCTTGTTGTTGAAGTTGATAAGAGACTAGTGCAGTTCCAGACTTGCATGGATCAAGGAAAGGTAAAACTGGACTAATCTTTCAGGTTCTTTAGATTGCTGAAAATTCAGTTTACTTTCTGTTGGGACACGAGATTGTTTCTTCTTACCGTTTTTAGGTTGTTGTTTGGTTGAGATCTGATGCTTCTTGTCCTCTTTTTGTCACTAACAACTGATTTATAAGTAGGAGAATACAATATCCTCAAACCTTAGTTGCAGCAACTGATGGATCCATATGGGTCCAATCCTGTCCACACCTATATTACTCCCAAGATCATACAAGCTTCTCTCAAGACTATGATTTTAAATGCAGTTCAACATCTACATAGAAATTATTATTCCTTGTAAATATGAACCATTTGTGTTTCTGAAACATGACTGCTAGAGATTCTTTCCATTATTCCTTTACAAGTTACACATGAGCTATTGACGCAACTGAGTAGCGTACCTGTTGGGTATGTGTGACAACGCTCATGAATAACGTAAAATTCTTTAGTTTTTTCGCTGTTGAAATCATAGCCGATATTTCACTTGGTAACCTCATATTATTTACCAAAGAAACATGGGTCATGTAGTTTATGCCATTTTTATTGGCAAACAGGAGGAGGATTCTCGATGCATATACGGAACGGTGCTGTATAGCCTTGATCGCCTGTACAAGCCAGCGGAAAGGCGTGCAAAGGAAACCGGCGAGTGGATGAGGTTAGCGTCGATTCCTGTAAATTTCATGCTGCAACTCTTAAAGATGTTATTGTTGTAACTTGTAAGTAATTCTTGTCACGTTGCAGGCTGCAAGAGTGTGTCGGCATACTATCGTTTGATCCTCCACCACCGAGTTCGATGGTGGGACCCGCATGAAAGATACGAGGGGTTGCGCCAACACTGTTGACGGCCGAGATTAGATCATACAAATCCATCCCCGGATCCTCATCGCGTCGGTACAAGCTAAACTGAACAAGATCTTTGGTTAAATCTAACTTTGCATCTCCTTCCTACGGCTCGATCCAGTCTTCACAACCGAGTGGATGGTGGGAAAGATTCGAGCCGTTACATAACTCTGTGGACGGCGGAGATCACATCATACAAATCCATCCTTGGATCCTGTTCGCGCCGCCACAATCTAAACCGGACAAGATCTGGGACAAATCTAACGGCCACCACGGAGCTCGATGGTAGGATCTACGGGGAAGATATTGAGCGGTTGCGTCCACACTATGGACAACGGGGACTTATCAAAATCCATCCCTGGATCCGGATCGCTCGAACGCGCGTCGGTCAACTTGTTCGACGACCGATGTACGGTCGGGATTCTTCCATCGAGATGACACAAAAGCTCTCCCCTCCTTTCCCTCGTTTCCTTCGCCCTTACTCTGTTTTCGTTGCAACGGCGGAGGCGGGGAGAGAAGCTAAGGGGAAGTTGTCTGTCGTCCTTTTCCCCTTCTTTTCTCCCTCTTATAATTCTTATCATGGATCCTCCGGCGGCGGACGCGCAGAACGAGAGGGAGGGTTTTCTCGCCCAGGTGGACTCCTTCCTCGTTGATGCTC
The DNA here is from genome assembly GCA_004837865.1 of Musa balbisiana. Classification (NCBI taxonomy): domain Eukaryota; kingdom Viridiplantae; phylum Streptophyta; class Magnoliopsida; order Zingiberales; family Musaceae; genus Musa; species Musa balbisiana. Next base: position 4,830,496 of record CM017194.1, read on the forward strand.
TCGAGAATCCTCGCCACCGGCTCACCGGTACGCGTTCTTCACTCGAATTCTGATGTATTGTCAATGGATTTCTTGCTTGGGGTTTGGATTCTTTCCGATTTGATTCGGCCGTTGCTGTAACTTCGGTTCGTGTGGCTGCTTTTGTTGGATTGTAGTTTTAGGGTTTATTGTTGGATTGTGAAGAACATGGTTCTCTTTGTGGGAATTCTTGCGTGTTAATTGGTCGTGTGAATTCTGATTTGATCTGGATCTAGTATGGTAGATGAAGCGTGGGCAAATGAATTTGACATGGTTTGGATTGATTGACTGTTGATGAAGAGATCTGTTGTGGGTTAATAGTTCCTTCGTTCCTTGAGATGGAAACCCCCATCTTTGCTGATGATTCCTTCGATTCCAAAGAATACCATCATAAGATAGTCGCTGCGATCTCTAATTGTGAGACCTTTAACTTGAATTTGATGAACGAAATGTTCGAGAATTGCCTACCCAATCTTGTGATTGGGAATTGCCAAATTGATTTCCATGGAAAACAATACTGATGGCCAAACTGCTGGTAGATCTATTGTCATAATTGAAATGAAGAGTTTATCATATGATGAAAAGTTTGATCTGTGTATTTCTAAAATGTCTTTAGCCAAACTGCTGGTATATCATGTTGATTCATTTGGCAGTCCATCACTGCTAGCAGTTGGACTTTCTTTTTAGAAAGAGTTCATAACATGACATATTGTAGAATGAATCATGCTGAATCCATTGGCTCAGCACATATCATGTTAGTGAGTTACCCACACTGATATCCCATATATTGGTGTGCCAACAAGGAATTGTCACCTATGACCCCGTTGGTTTGGGCGATCCATGGACAACTCAATTGACTTGTATCATATGCATAAGGGATCTCCATGATACCTACCTTATTAACATTTTGATTTGTGTGGTCCAAGCATGTTTTCTACATTAAGCTTTGTTCAATCCAAGTTAGTTCATCTTTATTCAGTATTTCTTGGCCTATGGACAAAGAGGATCAAGAATAGCCACTTGTATTATTTGACTAAGACCCCCCTTTCCCTTCTTGGTGCTACACATTATAGGTACAATCCAAGATGAGTTGCCGGGTGGTAGAAAATGTATCACAGAATTTTGATAATGATATTCTTTTTCTGCTTGATGAGAGCCATTATAGGATGTATTCTGGTCAAATTTTTGGGAACCAAGGGTTCTAAGCAAGACTTATGACTACGAACATAAAGTTCAACTTTATATTCATTATGAGAACCATGTTATTTACTACTTGCTTGTAATCTTGTTTTAGTTGATGAGAACCGATATAGCGCAACACCAAGGGAAAATATGTCAAAGAATCTAATTATACTAATCCAACTTTAGCAACACCAAGGGAAAACTTAAAGCTACAGCTGAATAGAAGGATCAAAATTTCCCAGTTACAAAATCTTTTTATTGAATTTTGATCTATCATTGACAACACATTGAAGAAGATATCATCATGGAACTAAATGAGTTGGTTAAAGTGGAGAGTGGCATTCCTGTGATTGTTGTTCTCTCTTTAGATAAAAAAAGATTCAAGGACATTTTTGTATGCTTCATGGTGAGGAAATTGTATATCTTAATCAAAGAGAAAGATTAGGAAATGTTTTCACTTTGGCTATTTGGGATAGTTCTAACTTCTAACTGCGGATAAAATGAAGATAAATTGTTTAGGTGTTTAGGATATTTCCAAAGAGACTCTTAAATGCACCTATCGTGAGGTGCATGATATGTCAATTTTGGATTAGATTGGCTTTCCAGCTTGTCATTTTAATTGAGCCAGAATCAACTTTAAGTTGTCTATATGTAACTAAATCTTGAGTTGTATGCACTTCAAAATTGTATACATTTTCTATTATGGGTTACTTGGCTAATAAATTATGGTTCTTTTTTTGGCTTTTTACTTCTTTGGTTGCTTAACCTATTTTTAATGTGGAAAGGGTCCAAGTACATATGTTGGTCTTTAATCAAGACCACTTCTCTGATATTTCATCCGCTGGCATAGTTGAACTTTTGATAGTTGATTGCCAACACATCCTCTGCTTGTTTTTATCATAACCTTTTGCTGTTTACCACACTTGCTACTTGGTTGAAAACAAATTTAGTAGGTTGAAGGAAGTGGAAGTTTATAAACTCCTCTACATATTTTTTTTCTTCTATGAACTTTATACTCATTATGTATCTACTTTGTCTTTAAACTTCAGTTCTGCGAATGGAGTTGGCCATCCAGAGGTTCATGCAGAATCCTGATCAGCATCAATTTGAATTTCAGCATTTACCGACTTCCTACCTTAGGTGTGCTGCACATCGTGTTGCTCAGCACTATGGGCTTCATACCATGTCACTCGACAACTCGGCAGATGGTCTAGGCAGCAGGGTGATAGCCAGGAAAACACCTAATAGCAAATATCCAGCCGTCTGTTTATCAGAAGTTCCTGCAAAACAACATGAAAAGGAAATTGCTGAACAATTTAAGATTGCCATTCGTCCAAGGCCAATGAAAGCTTGCCTGAGTGATGATGTCGAGATGGGACTCAAAAAAGGTGCAGTGAGATCCGTGGAAGAGCGCAAGGAGGAATATGATAGAGCACGGGCCCGCATATTTACTGGCTCTAGCAGTTCGGAGGGGGATGGATCGTCATCTGCTGATTCAATTGACAGGAGAAGCTTGCCTTCCAGTATGGATGAGCAGGAATATGCACTAGATGAGATCGAAAAGACCCATAGCAAAGATAGTGCATCTAGGGTTGCCATTTTCCGAGATATGGAGAAGGACCGCACTGATCCAGATTATGATCGGCGTTATGAAAGGTACAGGTCCTCTCATTCTATTTCAGGCTCTTTTGTATCCACGCGATCTGTCATACTAAGAAACTTGCTCAAACTTCCGCAGGTACGTTAGAGGACCTGCAGTGTACCAGAATTTTGGTCTGCAAGCATGCAATATTCTTCAGCCTCCTTTCATACAGTACGAGGCAGACATTTCCTCATTCAGCCCCATGTCAAGGAACCTAGCTAACCCATCGGTGAACCCATATTTTGCTTTCGGATACGACCAGAACACAAAGGATGCTTTCTGCATGCAATGGCCCAACCCTGCCATGATGTATTCTTACTCCTACGAACACTTCAGGCAGGCTAAGTTTCAGGTATGGCGATGCAACACCCTGTTTCTGGTGATCCTGGACGGATGAAGAATCTTAATTATTGGTTTCGGTCTTGTGCAGGCACCATTGTATCAGCAACCTCTGAGCTTTGAGCATCCGAGGAACTTCTAGCCTTAGGCAAGTTGTGTCCAGTTATCTGTTCTCTTTGGATGTAGAGTAGATGTGGGTTGTTGTTTTGTACTGCTACTTTGAAGAGTCTTAGTCTTTGATTTGGTGGTGGGGGGACACTTGTGTTGTTTGGGTGGTAGATATGTGATCGCATATGTACTTTGATTGCAGCGGTGACTCCTTTCTTTTGCGCCTTTGGTTACGATTCTTTCTTTAGGTTGTTCATATATTTTATATACGTCTCTTTCGCTTGCAAACATATAACAAAATATACTCTCAGCCATATTTGAGTTACGGCGTTATTATAATATGAATACTATTTGCTCAAAATAATATGAATAATTTTAGAGTTCTAACGGTAATCGCGCGCAACGTACGCGCATAATCGGTCGGTCGTGTGGGATTCTTGATGCATTGATCATCGCCGGTGCGGGGATGTTAGTGCACTCATATATAACACCAGCGCGGGCCACTCCGCGACTCCATACCCGCTGCTCGAGATCGTATGTTCCCATCCTCTCCTCTGGTTGTGGTCTTATATCAGAGCTTCTTGTTCTTGAACCGTTTCGGCTTTTCTTGGTACTTGATGAGATCTCGACCGGGCTTTCAGTTTCGTCGGGGAACGGAACCGCTATAGCCCCCGAGATCGCGAGCATAGGTGAAGCTTGGCGAACTGCCATATCATCCAAGATCTCGTCGAGGTTGGTTGTTTTTTTGCCCCGTTCTTGAATTACTTTTGGTTTCTTGGATCGTCTCTGTTGGGATTTCTTTACTTTCCTTCTTGAATTACAATAGGCTTGTTCATGTTCTTAGGGCTTCTTGTAAGTTTTCTCTTCCTCTCTTCAATCCCATGTTTCTAAACGCTCTTCCGAACGAAGCTGGAGTCATTAGGTTGGCTGCTGCTTCTTGTTGGGTTAGTCTCTCTTCTTCCCTCTTCTCTTTCTTTCCGTTGTTACTGCTTCATCAGATTCTTTTGGTGCCTCCGGGAGCAAGATGGTTGGTTGTTCATGGACCTACCTTCTTTAGATCTATATGCGTCTAATTTAGATTAATTTCTCTGGGCATGGTCCAATTGCAATGGAACGTATATTCCAAGTCCACAATGCGTCATGGTCCTCATTGAAGACTTAAATGTGGAATTGATTCTCTTGATTGCAATGCAAGTTGATGTCGTTAATTGGGTCGAAAATTGACATTGAAATGTCAAAATTGGGTCGTTGGGTGCATATCGAGTTCGACGTCACATCACAATATGGTATTTATCCGCGTCACCGCCTCCGCTGCTATTTATCCTATCCCCCTCTCCCTCTCCCTCTCCCTCTCCCCAGCTGTGGCCGGCACAAGTCCAATGGATTGCAGCAGCGCGCTCTCCACCAAACCCGTCCCTCCGGGTCCTCCAAACCCCTCCTCCGCGAACCTCCCGGAATCCCCGACTCCGCAGCGCAAGATTTGGATCAAGCCGACGGCTCCGGCTTCCAAGAAGCAGCAGCAGCAGCGGAGGAAGAAAGGGTCTGGGTGGGACGAGAAGAGGGTGGTGGGTTTCGTGGATTACGACGAGGGCGAGCGCCGCGTCTCTACCGAGATCAGCGGGGCCCGCAAGGATGAGATCCCTGCGAGGTACCGCCTCCGCGTCGACGGCAGCCGCTGGCAGAAGGACTGGAAGCTCTCCGAGGTCGTCGACCAGGTGATGAGGCTGCGCCACTGGGAGGACATCGATGGCGTCCTCAACCGCTGGGCCGGTCGCTTCGCTCGGAAAAACTTCCCTCTCCTCATTCGGGTACGTCTCAATTCCTCGCCTTCGTTTCTTTTTTTTTTTTTTGCCGCTGGTGCGGAGGATTCACACGTTATATCATGAAACCTTGTACACGAATACTTTTTGGGGGGAGATTACATGGTTGATTGCGCAATATGGAACAAATGTAGCATTTTTGAAATCATATAGGCATGTATTACCGGGTAACAATTAGGCTTGCGATTGTACTTTCCATGGGGAAAAGAGATTTCCTACCAACATACACGATGGAGCATGCCTTGGCTTTATGTTATTGGATGAACAATGGACAAAATATTGAAGAAATTGGGGATTTATAAAGGTAAGATTGGTTGTTGGACAGGTCCTGACTGATGTGATTAAGTTTTGGTAGAATTTATCCAATGACAAGAGCCGGACTCTGTCAGTTTTTATCATATCCTACCAGGATAAATTCTTCATATATTATGATGTAATTCGTTGCACTAAGAAGAGACTAGCTTGTGTTATGCAGGGGGCATGTCCCAAAAGACACATGCCAACACTTCAACCCTCCATTGAAATGCAGTGAATCAAATGACATGCTAATCAAAGCTAATGACAATGCACTAATCTAGCCAGTGATATTTTTCAACATGCAAACTTGTGAAATCTAATGTGAAACATTTGGATGGGGTTCTCAAGTTGATCCAATTAATGTTGATGTATCAGTTGTCAACTTCTCACATTGGATCATTTGATTTTACACCCAAATTGATTAAATCCATAGGAACTAAGAGATACGGTTCCATGATTTCAATATGGCAAATATAAGACCAAGTGAACAAGGTATGGGTATGTGTAAGTGGAGTGCATAGAAAAGGTAAACTTGACAACAAAAAGTTCTTTCTTCAGTGGTATTCAACAGTTACCACCTTTATATGGGCAATTTTGTATTATCCTACGTTAAGACTTAACAGGTAACTGACATGTTCCAGCCTCCAAACCTTCCCTGACTGTTTAGAACATCATACTAGGTTCTCAAATGAACTAGAACAAAAGTTTCCTAGTTGAATCAGTTTTGAAAACCAAGACCCAGCTTCTGATATTTGAAAGATTGTGGAACGAATTAAGATTGCTTATTTATTTCCAGTTCTTTGTGGTCTCTAAGCAAACCATAAACTATGATGTTCATAAAACAAGCTGAAATAATTTGCACACTTATTGCTTCAACTAATTTGGTGGAGGTGCATGCCTAGATGTGAACATAAAGTGTCCACTTCCAAATTTATAAACAGATGATACTCGTACTGCCTAAATATCATTTCCTTTGATCTATGGAATTTGACTGATGCAAAGAGTTCATGTGCCAGAAGTTTTAGTTTTTTAGGAAAATTACTACGGGCAAGACTCTGTGATTTGATGCTCCCTTGATCCCGCATTGATGGGAGGCTTGTGTGCTGGGTGTACCTTTTTTAAAAATAAATTGCTTAAGGATATAGGTATTTATGTGTTGTATCATGTGCTACCCTGTAGCCAGTACTTTTGTGCTGCATGTTGGATAGTGCTGTTACTTGGAACACATTAGCCTTCTCTCTTAAAAAGGAAAAAGAAAAAACTTGGCACTAATGAATTTGCCTGCATAGATATAGTATTAGGACTTCAGTGTGTGACGAGGGTTCAACGAGCATTTTGCACAAGATGTTTATGTTAAGTGATTTTCAATGTCTGTCATGTATGCTACTTAGTGCACTTCGAGTGAAGGCTGATTTAGGATACTTCAAGATACTTGTAACAATTAGCAGGTGACCTACATAAAAAGAAGGAATTGAGATATTAAGAATCCTGACTCAGAAAGGCTATGTTCTTCAGTGTTCAACTTATCTCCTTGGAGTTTTTTGGATTCTTTCATGGTCATTGTGCATTTTGGCTAAAACAGCTGCAGATTACTTAAGGATATTTAAGGTTGACAATAGATCTTTGAATTCCAGAAGAGAAAGGACTTAGTTATTAGAAATTTTGAATGCTGGACAACGAAAGGAAGTCCTGGTAGCTGAAGTTGAAAAAACACTGGCACAACTTAATGGCAGGGTAGATATTGTATTGAGTTGTGCCACCAAAGATATGAGTATGGGTTTCACAGTAAGGTAATAACTAGTACTTTAAAATATGCAGTTCATAACAACACATGCTGATGCCACCTTTGCCATGCATATTTGTGTTATGTTGCATTCCATCTATGTGCTATGCCAGTATGTTACTGCAACCTGGAGGTACTTTCCCTGTGCCATGCCTATGTATATACACCACAGAAACAGGCATATTATATGTACTGGAGGTGGCACCATATTTTGGACATAATGTGCAGAATTTGCTACATGGCAATCTTGGCTCACACCATAAATACAGCATATAAGTAGATGACATGTGTATGGACATTGAGCTATAAGATTGATAACTTTGATCTTATAATCTTTTTTGTGTCAGTTGTAGACTATGATATATGATGTTTATAACTACAGTTATTATGCCAATTCATCCTAAATGCATAAAGTGCTTAAACTATTTGGATGCTTTACAATTGTTACTTTGTCTGTGAGTAACAAAATAATGTGCAGAAGTTAAATAATTTTTTTATGTTTGGGTATTTTTTAGGAAATAACAAGTACTGGTTCCCTTGATCATGCTGTACATGTGTTCCGGTGGATGAAAAATCAGAGACACTACTCTCCTCGGAGTGACATCTACAATATGCTCATTAGTCTGCATGCCAAACATAATCAAACTGATCAAGCACGTGGTTTATTTTTTGAGATGCAACAGTGGAGGTAATTTATTTGTGGAATGAAAATATAGATATGTTTTGTGGCATTATTTGTTGATGTGTGTGTTCAGATGCAGACTGTAAAGAAGGTAAACTTTTTAAATACCAGGCTACTGATTATGTTACTGATCAGTTTGTTAGACTGGAAAAGTTTGCTTAACAATGCCAAATATTAGTTTGTTGTGATGTTATCTGATGTTTGCATGTCTGACATTGTTTTAGGTGCAAACCTGATACTGAAACCTATAATGCTCTCATTAATGCACATGGTCGAGTTGGTCAGTGGCGTTGGGCTGTGAATATTATGGAAGATATGCTTCAAGCTGCTGTATGTACTTTATCATGAATTCCTGATCACACTGTTGTATGATAATTTTTTTCTTGCTCTTCTTTATGGCTGATTTCAGACCATGTTGCATTTGCTCTGAAAAGTCATCGACAACTAATCATAAGCTCCATGATAATTTATCTACATCTTCTCTGATGAACTGGTTGTTTTAACCATCCAATGATAGTAACCAAATGGTGGATTATTTTCTTCCTGTTTGGCTTATTGTAGCAACCTGCACTCATTTTTATTGTTTCCTAAGTTTTATGCCAATCAAATGAGAGCAACCCATCTATCTTAGTGTTTGGCTGTATGGATCAGCAAAGACTGGTCATAGAACCATTGTTACTGCAATTCTTTAATTTTAAGGGGTAATGTGCAAGACTTTTGACATGATTTGAAAAATTTACTGATTTGAATCTGGATATGTTGAATGCAGGCTGATTTGTTACTTTTTTCAATCCTAATCATGAACTCTGATTAGCTGAGATGAAGGTTTAAAAATTTAGATTTGAGATTGATCATTAGAGATATAGACTAATAATGGATTACTTGGATCAGGATATCCCGATGGGGATACTATAATTTTTATGTTTCGGTTAAAAAAAATAAAATAAAGTAGATAAAAGATTAAAATTTCAACCAAGTAAAATTATTTAACAGATTAAAATTTACTGGTCCTTGACGGAGGGGTTTTTAATGATGTGTATATTTGTGTACCCTTTGGGAAATCGATTAAAATCGCACAAGTAGTCCTTGGTTGGACTGATGTGTATTCCCAGTACTGTTTTGGCACATTGAGTCTCATGGAACTGTACACTGACTATGCTATATATTCATACTATGGTAGGTCAAATTTTGATCCCTTTCAATTGGCATAAAGGGTGTGCTAGCAGTATAATCTTGAGGTATATATATCGACAATATACTGAAATTTCATGTGTTGCCAATATTTTATAACAAGGTATCAAGTCTTAATGAATACCAATAGTGGTCCTTGGTGGACCAATTTGGTACTGCTAAGGTGGGGTGTGCCAGATGCTGGTTCGTCTTTGTGCTATCTAGTACTTCTCCAACTGAAGAGGACATGGGAGAGGAGGTGAGGAAGGAGGAGGTGGTAGCGGTGTTGCAATGGGGAGAAGGCAGTGGTGATTTGATTGGGAGGCGGAGGAAGTGGAAGAGAAGGGTGGAGATATTGTACGAGATGCATAAGAGAGGAAGTGAGAGAACATGTGAGAGAAATAGGGATATAAAGAAGAAAAAGAAAAGTAAGAGATAGTTGTCTCACAGGTACATGTGCTGGATGGTATGTAGGTTTACTGTCTGGTACACCTATTTATACTGCTCAAATTTTGGCTGGACCATTGGTATGGATTGGGTGAAAATTTGAAATTTCAGATCTGCATATTGGTCATGGCTCAGACAGGCAAAAAACTGACCTATATCAATCAGCATATTCTATCTTTGCAACCTCGTTTGAAACATTGATGGTTGATTTTCTGCTGTAAGGGAATCCTTTGTTCATCATTTGCCTATTGACAAATTCTAATATGATACAATGTATTCTAACCATCCATGACCTATCCAATTTCAGTTGATTTCCTGATTTCTTAATCTTGATCCAAGAAATAGTCTATAACCAAGCCATAGGATAGGAAGGAAAAGAGGGAAGTGAAAAAGGAAAGGTAAAGAAAGTCTATGACTGTCTACGAAACAGAGAAGACATTAGTATTAGACTTCCTAAGGAATTTGCCGTGGGTTTTGGGATTAATCCAGAATCTCGTGGGCTCTATCTCAAATAAGTTCTCTATTTGTCTTAGCATCACTCTACATGTCACCTGTTTGGTGTTTTTAGTGGCAACGACGCAACAATGGGGGCTCACTATTATCTTTAAATCTATGAGTGGATAAATTTTGGACCTTTATGTATGGCATATCATTAGTTATTTTCTAAGAATCATTCTCCAATATTTTCATTATTATTTCATGAGCTTTATTTCTTGGATATTAATTCTTTATTTAGGTTTTTTTTTGGAAATGAGTTATTGTATGAAATGTTAAGGCAAAATATCTTTTAGCATGCACTATTGGTTTTTTAAAGAAATTGTTTGTCTAATGTTTATTCTATTATTTAATATAATTTTGTTTTAAAATTATTTTTTCATTGTTTTGGATATTGTTGATCTGATTCAACTGATTTTGTTGATCTTTAGCTTATCCTCCCTATCTGATCTTGATTTCAATCTTCATCCTGTTTCCAACGACAATCCATCTTACATGGTATGCTATTAGAGGCCACCCACTAAGGAATGATCTTCGGCAAGTCTTTGCCCTTGATGAGTACATTAAACCATTAAGTGGAGATGATGGAACCGTGTTCACTCTCACATTGGTATTGGCGGATGTGTTGGTATAAAAGGTTAGACGAAACAATAGTGATATGAATTGAAGCATTTTGGGCTCTAGGATTAGAGGTTCTATCCAAGTTACTTTGCCAATGTGCCTATCGAGTTGGGTTACGACATGATAGTTCTAACTGTTGGGCAATGATAGTGCAATGATATTGACTCTTCCAGTCCAAATTCTGAAATCCCAGGTTTTGATAGGTTTCACCATATATATATATACATATACATATATACATATACATATACATATACATATACATATACATATACATATACATATACATATACATATACATACATATACATATACATATACATATACATACATATACATATATATATATACATATACATATACATATACATATATATATACATATATATATACATATATATATATAATCTAATTATATCGTACACAGGTATAGCCCTTGAATTCATCAGTCTTGTTCTCCAGGATATGAATTGAAGCATTTTGGGCTCTAGGATTAGAGGTCCTATACAAGTTACTTTGCCAATGGGCTCATCGGGTTGGGTTCTAGGATTAGAGGTTCTAACTCTTGGGCAATGATAGGTTTGATAGGCTTAGGCTTTGATATTGATCCTTCCAGACCAAATTCTGAAGGCTCAGGCTTTGATAGGTTTCACCAAATAAATAAATAAATAAATAAATAAATAAATAAATAAATAAATAAATAAATAAATAAATATATATATATATATATATATATATATATATATATATATATATATATATATATATATACATAAATATGTGTGTGTGTGTGTGTTAATATGTATATATATTCACAATTATATCGTACACAGATATAGCCCTTGAATTGATCAGTCTTGTTCTCTCTCTTCTGTAAACTAGTTGCATTAGTATACTTAACAATAAGAACCTGATGCTCTTGACATTGAGCTGGGTGAATGTGAATATCATATATATTTTTTTAATTTTTGTTTCTCAAAGTTGTATTATTTAGATATCTTTCAATTTTGTTGTCTTGCTTTCTATGTGGATGATATTTATTCTGAATGTTCCATGTTGTTCATGCAGATACCTCCTAGCCGAACTACATACAATAATTTGATTAGTGCTTGTGGATCTGGTGGCCACTGGAAAGAGGCTCTTGAAATTTGCAAGAAAATGACAGAAAATGGTGTGGGGCCTGATTTGGTGACTCATAACATTATTTTATCAGCTTTCAAAAGAGGGGCTCAATATTCAAAAGCTCTGGCTTACTTTGATCTGATGAAAGAAACAAATATTTTCCCTGACACTATCACTTTTAATATAGTTATACATTGCCTTGTTAAGCTTGGACAATTTGGAAAAGCAGTGGATGTTTTTAACTCAATGCGAGAGAAAGGTGCAAAGTGTCAGCCTGATATAGTTACTTTTACCTGCATCATTCATGCATATTCAACTTGTGGACAAATTGAGAATTGCAAGGTGGTATTTGATATGATTCTTGCTGAAGGACTGAAACCTAATATTGTTGCTTATAATGCACTAATTGGTGCCTATGCTTCTAATGGAATGCATACAGAGGCATTGGCCACTTTTAATTTACTTAAACATGCAGGATTGAAACCTGATGTTGTATCATACACTTCCTTACTTAATGCTTATGGACGATCAGGACAGCCTGAAAAGGCTAAAGGAGTCTTTGAAATGATTAAAAAGAATTCGTTGAGGCCAAATATTGTTAGTTACAACGCATTAATTGATGCATATGGATCTTCAGGTTTGTTGGCTGAAGCCATAGGAGTCTTGCATGCCATGGAAGAAGATGGTGTTCAAGCAGATATTGTCTCAATAAGCACACTTTTGGCAGCTTGTGGCCGATGTAGTCAAATTGTAAACATTGACTCTGTACTATCAGCGGCTAGATCACGACGGATTAAGTTAAACACAGTTGCATACAACTCGGCAATTGGGAGCTATATGAGTGTGGTGGAATATGATAAAGCTGTATCTTTATACAGGTCAATGAGAGAAGATAATATAAAACCTGATTCCATTACTTTCAATATACTAATTAGTGGTTCTTGTAAGGTGAAAAAATATGCAGAGTCCTTACAGTTTTTGGATGAGATGATGGACCTAAATATTCCATTTTCCAAGGAGGTTTACTCATCTCTGATCCACTCCTACAGCAAACAGGTAAGTGATACTGACTTGCTCAGCTGATTGGTTCCTGGTCTATTTACCTATTATGACATGCATTGCTTGATTTCTTGCCAGGGCCAGCTAACAGAGGCTGAATCTATTTTCAATATGATGAAGGGGAGTGATTGCTCACCTGATGTTATAACATACACCTCCATGATTCATGCATATTCTATAGCAGGTATCTTACCTGCTAAACTAAGATAGACAGGGAGTGTTTGAAAGGAACAAATTTTAACTAAGTGTGATTTTGGAATCACTTTAGGGAACTGGATGAAAGCCTGGGAGCTGTTTGAAGACATGGAAAGAAATAACATTCAGCCAGATCCTATTCTATGTTCATCATTAATAGAAGCCCTGAACATTGGATGCCAACCTGAGAAGGTTCTTTGGTTGGCAGAATTGATGAGAGAGAAGTCTATCCCATTAAACTCAAGTGCTTCTTTTGGGGTCATATATGCTTGCAGCATGTAAGCTTTCTGTTTATACGACAAAAGTCAAGAGTACTTTTATAACTGATTAGATATTGGTTGCTTAGGACATTCATTATCATTAAGAATTGACTTATTTGTGGTACAACTGTAATGGTCCTGCAGCTTTCTTATGGTTATTTTCCTAGTGATGCTGGGTGATGCTTCCCTCCTTTTTTCTGCCTAACATCCATTTTATCTGATTCCATTTTTATTATATGATGTTTGGCTTGTTATTTTGAAACTATATTTTTTTACTCAGCAATATTGCAACAAACAAGAGAAAATCACAATCTAGTTCATGCCTTGCTAGGTCTTTAGTTCCTAATATTCTTTATTAAAATGACATCACAATACTATGCCAGCGCTACTGGAAACTTATGAGTGATACCATCTAATTGCATCTTTTTGTTTCTTCAGTGGCAAACTTCAACTGAAATTAAAATATAGAAAACAATGATTTTATTTGTGTGCTTTAAAATATCTTGAAATTGAGCTGGTTCTAGTTTACTAAGAAAATCATTTCTACTTTCCTTTCAAGGGTAAGAGACTGGAGGGCAGCAAGCAAAACAATTGAATGTATGGAGACATCATTCTCATCAATTTCACTTGGTCTCTTAAATCAGCTTCTGCATTTCCTTGGAAAGAGTGGAAAGATTGAGACCATGATGAAGGTATCTGTTTCACAATAACAGGTCATTAATTGAAAAACTAGGTATTGATAGCATATATGTTAAAATTAGGACAAACTTGATACTCTTTATCATAATGTTAAAATTTTGTGATAGTTTGATAGTTAATGGAGACTGCATGCACTGGATTCTGAGTTGACTAGTAAGAGTTTTACAAACGTGAGCAACGCTGATAGATGTTAACCATGCTTGACATAGATGACGTCTAGTTGGAACTGCTCATTTGATAGTTTGGTCAAATCTCAGATTAATAACTGCGTTAACATCAAATGTTGTCTCCTATTGCTGAAATGAAATCTCTTATTTTCCGCTTTCATTGACTTTATGGATATTACTTGTGAAGGATCAGGTACAAATAAAAAAGTAGCCATCATTGGTGCAGCTCCTGTAGCACATTTAGTCATCTAGAAATTGAGCTTTCTTCTGGAAAGAATCCTTTTTCCTTGTAAATGACATGTCAACAGCTTATATTACACCTTGTTTGAGAAGAAAATATACCTAATTCAACATATCTGTTCACCTTTCTTACAGAATATTTCTGAACATTAGAGCAAGTTCTAGTGCTTTTGTTTAACGAATTGTCCCCATTTGTCAAAATTTTCTTCTCAATGAACTATCTGTTGAACAAACACAAAACTCTTATTAGGCATACACATTTATTTGAAAACCATTGACTCCATACACACCATTTTGCCTAATAATTAGGGCATGCAAAAAGCATGAATCTATCAGCTCCATGATTTTCAATACATATCCGTCGATGTCTTACATTTGTGGTTGACCCCTATCTTATGTCGTGATTCTTACCCTCTGACATTTTATGGTAGAGGCGATCTTCATATGGTTGAAAACTTGAAATGTTGTCTATGGTATACCTTTCACTTCTCCTAAAGGAACAATATATGATCAGTGCTTTTCTCCTATTCTTATACAGGTTTATTACAAGATATTATCCTCACATTCAAACGTCAGCTTGGTAACACACACAATTTTGTTGAAGAATCTATTAGCATCTGGAAGATGGAGGATGTGTATTGAGGTTTGTCTGGCTTGTTATTAAATATGAAGTGCTCAAGTGTTTTGTATATTCTTTTCTTGTTTTTTTAATGTTAAATCTTCATTTATTCTTTGAAATTTGAATTTGATAATCTGGATAGTAGAATGGCAGCATCATTCTTTATGCTTCTTGCTTGTGTTTCATGCTTATGATTATATTTTAACTGATTTGCGTAGCTTCAGTATTGATGATCGGTTTCTTTTCCCTCCTATATATTATAATCTGAATTTTGTATTCTCACACTGTTTTTTATGTTAGATGAAGATATCTTTAATATCATAATCATGAACTACACAATTAAGTTCTTTATGCACAGGTTTTGCAGTGGATGGAAGATGCAGGAATTCAACCAACACTAAACATGTATCGCAGTGTTCTTTCATATGCTAGGAAGGACAACAGCATGGAACATGCTAATATCATCCAAGAAAGAATAAGTACATAAACTAATCTCAATGTCAGATCATTGTCTTTAATTTTATACACTTCCAAGTAACTGAACTATTTTTCCCTGAACTTTGAATTGCTCTTGTCAAGCTTGTATGAAACTTTTACATCAGTAATTTTGTGTTTATCTTTTCAATTTGATTTTCGCAAGGTACTATATAAGGGGAAATGAAAGATGAATATGGAATGAAAATATGGGAAATGAGAAAAATTTAACAGTCAACAGAGTTATTATGTAAGCTTGTTCTTCTCCAGAACTAGTCATGGGTTAAAGTGGTGACATAATGGAAGTAGAAGTAAACACGGCATGTGAGTAGAAATGAACATTTGATATCATCTGACTTAATGTTTAGATTTGAAATGTCAGAATTTATAAGATTTGTTGATTTATGTGCTTATATGTGCCTTTCATTTTAAGGTTGTTGATGGTCAAACTGGGGGTTGCAAACATAAGCTGTTCCATTTAAAGATTTCGTCTAATAAACCTGGATCTGGAATGAGTTTGTGACTTGGTAGCTGATTCTTTGATCCAATTGCTAATTGGATAGCAGAGCTAGAAGGACTAGGGTCAATCTAAACTGGCAATGATAATTATCATATCTGATAGACTAGAGGCCCCTTACGATAGAATAAAGTGGCTCTTTTACACCATTAGACAAATGTCTGAGGGCAAGATATGAGTATTCTGAATTCATTAGTGTGCTATTCAGCAAATTGAATTTCAAGCAAAATAATGCATATTCATCACCTTATTTGAGAGGCTTGTTGTTCCAGTTCTGGCTGTCATGCTTGTTTACTTCTTTACTAAACGCTACATCCAAGATCAAGCAAGGAGATTAAACAGCAGGGTGAATAAATTTTTGCTGCAGTCAATTTCATCAATGGAAATATTTTTTTGTTTTTGGATTTATGATAAAGGCAATGTACCTATCCTGTTTTAGAAGACTAGACTGCGATCTTTGGAAGAATTTCCATGTTCTTGGATGCAATTTTTCTTTTGAAGTAGATTATAGTTATTGTTTCCTTCATTATCTATATCAAATTTACTCAGGAATTATGATAAATTAGTAAATGCAACTTAAAGAGTATCTTCTTCTTCCTTGAGAATGGACGGTACAATTTGTATCAGAACCAAGAAAATTATGTCAAGGACAAATACCCACAGAGGTTTTACAATTTGTTCTTGCATTCAGTTTTCTTTGTGACAATTACAAGGAAAAGTGAAACAAATGCACCCAGTGCTTCACAAGCTTTAATCTCTCTCTCTCTCTCTCTCTCTCTCTCTCTCTCTTCCCTACCTTTTCTTTTGATATAAGGAGCAACTTAGCCTATCATGTTTTGATGGATGCAGTGCTAACTAGGTGTGGCAACCTGTGTCGGTGTGTAACATTATGCACTACATCTTTGGTAGATGTCTTAGAGAACTGCCTTTTTAGAATTTATTTTAAAGAATAACATTTATTCGGATGCATTGACAGGTAACTTAAGAGGCAAGATCGACTAAGGCTTAACTAAGCTATGAAAATCGATGCCCTTTAATGGAAGGAGCAAGTGGAACCCAGTGGTCATAAGAATGCCTACTAATTTCCAGAAGTTGTACATTCATGTGAAAGGAATGAATGATCTAATGTCGGCACTTTAATAATACTCTAGCTGATCACTCAACTTTGGCTCTGGGAGCCCTAGTGTTTCTTTGTCTGCAACTGCTCATCTTGGTAGGAAAAGGAAGAAGAGATTCCTCTCTTGTTTCTCGTTCGAGAAAGATTATATGGTAAGAGTGCCTCATTCGTCCTTTTCTATTTTTGGTTCTTTACTATTGATACCGATTGGTGCAAGATGATATATTGGCATGTCACAATATTGTACTGGTTTGGCCATAGGAGACATTGAATAGTTTGGTTCAAAATATTTAGAAACCAAAATGTAGATGATTTGGATGGCCTTTAATGTGGTCATCAAACTAAGATGATGAACAATATTAATTTAATGCATGAAAATTGTTCATGCATTAAAGTATGATTTGGCTACCATACAAATGATCAAACGATTGACCATGATCTAAATATTGTTTTTATGTACAATAACTCATCTTTTTTTTTTAAATACAAATGAGCGATACAAATGTATTCTGTGCCTTTTCAGCTTTGATTATGTTTTTGAGGTGACAGGATTCAGGTCTTCATCCTGCTGACAATATTCAGGTCTCTCTCTCTCTCTCTCTCTCTCTCTCTCTCTATATATATATATATATATATATATATATATATATATATATATATATATATATATATATAATATAATATATATACACACACACACACACAAGTTGATGGATATGCATACAGACACAGCATTTCAGATTTAATCATGTATGTTCTCGTGAGATCTCTGCACCACAAGAACTGCTGTTGACTGAAATAGTGTGTTCACTGTTACTGTGTACTGATATACACCATGTGAGACCATTTTTCAGTTGCTACTCTAGACATGATATCTTTATCAATTTTTTTGTTCCAGTAGAACATACACTAATCTTCTTTTCGTCTCCTCAAGTGGTGATCATCTTATTTTCATTGTAACAGGGACGAGATCACCATCTGTCATGTTGATCATCTTACTTTGGCATTGTCAAAGTAAACAAATATCACCAGGCTCTTGGTGGAAATATATCCATAAGATGTTGATTTCAGCTATACCCTGGAACAAGGTAGCTAATCATCAATTTGGTGCAATCCCCACCAGATGAACCAGTGATCAAGTCATGAAGGAAATCTTTATAAAAGTATGCTATCAAAGTAGATGATTTTTAAAATGTCTAAATGCGCCTTATATTCTGAATATTTTTGATAAAAAAAGTTATAATGGTTAGTTACTGTTGTAAATAAAAATGTATCCAATGCTGATCCTGTTGCTGACATCAATAAGCAGTTTGTGTATGGTTTCGGTTGTAGGTGGAGTTGCTGAATACACAGGCAAAAGATGAGAAATTGGAAAGGTACGAATCCTGACACTGTATAATGGCATTTCAAATATGATACCAGACACAAAGATGAGCATAATCATAAGCTTACTCTTATATTGTTTTATTTTAGCTGCAAACAAACAAGCCTTTTTGCTGTTATTATTTCTTTAGATGCATAAGTGACATTTATGGAGCTGTGAGAGAATACAATTCGTGACATCTCAACCTGCCCCACAGGCATGGAAGGTTAGTAATTTTTATGAATATCCACAACCTATGGTCTAATCAGGTTTTAGTTGATCCAAATATACAACTAATCTCTGCATCTGCAGTGACAACAAAAAATTGGCAATATTAGTCACAGAATCAATCATATTGCTGTGGATACTAATTTAACATGTAAATAGGAAAGATAAAAGAGTAAAGATATCATGTAAACATGTCAATTGGTAGTATTAACACTGGCAATTAGTTCCTGAAAATAGTCACGCGTTTAGCCATGCATAGCATATGAGCAGTAGGAGGAGACTACTCTGATAATTCAGCTTTTTACGGTGCGATCTTAATCATCTGATAAACTTCGTGTCCACTTTCTAGAACATCATCTTCACCCCAATGCTACTTCGTTGCGGAGCTCATCCAATAAATACTTTTGTACATTTGCTTTTTGTTCTTGTTACTTTGTTTGCATGAGACTCATCAGGTCAAGATATTGCAACAACTTAAGCAGAGTTACTGTAAGCCAACAAAAATCACTCAAGTTTGTTCGTTTGTTTACCTCAGCTCATAACAATATGAAAGCGATAACGATGACAAAAACTTATGTCCTTATTGGTTCATGAACTTTATCATGCCTCATTGGAGTTTGTCTTACAGTGGTAATTTACTGTCAATCTCTTATTTCTGTTGGAAATAAGAGATCATTCTTTGCTGCTCCGTTCTTCATGTACGTTTCATCTCCATGACTCTTCATTCGAGTGATCATTCTTTGTCTTCGTCTTCTAGTGCTCTGCACACGAACGATCGGTTTTTGGTTCGAGATCTCGATCTAGAAGTCTCGCCAGTAGCATGGCGTCCACCTTCGTCGCTGCTACGGAAGCAGGCAAGGAACAGCAGCACCAGCACCACGGCCGCGAGTGCAACCAGCATCAGCGGGCAACTCCTTCGCCACGGACCCAGAGGAGGAAATGGTCCTCCGTCTCCTCCGCCGGCGACTAAAGGCACTTCGGCAGCCGCGCCCAAGTGCGTGTGCGCTCCGGCCACGCACGCCGGGTCGTTCGAGTGCCGTCTCCACCGAGTGAACTCTCACGGCCGCTCATGGCCTCTCCTAATCACCAGCCGCCCACGTCTTCTTCATCCACACCCCTATTGCACGACAGCTATCTGCTTCCCTTGGCACGTGAAACTTCGACTCTGCAACTGCCTGAGATGTGCAATGACGAGAGTTTGCTGCAGCAAGTTCTTAAACAGATGATGAGATGATGAAGACATGAGTTGAAATATCGTCATCACACTTGCAGAGAGTTTGCGTGAAGAAACAATTAGAAGGCATTAAGTTGCAATACAGATGCAGCAAAGGCTTTTATTTAACTCAAGAAAGCTGAAATGGTAGCAGTGATACTTCATATACTAATGGCTTGCTGAAATAAATTAGCTCAAGCAAAAGAACAACTTTACTCCACAAATTCTGCTGGAGAGATCAAGTCAAAAAGCTTACACAGTATGAAAAATCAATATATGATTCCTATGTAGTTCCTTCACGGTATGAAAATAAATATTATATATATATTTTTAAAAGATGTTTGAAAAAGACAGCACTAAAGCACCTTTGGTGTATATGTATGTATGTATGTATACGTATACATATATGTGTATACATATACATATCCACACACTCTCATGAAGCCATATCATTGACAGGACTGATGACAAAGTCAAGAATGCTAACCAGCCTTTCTAAAACTCCTATTAAGTGCCATATGTAGAACACACTGCTGTTGCTTTACAACCAGAACAGCAATTACCGACTTAGAAGATAGTAAGTGAAGTGTATCCATCTCTTCTGTTGCTACTGTAATGAGCTACTATGAGCAATCTGTATCCTTTCTGATGGTCCAGAGTTCCAACAGGGTTTCCACAAAGATGAATGGCAAGCCTGTCCTGTAGAGGCTTTGTGCAAGTTAGAAGTCTTGACAGCAGAACTTTTACATCAGAAGCTTTGTAGAAGCTTTCTGATGGTCCAGAGTTCCAACAAGGGTTCCACAAAGATAAATGGCAAACCTGTCCTATATAAGCTTTGTGCAAGTTAGCAGTCTTGACAGCTGAACTTTACTGTACCAGCTCTACTCTGGCCGTGCTCAAGACGGTCATATTTTGATGCTTCTGCAACTCCCATTTCAAAATGAGTGCATAGAGTAGCTCATTCCATGTATCTGGAACCCCGGGTAAGCACCAGTGGCTGCAATCCTGCTTGTGGAGGGGGGCAGGTCCTGAAGAACCAAGATAGAATACTGATAAATGGCCATCTCTCCTTCGAGCTGTCATCTGGGTTATGTTCAGCAGATCCAACTCTAGTGCCTGATTCTTAGTTGAATTTGACGAGGGCATGTTCCTAAACGGTTCCAACAGATGAGCCCATGCTTTTGATGATACTGTAGATGAAACTAGATCAGGAAGTGTTTCTAAGTGGCAACTCCCTCCTGTTTTCCAGTCCCCACCTCTGCAACCAGTCATACAAACTTCTTAAAATCTTTTCTCACTAAGAAAATAATTACTTCGTAATAAATGAAAACTATTAAAAAATCTTTGGGGAAGAATGAAAATTTTATTTGTAGAAACCTGAAATGAACAGGAGCGTAAGTGCGAAAGACAACATGAGTCTTGCTCTTATCGACTTCTTTATGGATCCATTCAAATAATGTTCGAATTGATCTCCGAAAAGCATCATCAACACTCATCTCCATCTTCACGTCATTACCTTCTTGGAAGTAGCAACCCCTGAATCAGGGAACATACTTATTGCAAGCAAAATACTAGTCAAACCTATTGTCTATACTTCAACTTCCCCAAATATATGTATTGTGCATGAAACTACTAGTCCTACTCAAGAAAACCTTCAAGGCTTAAGGATATTTTCGGTCATAGGAAAGCTATTGTAGAGATCGAATGACTATATTAATTGTCATATTTCATCTTTGTTCCTTCATGCTTTTTTTTTTCTTTTTCATCCATTTTGTCCAAAAGACAACAGAACTAGATGTAGCACTTGGAGGTTCTATCATGTAGACAAGCAAAAGCAGGCCAACAAATTGAGTCATATAGAAATGTTTGTATGAAGATATATAATTTTTATATAAGTATCATTGTAAAACGAATATAAAAAATAGTGTACATATAGATGGGAAGATAAATTAGGCTAGAAAATAAAATAGTGAGGCCCTATGTAATAATGATATAAGTTGCAGTGATAATTGTAGAATACCTCATTCCCCACATATCATAATTCACAGATGTGAAGAATATCCCCATCTTAGTTCACTCTAGATAGCACATATTTAGGCAAGATGCAAATATGATTATAACTATACACTCACCCTCTAACAGTCTTCTCGTAGTTCCACCAATGCCCAGTGTTAAAGACAAGCACATCAGCATCTTTCCACCTGGTGGATGTCCAATCCAGGACATCCAGTCGAAGTGTAGTCTTAATTTGCTCCGGTAACCCTGGTGGGGCACGGCTCTGGAGAACCAGAAATGGTGACCTGTAATACTCCACAGTGCAATTGTATTCTTCAAATTTGAAAACCAAGAATCCCATATGTTTTGTAATTGGGCTACCGTTGACTTCATAGATCGAGCTCTTGTTAGAAACCACCATGGAAAGCATGCAGAGGAGGGACTCCCATTGGTTCCTCCCTATCGAATCACCAACAAACACCAACCGTCTGTTCCTTAGCTTCTTCAGCATCTTCTTTGCATTAAATCTGACATTGGATATGAAGAAAAAGATTTAGAACGATTAAGCACTTTTACATAATTACATATAATCTCTATCTAACAAACTTCAAATTTAATTTATCGATAAAAACATTATTAACGGCAAAGTGAAGTCGTGCCATCACATCTGCACGAGTATCACCATGGCAATGGCTCAAACACTAGCCACTTTCTCTATGCAAAGGTATAATGCATATCTGACTTCGCTACTCATTGCTAGTCAGCATGCTTTGCAACGAAGATCGATCTCACCAGCGGGGGGAAAAAAATATATCAAATTTCATATTTCAGGGTCTACATCAAGGGTTTTAATGCCACCAGCACAAACTGCTGGAAAATGTAAACAAGTCTTTTTAGCAAAGATGTAGATTTCATATTTGAAGAATTGAAGGTGAGTTAAATCTGAAAAAATTGGTGAGTGCCATAACTCTTTTAGCGAAGATCACGGAGTCAAACAAGATCTCTTTTTTATCATTAGCTAGTGCTTCCACACCCAAGTCAACGAAAACCAGATTAAACCAAATGGTACTTTGCATTAATCCCACCAACACCAGTTGGCAGCTAACAATTATAAATGCACCGACAACAGAAGGCGACATGCAATTTCCTAATTCATGTTCTGAAGAGTGAAGACTGACAGAGTGAAACCAAAGTTCAAGATTCTTATCTTCTCTGTCCTCTTGGCTTGGAAAATGGAAAGATAGGAAGCAAAAGGATGTGGCTAATAAGAAAAGGAACGATTTTTGCAACTAGAAATTAGACAATAAACCACTAAAAAAGTTCAGCTCCTGATCGAAGAGAAACCCTAGAATAATAGAGAATAGGAACGATAGAGCAAAAAGAATGGAGTAGGAACCTGGGAAGATCGCAGCCAGCGGGCTGCCACCGCCACTTGGTGTAGAATCGATCGGGTCGCCCGTTCTCCGAGCAGCGGAAACCCTCGTCCATGAAACCACAGTCCCTGGACTCGTACAACGGATACCCCTCGTCCCACACCCACCCCCCCTCGGACCAATCGCATTCTCCATCGCCGCCGCCGTGGCTCCTCCCTCTCTCCCCACCGCCACCCTTCGTCCCAGAGATCCATAACCCCCGATACCCTCCGCCACCGGGCCACACCCAGCTGTAGTCCAAGTGGGCGAAGCAGAGCAGCGAGAGGAACAGGACGGCGGTGAAGACGACGAACCCCAGAAGGCCGACATGCTCGAAGGGCTTCACTCGCCTCACCAGCCGCCCAAGCGCCTCCATGCCTGCCTCCTCTGCCCCTCCTCCTCCTCCTCCGCCTTCCCCCCTGCTCCTCGCCGGCGACCTCGGCAGCAGCGGCAACGAGTTTCTCCCAGACGAGACGCGGCCCGAGACCTCCATGAGCACTTTGGACCTTCTTTTTGTGTGCGGGAGTGGGAAAAAGCAAGCGGAGGCAATCTAATCTATTTTATGGCAGAGAATGAGTTGGAGGGAGGTAGGTTGATGTAGAAGCAAAGCAAAAGAGGACGGAGGCAGGGAGCACAGGCACCCATGGCGAACGATGATCTACGCTTCTCTTTTTGCTGTCAAAAGTCACTCTTTTCACCCTTGTCGCCATTAGCGACTCATCGTCTTCTTTTGGCGGTCGGTGAGATCTGTACGCGTCTGCGACAACTCGCTCGTGAAACGAGTAAAAGCAAAAGCTGCACGGTGGAAGAAGACCAAAGCGGCTCCAAATAACTCGCTCGTCGTGACGGGGTGTCTCTACCCGTCAACAACGGCGGGTAATCGGAGTTATTGTGCATGTGGGAGCGGATCGGGTCAATTCATGTCCAATTCGGATTCTAATCGGGTCGGATGTTTATAATTGAACGATGGATCCGAGTTATGTTGCACGTGACCGACAGCGTGGAGGAAAAGAACTCGAGTCTGATGGGGTCAATCCAACATCCAATTCGGATCCTAATCGGGTCGGATGTCATAATCCCTAATAATTGACCTATCGGAACCATCTACGCACCAAAGCTCCAATACCCAGTTTCTTACCGCCTGGTTGTGTGGCTAATCATTGACACGAAACGAGCACGCCAGCACGCCAGAATGGGGCTCCTCTCTCCTTCCCGATCGCTCTTCTGAAGGACTCTCTCTCTCTCTCTCGATGGATCGATCGATCGACCGAAGGCAGCCTCGAGGAAGAGGAATGCAGGACTGAGGACACGAGGTAAGTTTTCTGCCCCTATATGGTTTGATTTCTTTCTGGGGTTCACTCTCTTCGAAGCCGTCACCGTTCGCTTTTAGTGTTCGATTCTCTAGCGTTAGATTCTCGGTTAGAATTTCTAGGTCTGGTTACAATGTTTATTTCAGAAGCGGATTAACTTGCGCTTTAATTGTTTGTTAACTTCTTTGTCGAAGCCTAATTTGAAATTGGGGTTCTTAAGTTGATTTTGTTTGTATACTGTGTTCGATGTGTGGGTAAGTTTTCTGTGGCGGTCGAATTCGGATACATTAGGGTTTTTTCCTCTCGTTCTCTCGAACTAGGAAGACTCTGTGACGAGGGAGACGCTGCCGTTGGCTGCCTAATTCACCGTCACATAACAATAGCTTTGTCTGGGCATCCGATTAAACATGTCTCAGATGGATGAGCTTCAAAGGAGTAGGATTCTCGCCTGCGTCCAGGCAGTCTGCGTTGCAAGATATGCCAGGGAGGACAACGTTCCATGTCAGATTGAGGAGGTAACGTGAGAGCAAAAGGGCAATCGAATACGAGTTTATTAGCTTTTCTAAGGATTTAGATTTTGGAACTGATATTGATACTTGAATATCTTTGCCGGCTTCAATTGCCTCAGGGTTTGTTTTTGGGTTCAGTTGGCGCAGCGCTTAACAAGTCAGCGTTGAAAGACTTGAACATCACCCATATCTTAACAGTGGCCAAATCCCTGGATCCTGCATTTCCTAACGACTTCGTCTATAAGAAGATTGATGGTACGATGAATTGTTCTGTGCATATTAAACTGGTTGATTGCATGACCCACAACTAGAAAGTTTCTTGATTATTGCCTTCTTAACATGTGCTTTAATATGAATATTGGATTACCAATAACTAATATCTTGCTTGTATCCGAGAACTTCAAATATGTCTATTTGTTGCTTTGGGGGCATTAATTATTCACATTCACCACTGGGCACCATCTGTTATTTGTATTTATTCTGAAACTTAATTTCTGATAATTTGTGTTACTATTTCAGTTCTTCATATTAGTTTTAGTTTTGCTTTATTGTGAGTCCTCAGTGATGTTCAAGAATTACTATCACTAAATTTCGTGTATGATTGTCAACGCTACTATGATCTCTGGTTCTCATCTCGGAAACTTAATTTTATTTTGATTTAACAGTCTCTCTTTGGTCTTCTTGAAAGTAAAGAATGTCAATATAAGTTTTGTCTGCTCCCTGAATGTCAAGAAATTTGAATATCTAATCCCTCAAAGACTGAATATTACTTTGAAGACTGAATATCTAATCCCTCCTACCTTACTTTTGCTTTCTTTTCTCTTGTTAGTAGGTCCAGCAAACCAAAAGTTCCTTTCTTGCTGGTTTTCTTTATCAGAGTTGTCATAATTGTTGATCTTTTATTAATTAGAATTGATCTTTTGATACTCTTCCAAGACTGAATAGATCTCCTTTAAAACCATGGAGGAGCGTCTGCACTATATTAGATAGGATTTGTTACGATGCCGGATTGTGTTCTTTTGCACTGAATTCTGCTGGATTGACTCATGTAATGGTTGCATCAAAGTGTCCTGAGCTGAATCGTGCTGACCCAACCAGTATTTTGGCCTTTGACCTTTACAAGAAGGCTAAAGTAGGACCACATAGGCCCTGACTATGCCCTGAGCTGCTGGAAGAGGGTCTGAAGTTGGGCAACATTGCAACTAACAGTGACCTGCATTGTTCAGATTCAATGTTTTTCCTATTCTTGCAAGTCAGGTTCTTCCATTTGGCATCATATTGAAAAGCTTTCAGATTCTTTCCTAAGCAAAGGTTCAATTCGACAGTTAAACTATAACATAGAGCAATATTTTTAAGCCTGATTTCTGATATAGTCAGATTGAATTCGTATTGGTTACTTGGCAACGATTACAAATAGATCTATCACCAATTTAATATCTGCGAGTTATGTCATTTAAATTAGGTCTCTTCTCTTGCTTATGAAGGTTGTTTCTGTTTTGATTTCCTTATCATTATATAAGGAATCTAATGTGCCCTTCTTGTAAAGATGTGCAAAACATAGAGATGTTTTATTTTGCCATTTGTTTAGGGTGATCGCGAAGGATTCTCACTCCATCTCTATCCTATAATTGGTAGCAATAAAATGTCAAGAAGTTCTAAGAACACTTTTATTAATAAATAAGTTCTCTGAAACCAACATATGTGCATTTCTTATCCCTCGATAAATACACAACTTACTTTAAGTATATAAAATTCTTGGACTAATTTTTTTTCCTTTTTTATTGTATCTAGTGTTTGACACCCCAGGCACAGAGTTGGTTAAGTATTTTGCTGAATGCTTCAGTTTCATCGATGAAGCTAGAAGTGCAGGTGGTGGCGTGTTGGTTCATTGCTTTGCAGGAATGTCAAGAAGGTAAGTTTGTTGTTTCCTGCTAAGCTGGTTCAAAATCTTTTAAATGAAAGCACTATTTAAAAGAATAATGGAGTAATTGATTCAAAATTGCATTATGAGTTTCAAACTCCAAGGTCTTTTATAATTTTGCAGGAAGCTAACATCCGGATGCAAAAACAGTATTTTTCAGGCCTAAAAGATCTGGATCCACTTGTATTTATTTGTCAGAGATCATAATTAGATCAATTATTTATCTGAGTATCCTCAAAACAACCAACAAGATTGTTTCAAGCATATTCAAACACACAATTTTATTTACATAATTCTTCACAATTGTTTAATCTTCCTTGATGCATAACAGATGTGTAAATATTGATTACAATCAGAATATAAATGTGTCACTAGCTTGATCAACCATCTTCATTGAAGACTATGTATCTCATCATTTCCTAAAGGGTCTTAATCATCAAAGAGTAGTATTAGTTAAAATTGTTAGTAGTACATCATCTCAGCAAGTAAATCAAGCTTGCATGATAAAATTCAGGTTGCATTAATATATAACTTAACTAATCTAATAGTAATTTCTAAGATAAAGTATGGCAGGATTCAAATGCAAATCCTGGTGAGAAAGCACTACTGATGGTGGTTCCAATGGAGATTCATAATTGTGCATATTTTCTCTTTGGTTCATAAATTTACTAGGACTCATCAAAACATATGTTAAGTTTCAAATCTTGTATGAGATAGTTTTGGTTGACATATGATCGTGTAGGCTTACTGTAGTTAGGCTGCAGCTCTAGTTTGTGGTACAGGTATTCGTACTAGGTATTACATTTATATTGATATGCAATATGAGGAAGGTAGTCATATTTGGGTGGCTATTCTGAGTCATCATTGTTTGTGATTCTCATTTTACATATAATTATCATTTTATGTGGCTGGAAGTAGCATCAGATCTCCACAACAATTTCATTGTATGTAATGTGATACATACAAACTTCTTTGGATGTTGTATTGCAATTCTTATATGTGGCATATAGTTAGGTATCTTAACAGGAAATATGTTTTCTTGGCATGCCAGTTGCGGTATGCGATACTTTTTTGGCAGCAATCTTGAAAGACTCTGGATTGATGCCAAATGCTGTGGGATTAAATTAAAGAACAAATAGTTGGAAATCTTCATTTTGTGGTGTGGAAGTTCTAAATATTTGAAAAAATATAAAACTTGCACATTTTGTTTCTGTAATCAACTAGCTGCTAATAGTTATTTTACAGTGTCACTGTTGTTGTTGCTTATTTGATGAAGAAGCATCGGATGAGTCTTTCAGATGCATTGTCACTAGTTAGGAGCAAACGACCACATATAGCCCCTAATCATGGTTTTCTTACTCAATTGGTGAACTTCGAGAAATCTCTTGGAGGTAATATACAGATACAATGCTTTTTGATTTAAAATATTTATGATTTAAGATATTGTTCTGCATCATGATGTTTTGGACATAAAATAAGAATGAGTGACTTATGAAAATTCATATTGATTTGTTTTCTTTTACCTTGAAGAGGTTTCCATTGTTTCAAAATTTTGGAAGCTTTAACTTTGTGCTTCCAAAAATCCTAGGGAAAAAAAGCAAGACTGTGACAGCAGGATACTTGAGCAGGATACGGGTGCTCTTCCACATAAATAAACTCCTCGTATGCACCACAATCTTTGTTTTTTGTTCCCAAAAGTTTGATACAAGAAGTTTTTATTTATTGTTTTCAGAATCACTCAAAAGCAAGAAAAAAACACATATGGGGCTTGTTCATTGAAATCTAGTTCCTTCATCTTTTTTGTTATTTGCTTTCTACAATCTGGATGAGGGTGCTAAGTGATGTCTGTGCTAATTACATGTTAACTGCATAAAATTTTGATCATCGTGCTAGTTATCCATTTGCGTGTCAGCATCACAAGGTGGAACAGACACAACAAGCAATCTGTGTTAATATGTAGTATACTTAATCATGGACAACTTATTTATTATCTGAATGCTTTAACACAGGTGTCCTAAAAGTTGCTGATCAAATTTTCTTCATATTAAACAGTGAATCAAGGCACGAGTTGTAAGTTGATCCAAAAGTCAACCTTTGGAGGTTAGATTTCTTTTGGGACATTTTGAAAGCTTTGCTTTGTTAAGTTACTGTGAAAGCTCTGTGGGAGCTGAAATGCTCTCTTATCAAAGGATTTCTTGTACATGTCTCTTGGAGAATAAGAGCATGCGATGGATGATGGACTATTGGGACTTAAATGCCAACACCTCAGGTTCTTCACCAAGGCCTAACTAGGTTGGATGTATTATTCTTTTCTACAAACAAATTGCTCACATGTACTTGTCATATTATTGTAATATACGTGCTTTGATCGCATGACGCAGCAGAAATCCCTCTTCTAAAGTGACATTATATATGTAAAAAAAAAAAGTGTTCTTTTCCAAGTTGAAATGATACACTCAGCATAGTTGTATGTTGTGTGAAAAAGCAAAAGTGTTTGCCATATTGTTGTTATCATAGTCACCTTTGCCAGAAGTTTGTGATGGTAGAAGACTCCTAAACGCATCTCCTTTACTGCTGTCATGATAAATAATTTTAGATTCTTATTTGTGCTTTTCGAACCCTAATTGGAGTTGGTAATGTTGCAAGCTGGGATGATAAAATTGCATTCTTGTCATAATCACAACTACTCTGAAGGGAATGAAGCAGCATAAATGGATGCAGAGCCTAAAAAAGCCTGATAGCAGGAGGTATGGCATCTGTTCAAACTATATTTATTCATAAAGTGAGCAGTAAAACAACACAAATTACGTTATTGTTTTGAATTTCTTTATGTGGATGTATCAACTTGTGCAGGATTTTTAGGTAAAACCTCTACTCCATCACAGTTGGCATGAATCCAGTGCAGGTCCTCTCTCTTATCTCTTGT
Organism: Musa balbisiana; assembly: GCA_004837865.1. Classification (NCBI taxonomy): domain Eukaryota; kingdom Viridiplantae; phylum Streptophyta; class Magnoliopsida; order Zingiberales; family Musaceae; genus Musa; species Musa balbisiana. Next base: position 4,860,446 of record CM017194.1, read on the forward strand.
TGTTTATATATATCTTTGCATATGAAGCCTAGCGTATATTAATTAATATATACAAATAATAATAATAATAATAACTATTTATTTTAATAAAGCAGAAAAAAAGAAGAAAAAGAAGGAAAACTCTCGCCTTCCACTTCTCAAGTAGTATCAGCATTGACTTATGCCAAAATTTTCATTAGATATGTAAGATGAAACAATATCTGAAAATTACTTCATCTTGTTTAAGCTATATAAATCAAGATGCAATCGGAATCTACACTGAGAAATGAGCTGATGATATGAGGATGTGATTATTTGACGTGCAGGCCATGCGTCCATGGAGGCATGAGTCGGTGGAAGGAAGGAGGGAGGGGGTGGTTCACGGCAGAAGCGCTTGCTTGCTTAGGGTTGGGAGAAACCCGTGAGAGCGTGAATGTGGAGTGAATGCCACGGAATGAATCATCATCGTCTTCCTCGCGACTGAAGTGACTCACTTCTTCCTTCCTCCTTATCAATGAAGCCGGTCCAAGTTTGTGATCAGCGAGTGCAGTCAAACCCACCCCTTCCCGTGCGTGCGTGCGTGCGTGCGTGCTGTGGTGGCCACTCGGAGTAGTAGCTGCCACTCCGCTCACGAGGGCGCAGTCACGCCATTGAATGCCCCCTCGAGGTCCGCAACCCCACTCCACTCTGTGCTCCCCCTCCACCCTGCCTGCCTGCCTGCATGCATGCACCACCGGTATTAATATGTGGTCAAGGTTAGGGTTTCAACTACAGCTCCCCTCCCTCCCTCCCTCCGCAGCCATGTCCCACATCGCCGTCGAAAGGAACAGGAGAAGGCAGATGAACGAGCATCTCAAGGTCCTGCGCACCCTCACCCCTTCCTTCTACATCAAGAGGGTAAGAAGACCACCTCCTCGCTCGCTCCTCTCCATGTTTCCCGATGTGCGCTCACCGGTTGGTTGGTTGGTTGGTTGGTTGGTTGATCTCTGTGATGTGCGATAAGGGAGACCAAGCATCCATCATCGGAGGAGCCATAGAGTTCATCAAGGAGCTGCAGCAGGTCCTGCACTCCCTGGAGGCCAAGAAGAAGCGTAAGAGCTTGAGCCCCAGCCCCACTCCGAGCCCACGGCCGCTTCTCCAGCTGACACCATCACCGACGTCCAGTAGCCCCGACATGGTCAAGGAGCTCGGCGCCTGCTGCAACTCCCCCGTCGCGGATGTCGAGGCCAAGCTTTCCGGCTCCAACGTGCTTCTGAGGACGCTCTCCAAGCGCATCCCGGGTCAGGTGGTCAAGATCATCACCGTCCTCGAGAGGCAGGCGTTCGAAATCCTCCATCTCAACATCAGCAGCATGGAAGACACCGTGCTCTACTCGTTCGTCATCAAGGTTTTGCACCCTGCAACCAATCATCATCTCTCTCCTTTTCCAGAAACCGATCATCATTTTTCTTATCCTCGATCATAAGACTTGTAGTGGAAGAGAAGTCTGATTCCTTATGCTTCCTCGATCTCTTGTTCTTGTTGTTTGCAGATTGGACTCGAATGCCAACTGAGTGTGGAAGAGCTTGCGTTAGAGGTCCAAAGGAGCTTTTGCGAAGAGATTGGGTACCCAAGAAGCTTAGGTGAATAGTAGTGTATGAGGTAGTGATCAATGATAAGTAATCATATATCTTTCACATATAAATGCTAAGCAAATCGAATTCCATTAGTGTTCTTAATCTCATCCATTGTGTTATGAGTAAATTCATAATACCTTTGCCAAATCGACATGATGACATAGAATATAAATCTCATCGAAAGGATCAACTTTTCCTATTAATTCTTAATTTCTATGGGTGCATGAAGAAATTATGGTCTTGTAATTGACCTGCTTATCATTTGTGATGGAGGCTCAAGATCAATAGAGTGCATGAAATCTGCACTATCTAATTTCTTGAGTAATTCTGGTTTGTCTGCAAATGTTGGGGAGAACAATGTTTTTATTAGGATAACATTGGTGTGTAGGATGGAGAATGAGAAAGGATTGAGAATTAAAAGAGTTGGGTGATATGTACTGAGTGTGATCCATAAGTTAATAACTTCAGTTTTTAGATTTTATTTGTGTTTGATGATTGATCATCCCACATATGTAAATAGGAATATGTTAGAAAAGTATTCATATGCTTAAGCAAATTTGATGTTCAATCTTATACATGCTAGTCTTGATCAGTTTAATGTATCTAGATACATTTAATTGGAAATAGTTTCCATTACAAGTTCTAGTGATCATCACAAATTTGAGGTTCTTCAACTGTTGAGGAACTTGGGATGTGTTTAAAGATGCTTTCTATTGCATGGGAAGATGTGTAGGTTATAGATGCAGAAGTTTTGGGTCATAGGATTTAGTATGATGACAGATAATTCTGACATATCTACTTAAGATCCGATTTAGGATTCATCAAATAAGATCACAAAATATGACAAATTGGAACCCTAATCCTCTTCTTTTAGTTCAGCATTATAAGTAGTGAAAGATCTCCATAGAAAGAGGGTTCATACTTAAGCATCATCATTAACTGTTAGTAGCACATGAATACCTAATGTCTACTTGACCAACAATAGATAAAAAGCTACATTGAGTTTACCCAAGTTGTAAGTCGCTACAATAAAAAGATCATATAGAGTATTATACTTCTGCAAGATGTTAATATTGGAAAAAGAAGTTCAATGACAAAAGATAATTACTAGCTCATAGTTCAGTTCAAACCTTGATACCAAACTTGTAACTAAATATCTTACAAAGCCTACCCCTAATATTTAGGTAATAAGATTTTTTAGTAAAGGATATTCTTGAGAGATTGTGAGACTCTCAAGCTTTTAATTCATCATACTTAACATGCTAGATTTGGACCCGAAGCTTATCCTTTCGATTTAAGAGAAGAAAAATGTGTTTGGCATTTATAGTTCACTTGACTAATGCTAGATCGTAAATGCCAAGATCACCATTACTTTTAGGGGTCGTGACCCTATCCCAACTAATAATCTACATTTGTTATAGTTAGTGCCAAGGTTCGTCGTACCGTACCGTACCGATGTTTCGACCTAGGCTCGGTACGGTATGGTATCGGTGTACCAAGCGGTACATCAGGGCGTACCGAGCGGTACATCAGGGCGTACCGAGCGGTACACCCTGGTGTATCAAATAATTATATATTTTTTCATACTGTAGCACTGTAGTGGTACCAGGCGGTCTGCATACCGGTAACCTGTCGAACTGGTACGTACCGCCCGGTACAGGTGGTACGCTTCGGTATGGCAGACCTTGGTTAGTGCAATCATTGTAGAAAAAAATTTCACATGATTTTTTCCATGACTTCAATAGTCTTATCAGAAGTTTAAGAATTAAGAAGAGTATAAGTAGGGATGAATGTCACAATGGAGCTAATTAGGATAGTCTTGCCAGCTTGGAAGAGATAACCCTTGAACCACCCCTTCATCCTACTAAGGGCTTTATCCACCATCTTGTTTTAGTTGCATTCAGTTAATTTGCCTCAAGTAATAAAGGTTTCAATATAGTGTATGTGTCAAGTCTCTTTCTTAATATAAAGGGAGAAGCAAATTTGATAAGGAAAGTAATTCTTAAGAAAGAAGATATTAAACTTATCGAGTCAACCTTAAGATTGGTCAATGAACCAAAAAGATCAAGTGCAACAAGAATGGTGAACAATATTTTTATTTCACCCAAAAGGATATCAGTATATTACCTACAAACATAAGGTGAATATCTTATCCCCTTTAATGTTGAAATGAGTGAGCTTATTAAAAGTTACAAAATCCGAAAGGATAGATAAGAGGAGTTACTAAACAGTGATGTAAAGATTCAGCAACACTAACGAGCATAAATCAAATTAAAATTACTATAATTAATTAAACAAGTAAATAAAATAGATGAGAGCAAGTAAAAATCATATTAACAAAAGTCACATGAAAGTTCATAAGATTTAGCACCCTAGTGATAGGGTCCCATTAGAGATTATCAAAAGCTTTCTCTATGTCTAGTTTTAGGATGACAAGAGGAGAGAGACCTTTAGAATGAGATATTGAATGAACTAATTTATTGATAATAAGAATATTACTATGGATAGAATGTCCATGAATGAAATCAAACTACTCTTACTAGATAAGCTGATTAAGGTATGAGCACATTGTATTGGCCGATACCTTAAAATAGAGTTTATAAAGAATATTATATAGGACGATAAGACTGAAGTCATTGATTTTTTTAAAAATATTCTTGTTTAGTATGATGACAAAAAATATCTTAGGGATTTGGTATAAAAAAATAGTTAAAGACAACAAAGATATTGTTGCTAAGGGAATCACAATAGATTTGAAAGAATTTAATATTGAAGTCATATGGGTCAAGGTTTTTACCCATGCCCATTTGAAAAAGAATAGTTTTGATTCAAGCAAACGAAAAACATACATAGTTTTGAGCTAGCAATGGCCAAATGCTAGGGAAGAGAGGGGGTGGCATTCTACAACCCTTGGAGAGTATGATCAATGTTCGACCAAAGGATAATGTACTAGAAAGAGAAACTAAAGAGGATCTTACCATCCTTATGGGTAGAGTCCCCATTGTGTAGCTTTATGAAGTTGATACAATTCTTTCGATTTTTAAATGTTGTCATATTATAAAAGAAAACAATATTATGACCTTCTTCAATGAGTCAATTGATTTTAACTCTAGTGGCCCATGTGAAGCTATTTATTCAAGACTAAAAGCTTGTTATGGAGGCATATGAGATTGGTGTATTCCTCAAGAGTTAAGGAGGCATAGAAGTCCTTGGTCTCCAAGATAACTATTTTATGATCCGTATCATTAACAACTTTTTCCATATTATGACCATAGTCCTGATGCCAATGAGTAAGTGACTAGTGTAAGAAAGTTTGAAATATAGGTCAATCAAACAGTCTTTAGAACCCCTAGAGTCCCTATAAGTGGAGTTGAGGATATTGCCAACATCCTGATAGTTAGTCTAAAAAGATTAAAACCTAAATAATGCTTGTGTTTATTCGATTTAGAGGAGGTGATGAGAAGGAGTGGTGGAAAGCAGTACGAGCAAGGTGATAAATAATGATTTTGTCATAAAGAGAATACTAAAGTGCATTGCCAAGAGCTCTATCAAGCCGAATAGAAACTATAAATGAGCCAAATCTATTATTGCTCCAAATATAATGATTGCTAAAGAAATCTAAATCAATAACATTTGTATTAAGCATAAAATCATGAAAAACTATAACTAACTTAGATAGATGAAATAGTTTACCTCCCAATTTATTCTCGGCAAAAAGAATCACGTTAAAATTACCATAGATGATCTATGTAATACTAATCAAGCCAACACCCGAGAAGAGATTCCATAAAGAACAATGAGTAGAAGGGCAAGTGCTAGCATAAATCATAGTAAGGAGCGAGGGTAGAATACCTAAAGCTTCAATAATAAAATTGTTACGTTAAGCGAACTTATTCACTATAGCAACCTTTATCGAATTGGTTCTCCAAGCTATTAAAATATCACTAAAGCACTTAGTAACCACAACAAAAGTTGTCAGCCTAGCTACATCCACGCTATAGAAGGAAGTATACATTATAATTTGTATTAAAGTGGGTTTCAAGTACAAAGATGATGTTAATGTTGTATCTTAAGGAGGCTAAAAAGATGCTCGTGACCTACTCTCTTTGATACTCCATTGCAATTTCAAGAAAGAATAATCATTAATCAAGAGTAGAAAGTGAAGCCTTTGTTGCATTTATAACATCACCATGTAGAGTTTTTTTTTTTATTCTTCATAGAAGAAAGAGCAAAAAGTGGAGCCAGAGTAGATCTAGGTCTCCTCCTTCATGCCTTCAACCTTTCCTTCTCTGTGTCCCAAATCCACTTTGGGACAACTTCATTCGCTAGGAGATCGTCCCCCAAGCTTAGTCCTTACTAAATACCTCCATCATCTTATAAATGAGGGAGTTAAAGAACAAGACAAATTATGTAAATGAGGAGGGAGTCAAGACTTTCTTAAATGAAGGATAAGCAATAGACTAATAGTCCTCAAAAAGAGGTTGTGAGATGGAAGAAGATTCCTCCTTCGATTATAATAAGGTAGCAAAGGGGCTAGAGGAGATCGAGATCGAGGGCTCCACTAGCTTTTTCTTTTCCTTGTTTATAGTTGTCCCATGAGATTAATCTATCAAGAGTCATGCCCTAGTTTGCACTAAAACAATCTTTTAGGGTAAAGAAATAGGCAAAGGGGATATCTGGGGAGTAGTAGTAGCCACATATAGTATAAGGGACGAAGAAAACATTAATTTCATAACTTACAAAGTGGAAAGATGAATAAGCAATAATGGCAAAGACACTGAGACAATCGATAAAGGAGGTGCCTTAAGCCGATCACTCTGATTTATCAATTGCCATTAGGATAATGTTTAGAAATGTTGTCAACCTATTTTAAGCCCTAGGAAAGGGGAAACAATCCATAATAATAAGACTCAAACTAGGATCACAGCCAATTATCGATGTCAAGCTAAGGTTTAGAAGATTAGATTCTAGTATAGGTTGATTAATTTGTAACAAACTTCGACCCGAAAGAGCTTGTGGCCACCCCTTGGGCCTGTTATCCACTCAAACCCAAGGGCTAAAGGCAGGCCTTACCTCACTCCTTTTTCATAGAGTTTATAGCTTTATCTTCATTTTTGATAAGTTCAAAGGCATTAGAGGCTAAAGCAACGATAGGATAGAAGTTCAAATTATGCTCAACACTCTTGTACTTGTAATGATAACATATATTGGGAATGTTCTTATATGAAATTGTTTGAAAGAATAGAGATGAACCCTCCTTGATCTAGAAACCCTACACCAAAGGTTTAGAAAAATTAATTTTAACATATACTCAAGTGAATCTACCTTTAGATTTTGAAAGTATAATCTCATTGATTTTGATGATTCTTCCTATTATAAAGGCAATTTCATTGAGGACTTTAGAGTTGAGTAGCTACAATGATAGATTAGGAAGTTGGATCCACATCTGAGCAACTTCCATCTTTTCTCTCATGAGCTAAAAGTTATCCTTCTAAGGGAGGAGAGTTAATGCTTGGTCACCAATAAATCATGGACCATTAGAAAGAATATTAATCATTTTCTCCTCTAAACTAAACCAAGAGCAAAAGAACCTTGAATCAATGTCCACAATTTGCCATAGGAATGAGTCATAGTGCTTCCTTCCATCTCTAGCCATAGCCACTTTCGAATGATTAAACTCTATCATTAACTTTGAACTCTCTTGAATGTGGAGAAGAGTTTCCACACATTGACCCCTATTCTTACTTTGGAAACCCAAGAAGAGATTAGCCTATGTCGTTGGAAGAAGAGATGTCGACGAGGTTGAAGACAACGAAGAGGGACCTAGTGAAGGTTGCGTTTGAGCAAGCGAGATTTGCCAAGTAGACTCTAGGGGTGAAGCAACTAAATCCGAGGGAATAAGAGGAGGAGAAACCATAAAACTCTTAGGCAAAGGGGGTGGATACTCGTAGTCTTTCATGATGTTAAGTTATGTTATGTTTCTTCCTCGCTTTGATAAACTCATCAAAGCCATAGTAAACATGAGTCTTGGTAAGAGGATTGTCATGCTTTATAGATCCAAATACATGATGGTTTATCCATGATCAAGATAAAATTTTGGATGAAATTCTATTAAGATTCAAACTTATTAATGTTAAATATTAACGAAGGAGTTGTGGTTATGATTGACATGCCACTCGAATCCAAAAATAATTTATTTTTTTTCTATTATGGAAATAAGGTAGTTGATGATGAGAGTGGTCCATATCGAGAAAATCTTTAAAAACTAGATATAAGATAATAGGATCAAAGCTTTATAATTGAGAAAAAAATAATTCATATACTAAATCCTTGAATGACTATAAATATAGTAAAAAGGTTTACTTAGAAACAATCCTACGAGTGCATAATAATTTACTAATTTAATACTCTTATTTCGAAAATAAATGAAGATAAATAAGTTATTAAAACTGTTGGATATAAAAAGTATTCACATAGAAAGAATTTTACTTCGTATCAAAGCACCCACGAGGAGGTGTGGATGAAATGAAACTCAAAATATCTTATGTTTAGGTAGATCTTGATTTTTTAAAATAAAGAGGAAAGAAAATGTCTTGAATAAATATGCAACTATCATATGAAGTTTTAACCCATGTCATGCTTGCTTGTAAGAGAAGAAAAGTTAAGATGATTTTCAATAAAAGAGTGCCTATATCCAAAACCAGATAATAATAATAATAATAATATATATATATATATATATATATATATATATATATATATATATATATATATATATATATATATATATATATATATATATATATATATGGCGCTTTATAAGGAAATTGATAAAAAATAACCCCAAAAAAATTGATCGCCGATGAAATCAAAAACTATTATAAGGGAATCAGAAACTAAATCCCCTGATTATAGGAAATCAAAAACTGAAGCCGCGATATCAGATGATGAAGAACATATGGTGACATGATTTTAAACTTGTTTAATGTTTTATTTTAATTCTATGACATTATTTGAGATCCTCAAACTTCAAACATCGTATCTTATTTGACCTTTAGAGACATGCATTAAAAACTAGTTTATCATATTTGTTGGAGATAATGATAGCAATGTAAATATGAATGTCAGATGAGTATCACATCCTATTTACAGAGCAGAGTTTCTGTACACAACATTGGCAGGCCAAATCTTATTTACAATCAACAAGGCAAAATATTAGGAAAGTGTGACAGTAACATACAAAACAAGAGAGGACTCCCAGATTGAAAGAATATTTACAGCAAATTGTAGTCTCTGCATCTGAAGGTTTGATCCTTCCATAGAGGCCAAATATACCATGACAGTACAATACATTACATCAGAAAACTAGGCATCAGTTCAGCAACTCAGACTTGTCTTCCAACATCTCCCAATCATCATCTGAGCAATCCTGGTGGTGATCAGCAGCATCACCTTCCAGGGGAAGATTCATAGTAGCCTCTTTGTCGATCATGATTGAACTCTTGCTTGTTGGAGAATGGAGATCACTCTTAGGCAAGAGAGTCTTCTCGGACAAAGAGCTTGATGAGGAGACCAGGGTTGTGCCAGTTACTGACAATATCGGTCTGTTGTCTGGCATACATCCATAAACTCTATTTTTCAGAGACAACACACTCTCACAGGCAACAGATATTTCTTCTCTGTGATCAGAACAACACTATATTAATTCAATTTCTTCTACTAGTACCAATTAAAACACTCTAAACTGAATTGTTGCAGTCTATGAATTGGAGAAAAAGAACACGATCTATCTACTCAAACATAATCTCATGTTTCTGAATGGTTATGTTAAAAATGAAATGACAGTCAGAATGATATTATCAGTAAACTATTACATCTGTTCACAGCCATGAGGGAAGTGAAAAGAACATACCATTATTTATATTAAAGACAAAAGTTGTAATCAAGTTTGTATAGTCACCAGCATCAAAAGATCAAACTATGCAGACAAAATGAAATTTTCATGCTTTTTAGTACAAAATAATTTGGGAGACGACACTTACTGTAAAATATCGAGCATGCAACCTCGATCCATTAGAAACTCTCTCAACTGTAGCACAAGAATGAGAAACTTATCATACTTCTGAATGAATTAATTCATTAACAAATCTCAGGTCTTAGATGGTAGAACTTTTAAAGCACTTTCTTTCAAAAAGTGCTCCCATTATAAATTTACTGACGATTTATGTTTACATGTCTCACAAGGCAACTTCTGAGTCACAACAAGTGGTTATGCTTGGGAACTTGTAAAAATTCCTAAACATCAACTTAAAATGTACACGCGTATAATTCCTATGTTACCTTGGTGTTCTCCTCTGCTTCATTCTGGAGACGATATGCTTCTTGTAATATGCAATTCATGATGTCTTCCTGCTCACGAAAAAACTTGTGGGCCAAGTCTTCCCTTTTAAGCTTCTCCTGCTCAGCCGCTGCTTGTTCTTCCTTTGCATGAGCTAGCCGTGCACCCAGTGTTTGACGAATCTGTTATAAGTTTTAAAGCTATAGTTAGAAACACCAGCTGCAAATCACAAAAAAGTACAAGAGTATTTTGCATTTCTCTTGGCCACATATCTAGCTTCCACATCAGTTTTATTGAAAATGTTAATTCTGAAAGATTCAATAGGATCCAAATGTATAAAAGGAAAAGCTAAAAACAGTTTTCAAATGATCAAAGGAGAAAACTTGGAAGTTTGCATGAGGGAAGGTACTGTAACAGACAGTACTATGTAACCTAGAAAGAAAAAGAGAAATAAGCAATCATTTTGTAATTGTTGTAGTCTTGTAGAGATTCTTTAAAGAGATTATCAACCTATTATCATTTCAACCATTGGTAGATTTTGCACATATCGATGAAAGGTCTAATAAATCAACATTCCAAATTGAGCGTGTTTCACAAAGATGGTATCTGAGGTGTTCTTAATCATTTCATGCCTACTCAAACTATTTCAACAATGTATCCAGATGTATAAGGTTTAAGCAATATAAGCTTCTAAGGATGACAATCTGAGAGAATTAACTTAGGCCAACTGGTTCAGTTTATGGATTGATTTGATTTATCTCTAATCAACATGGGGTTGGAGTTTACTGATACTCGGATACAAATCAAATAACCTTCTGGTTGTCATTTCACCACCATTAGATTTCGGATTTTGGTGCCACACCACTTCTTGATGCCAGAAAGGAGGTCAAATAAAAGATCACCAAAGGAGAGAAGTTGTGCTAGCGTAAAAAAGAATTTATATGATTGGTCTTTTGTAAAATCAATTAGGATTCAGATTTTCTTTTCTTTGTGCTTGTAGTTTTCTGTTTCAGCAGCATACCAGCCTTGCTGGCCGAAGCAGCTCAAGGTTCACCCACTCCAAAGAAGATGGGAACAGGAAGAGTCTATATTTTAGGTTCGATTGGGTTCTAAGAATCTAGCTACATCTTTCATTTTCCTAGTTATTTTTGTCAGGTTTCTTAGTCTAGTTGGAAACAGTAATGGCATGATAATGACACTGAAAAGCTCAGTTGATTTACAAAATATATACAGCGCTAGATTAGTGTTGAAGATTTTGCATCACACTTATAGAAAAAATATTGCATTCTTGATGGAATGAGCCAATAGGCATTACATACCTTTGCCTCAAAAAGAATAGCAGAAGATAAAAATCAACAAACTAATATGTAGTTTTGGTCATTGTGAAGCAACAATACACTGTTATGGTAAAGAACAGCATAAGCTAGTTACATAGACACCAACAATGTTTTTCTCACCTCCTCTAAAATAGAAAGTAATTTTTGTCTTTCATCTGAGATATTGATAAGCCGAGATTGAAGTTCCATAGCTTCAGGTGCCATTGTAGATTTTTCAGAATAAATTTCTTCAGCTTTCTGCCAACATCAAACAATGTGAGTATTACTAACCATATAACTGAAATAAAGCAACGTTAGCATGGAACACAACCTTCTCATTTGTGATTTTTGCATGGTCTATCTTCTGCCTGAGGTCCTCCACTTCTTGGAATATATCTTCACCAGCCACAGAGGCTTCTTTCTTAGCTTGTTCAGCTCTCTCCTCATGAAGCTCTACCTCTTTCAGCATGTTAATTGTTGATTCCAGTGCAGATACCAATGTTCTCTGGTTGATGTACAAATCACAAGTAATTCTAGGCAACAATGAAATGTATGTTTATAAGACAAGCAGCAGAAGCTTTTTGTCTGCAGTTAACTCTTGTTTTACAATTTTTACTTGATAAAGGATTTGACATAGAGTTCATCATTTAGAGATCAAACACGTACAAATATAAATCCACATACAGATCAAGGGGTACATAAGCATTGGAAGAAAGGCGTACTACGTTACTATAGAGTGCAAATAGAAAGCTCAACCCAGGTTCAATAGATGTACCAGTCATTAGTTTGCTTGTCAACTGTTTAGCAACATATGAGTGACTTGGTTATTTGCCCCATGCCCCCTTTAATACAACAACTTGAGTAACTTAATTTCCTTTGCTTTGATTTAACTTGGCATGCAGCGGTAAATTTAGAATTTATATAGCTAATTTATCAAATGACATATACCACTGATCTTTCCATATGCAAAAATGCTGCAAAGTGATTTCTATTTCAGCATTATCCAAGAGTCGGAGTTGTATCCTCAATTAATTTATCTATTACATAATTTGAACTGAGATTTTTTTAGCATTTTACTAGGCTAAAAGAATGTCAACAACTAAGCCGAGAAGAAGTAGTTAACGAGAGTCAGTATGACTTTATAATACATGTTTGATGTTTCAGATTTCAACACTAACACATATTGTAGTATAACTTAAAGAACGAAACAAATGGGACTTGCAGAACTGCATAGTAACATACACAAACAAAGCTCAACAACATAAAGGTTACCTTCTTGTTTTGAGCATCAAGAAGAATACTGTTGAGGAAGTCAATGTCAGGTATCTCTTCTTGTGTAGCTACAATTGCAGTTTGGAGCTTATCACTGATAGTCACATTCTCTTTTTCAAGTGGCAACAGAACAGAAGCCGTCTCAGCTAGGCACTCGAGCTGTTGTACTTCATAATCTTTTTGGAAAGCTTCGACGTTGACAAATTCTCCAGATTTTTTAGAGTGTCGAGCTTGAGAAATTTCATGGACAGATGAGGTTTCCTCGGCATTGGCAAAAGCAGCTGACACAGTACTATTAGCTTCAAAGTCGCATTTATCTTGGATTTTGGAAACATCCTTGAATGCTCCTAGTAACTGTTCTTCATACTCACTAATGCAACTGCTCATAGCCTTCTCTATCTGTGTTCCACATTCCATCGGATCTAGATTGTTTTGAAAAGTTTGGAATGACAATGTAGGACAACTGTCTGAAGAAGCTGCTAGAGTGCCATTAAGGTTTGTCTTGCACAATTCTTGGACATCAGCATCCAGAACATCATACTTAGCGGCAACGGTCTGTGGTACACTAACTACTACCTCCAGTTTGGTTTCCAAGGTTTCATTCTTTCCAAGGACATTAGAACAATTTCCAACAAGCATCACAACTGAGGATTGTGGTTCTGAATGAGCATTACTTTTATTATCACCAAAAAGATTTATATCTGATTCAGCTTTCAGTTCAGAAGGTAGAAGACTCTCTTTTTGCTCAACAATTACATTGTGACATGGTAATAGATTTGCCCCATTCATGTCTTCCCGTGAATAATTACCTACTGCTTCCCACGTTCATGGTACCAAATATTAGCCAAACTAGTATAACCATTTTTCAAAAATAGTAATTTCACAATTAAGCAAGAAGAAGAATAGTTAGAAAAGATGAGACCATATGAAATATGTTGCACATTTCCTCTTAGTGTGTATAATGGAAAATATGATAAAATCAAGAAATTCCATAACAGATATAAGTATCTCAAAGAATTAAATTGCTTTAATTGAACTTGGTAACATGAGAAAACACCTACCATTAAGTGATTGTTCTGCATCAAGAGAGATATAGGGATTTGATGTTTCTGCTGGTTCAGTTATGATTGGTAAAACATCAGATAGAATGAACTCTACTGCAGTATCAACATCTTCAGAATATTCAATAGCGACAGCCCTAAGTATTCGGAGATCAATCTGCAGGGAAGTAAAAGAGACACCAATTATAATGTCATTGAAAACAAAAGAACAACCCCAATATCTAAATTCAACTTCACCTGATTTTATAATTTACAAAGTCAAGATCCCAGGCAATCTTTAAATATCCAGACCTCAATTAATCAAACTAGCAATAGAACATATAAGGAATGAAGAATTCTTCTAATGAATAAGGTGGTGGATGAGGATGTGTCCTACAGGTATGTTAACATCACAGTATATAACAATGTAAATTTCTGAAATGCATAAAGTTGTAATATTCTGCATAATGAAGCAAGAAAGCAATTTTAGAATCATCAGCATTAGATATTCAGGGTTTTACAGTCTCCCCTACTTAACCTTCCAAAGGCTAAAACCAGGGACATATCCACAATCATGAAGTCTAGTAGTTCTATGCAAGTCAATGAAACTCATAATTAGGTAACACAAGGGTCCGATTAATGACATTGTGTAATGCAACATGCATTGGGAAATCACACCAAAAGGTGCAAACTGATTTTACAAGTGTAAAACTTTGAACAAAGTTCAGTGATTATTTCAACCTTGGAACTGTATACTGTCTCCACATTAGCTCTATTCTGATCGGTTAAGAAATTATGACTGCACGAATGATAGTCTTGTTATGAACTACAATAAATTTCAACTAATGGTTTCAATAAAATGATGATTATAGTAAAACTGTCAGCAACAAATATTTGATATTTGACACTCCAGCACTACAATTGGAGCATATGAACTAATGCTAATTATAAGTGGAGTTGTAAATTGATATTTTATCAGACTCATACTCTTGTTGTTTTCTTCTTCTGACTAAGTAATTTTTCCATTAGTTCCTAGAACATTAGATGACAGAAGAGAAACCATTGATATTGTTACCAATAACACAATAACATAGCATGCCAACCTATTTGAGGAACATATACAATTCACACAATAAATATATATAATTTTTATAATTCCACAAACTATTGTCCCGCATCTATGGGCATCATCCTTGTATTTGAGTAATTATAGTACTGGCCATGATTCTGACAAACACAACATCAGCACAACAATCGTTCAGTTGGCGCTTACTATGCATTCCAATGAATCTCTGGTCCGGGCGTAATCTGATATTATTGTCTGAGGTTTGGTATCAAGATTTGAGATGGGAAGACTGTAATATCCCCGATCCAATTAACCTTACATTGGTGGAGGGCTGTAGTTTTGGTTAATACATGAGTTCTTGAGTACTCCGTTTGGGAATTATCCCATGATGTCCAACAGGACAAACACGAGAAAGAACATGACACAAACTAGCACTAAAGCAATTCCAACAGTCAGACCTCTATTTGTTTGGTGTCCATAAAAATGTCTTTTTTATTGATTATACTAACATGGCCTCATACCTGCGGGAAGACCTCATGCAGAGCACGAAGCACCGACTTCAAAGTCATGATTCGATAGCTAACACGCCCTCTGCAATAGACAAGTTGGGAACCAAATCAGTCGAGGCAAAATAGAAATCGATAAATTGAATTCCGATCATAACAAAAGGCACATAAAAGAAACACGATTGAATTCTCACCGGAAAGGAGCCAAGAAAGGAAAGGAAGAGAAAGGAGAACACGAGAAGGATGAGCAAGGGTAAGGGAAAAAAACCTGTAGGGATACGGATCGATTGGAGACAGGCTGCTGACGGAAGAGAGAGAACTCCGGGATGCCTTGGAGATGAAGCAAGCAAGTGAATTCAGCGGACTCCGTGCCCTCTCTTCTCCTACTAATAAGATAGGAGAGGAAGCGTAGAATTCGTGGCGATACGTATGCATTCGCGTAGGAATCGATGAGGTATACAAGAGATTCCTACGGAGTGTGCGTTGCACGTGTGTCCGAAGAGACGCAAATTTATGTGGAAATTGGATTATTTTATTTTGGGTAATTTCTCACAAAGCCCCTCTATTAGTTCCTTTCCTCAGAGCACCCCATTTATTTTGTTTATTACATAAATGCCCTTGATCTTTCCGTTAGTCGGCCTATGGATCTGAAAATTTAGGGGTAATTTGGTATTTATGTAAATCAGAGGCTTATAAAGAGATAAAAGAAAATTAAGGGCTTTTATGAGAAATTCTACCTTCCTCTGTTGATGCCTTCAATTCCCCTCCCTGCGCCTCGATTGAGGTCGACACGAAAGGATTGGGTGAGCTGCAACCGCGTCGGTCCTGCTCGATCTGGGAATGCCGGAACCCGCTCCGCTCCCGATTCCCACCTTCGCCTGGGGAAGGGCAATCTCGGTAGAGATGAACAGCGCCTCGATGCCGGCCGCGCCGGAGACGCCGGGATTCTTGTTCTCCGATCGCTATCGAGGCAAGGCTTCAATCTGCCTCGGATTCGCCCCAGAGGTTCTTGGGTTGGCCGTAGATTCGTCCTTTTCTTCCCTAGTTTGCGTTTGATCTTGCTTTATGTGATTCTTCTTGGCTGTTTCGCCGTCGCCTTGGATTCTTGTTGTTCTTGGTGCTGATCTTGAATTCCACTCTGTTCACCGTTGATGATGCCCCACGGCACGGTGTTTTGATTACTTATCGCCTTTTGTTCGGAGATCTGATTTCTTTGTTCGAACTCCCCGAGTGGGTTGGACACCGTTTTCTGTAATTTTCTTGGCCTTTTTCCGCCACCTTTGATTCTTGTTGTTCTTGGGGCTGATCTTGCTTGGATCGGATTTGCTTTGGCTGCGGATTTACATTGCGAACAGTTACGACTCGCTTGTTCCTGCACCTTCCATTTGATCTTGAGGGTAGTTGTGTTTCCTCTTTGCTGTGTAGCATTGGCAGCTAATGGGGAGGGACTCGAAACCCAAGGAATCAGGTGGTAAGGGGAAGGGAAAGCAGGCAGCTTCCTCTGCAATTGATGATAATGCCTCCAAGGGCAAAGCGAAAGGTGGCAAGTCAAGTGATGGGCTTGGTACCTGCACTTATGGTAAAGGTTGTGTCATCTCTTGTGATCACGGTTTCCCTTGATCATAGTTTCCTTCGCAATCAGTTGATTTTAGTGTTTGATTCATTCAAAATTATGATATTATTAAGCCTAGTACCTTTCAGATAATGTCATGCAGATTTCTTCAAGGCACCAATAGATTGCACTATCTATTTGCCAATGCCTTGTCCCCATTCATGGATTAACAAGACAGCTTATTTCAATTCGACTCATCGATCCTGATTGGGTCAGACTAATTTCATTTCAAAACAATCAGGATAACCTGAAACCAGCTAATCCTGAGTTGATTCTGTCTAATTTCTGATTGATTTTGTGTATCAGGCTAGGTACTGGAAGCCAGAATGACTCATTCTGTTCTGCACCAATCTTGGCCAATTTTCCACCAACTCCCAACAGCTTGCTGAAAAGATTTGGCAAAAATCTGACCATCTAAAAGAAAGGAAAAGGAAAATCAATAAACAATTCCACGAACTGGTTTAGCTGGCCCAATAAATTGAGACTGGTTTAGATTCTAGACTGTGTTATCAATCCCAAAGCTGATCCTAATATTATGAAATTTAAGAAGGTGCAGAGTTGCTGCTCACCTTCGTCATCCATTTCTTGAATTCATGATTGAATTTGACTAATTCTAGTCTTATTTGATTGAAGCACATTCAAGGAAGCTAGCTACTTTATAGAGTGAAATCGTGGGGCACCAAAGATGGTCTCATGTGCTCCGAAATTAATGGAATAGGTAATTCTTCCTATCTTTGCATCATATTCTAACTGTGTATGCTTAACAATGAACTAGATACCTGTTGTGTCCAAATTGGTGACAGGTTTAGCCATTGAATTACATTTCATGTACCAAGGAGTGTCCACAGAGATTATATATGCTAAATTAAACCATTGATTGTGTTTCAGCAAGGCACATGTTATGTGAAAAACAAGGCAAGATTAATGAAGCATACGAGAAGCTCCAAGATGGCTGGCTAAGCAATGGAGACAAGGTTCCCCCTGCTGAATTTGCAAAGGTAGGTTCTCTGTTCTGTCCACTGAGATTGTTTCAGAATCTTTTGAGTTTAGCTATGGGCACGATGATTGGTAGAGCATTGTGATACAACCTAGATCCTTATTTTATGATTCCCTACAACATGTGCTCTCAGTTCTGCTTTTCTTTTCCTTTTTTAAGTGGGTTTATTGTTCTTTTATTTTCATTTTCACTTTCACTTTTTAGGTACTGTTATGGTGAAGTATGTATTTTCTTCATGTTGACTTGCACTTTCAGGGAATGATTGATCTTGCAGTTTAATTTTCTTGAACTTAAACCTTGAACCTGCATGAAATTATAGGTCTTTAGAAGATTTATCTGTTTTTTTTGGGTGAGTTATATGTGGAAGAAATTAGTTTTCCCTTGCCTTGTGCAGGCTGTCTGTCTCAGGTGGCAGCAGAATATTCCAAGTGTCCATCAGGAAAGGGAGGTGGAGACCTCGGATGGTTTCCGAGGGGAAAAATGGCTGGTCCTTTTCAGGATGCCGCATTTAGTACACCTATTGGAGTTACTAGTGCACCATTTAAATCAACATATGTCTATAAAACTATTCTTTGCATATTTCATCACCCAACCCTCTACATGTTTATTGTGCTAGAAGTTGGATATATTTAGTTTGGATGCTGTTACTCTTTGTGATTTGGAAATGGTTACCGAAAAATATGCTCTTGTTTTAAGTTGTATTTACTTGCTTGTGCTTATAATCATATATCGGAAATAATGCAGACATGGTTACCACATCATTCTTTGTGAAGGGAGGAAAAATTAATAGTTTTGGTGTGGAACGGCTGCTTCAGATGGGAGGAACTGGTATCATCTGTTAATCAACTCTGGAGGATTTAGATGAAGCGATACTACTACTGCATGGAGTTTGGAGATACGTAAACCATGCAGAAGAGTCTCCGAGTAAACCCTAGTTTGGTCTGTTATGTGAAACTGCTTCGAGGAAGAAATTTGCTGGTTGTTGCATGGTTAAGAAAGAATGCTTTCGTGATAAACTTAAAGCACTTAGAAGAGGAGAGGAGCAGGTACAGACAGTCTTATCACTTGTGACATTCCAGTGTTGGTTGAACTGACTGTTGAATTCTACTAAAAACATTCATATTTTTGTGATTATATGATGAAAAGTACTGCATTTTGGTTCGCTTGTTTTATTACTGCACATGATGGCAAAATAAGTGAACCCAATGAGTCAAAAATTTTGATCTTTGCGTCTATTATTGCATTTTGGTTCGCTTGTTTTATTACTGCACATTCATATTCATATCTTTGCACATGATGTTTTGTCAGTTTAACTCATGCTAAATAATGAGTTCATTTTGTTATAATTATTTTTATCCCTGATGAAGGGGAGGGGTATATGTGATTTTTCATTTTCGGACCAACCTGACGGTCATATTATCATTCTTGCTTTGTAGAAATCTAACAGCATCCTCACGCTTTTTCCTTCCCCGATATTAATAGCCTATGTGGAGGCTGATGAATTAATGTTTCTATGCAAATTGTACGTGCAAAAAAGGCTTTGATGTGCAATTATAAATAATTCACTTTGCATAAATTATAGCTTTAATCATAGATAATATTAATAGCCTATTTGGAGGCTCATGGATTAATGTTTCTATGCAAATTGTACATCCAAAAAAGGCTTTAAGTCTTCACTGTGCATAAATTATAAATTCAATCGTAGCAATGCTTCCATGTCTAAAATTCTTTATTTTAAACAATAAAAATTAAAGAATTAGAGGAAAAATATGAAGTGGATGATGATGCCGGGAGGGGATTTAGTTGTTCCTCGCATCTATCCGTTGGGTTTTTAAGGCCAATGGTCGGTCGGACTTCACCTTCTAAACCCGCGCTTCTTTGCTGCTGCTGCGACTCCCTCTCGTTGTACTCCGTTCTTGCAGCAGATGGCGGTGCCCCGTCTTCTTCTCCACCTCGTCCCCCCATCCTCCTCGTCCCTCCTCCTCGCCAACTGCAAGCCGTGGTCCCTACCTGTCCTCAACATCGGCTGTAGCAGCAGAAGGATCAGCACCGCCGCTGCGCAGCGCGGCCCCCCGTCGGAGGCCACCGTCGATGACTTCTGGCGGTGGCTTTGTGAGAGGGGAGTCGTCGCTGCCTCGTCCGCCGCGACCGTGAAGCCGGGCTTCGTGCCGGAGGGCCTGGGCCTCGTGGCCCAGAGGGACATCCCCCGCAACGACGTGGTGGTCGAGGTCCCCAAGAGGCTCTGGATCGACTCCGACACGGCAGTCGCCTCCGAGATCGGGAGGCTGTGCGCCGGCCTCAAGCCCTGGGTCTCCATCGCCCTCTTCCTCCTGCGGGAGAGGGCCCTGGGCACGGCCTCTCCCTGGCACCCCTATCTCGACATTCTTCCGCCCACTACTAATTCCACTATCTTCTGGTAAGTGTGAGAACCCGCTTCGACAAATCATCGATTTTGGCTTTGCTTCACATAATTAGTCCCACCCGACCGCTCTGTGAAATTCCTCAAAGCAAGATTCTTTTGTCTTGTACAATCGAATTATTAAGCAGCATTTGATGTTTCCGGTGCAGGTCAGAAGAGGAGCTTTCTGAAATAGAAGGTAAGATGAAGCTTTCTTCTTAAAGCAATATTTGTTGTTTCCGGCATCTGTTTGTATTTATCTTTGTTTGGGTGCATACGTTGATGCTTTGCTGGTGAGGTAAATGTTTTATACTGGAAGTTAATTGAGAATAAAAATTAGTGTGTCGAGACCATCATTGACCTGCTTCAGCTTTTGACTTACATTGGCATTCAATCATGTGATGATGCCCTTTAGTTTCAGCCAAGGATTCTAAAGGTAGTTGGTTTACTGAATCCTGTATTCTGTCATTACCATATGGTGAGGTAGAGAGCTGGTGTGGATTGTATAATGAAGTAGGACAGAAGATTTGTGCAGACTACAAAATAGCTGAAGAGAGCTTGTGGATTATGAAACACATACCACATGAAACAAGGCTAGCTAAATACATGTTTTGATCATCAAAGAGCTACCAGAACAAGATTCTGAGTAAATGTGGCTTTTATAATGCATGTCCTAAGAAAAATCTTTCAGCTGTCCATACATTTTATTGTATATCTTTGCCTTCTGTTCTACTTTCTGTTTCCATGATTCCCACATGATGTATGCTGATTTCCCTTTACTTCCATCAGCTTTGATGTTTCATATTAAGATGGTGGGTGTTTGTATTTGTGTGTGCATTTGTGCAGGAACTCAGTTATTGAGCACGACGATGGGTGCTCAAGAGTATGTGGAAAGTGAATTTGTCAAAGCAGAAGCAGAAGTGATACTTCCAAACAAACATCTCTTTCCTTCAGCTATAACATCACTTGATTTTCTATGGGCTTTCGGAATGCTCAGATCAAGGGCCTTTTCACATGGTCGTGGTGAAAACCTTGCTCTTGTTCCATTGGCTGATCTTGTAAGATCTTCATAGTTTTATAATACAACTTGATGAAAGTTATAGTAGGTTAATTATTATCACAAGTATTATGGGCTTCTTTTTGTTGTCTAAACGTAGTGGATCTTTAAAAGCAAGGTTCTAAATTTCGAATGATACGTATCGGTCTACTGGTAGACCGATACGCAAAACGCTTGGTATAGCCTCGTATCGGACAATATGGGGCTGTATCAGGCAGTAATGGTCAAAATTTCGATTGTTACCACCCGAAACAAGTCGGTAACGGTCGATTTTGATCATGATCGCCCGCTACTGGGCGATATCAGCCTGGCTGCGGCGAGAGAAGAAGAAGTGTCAAAGGAGAAGGAAGAAGAAAGAGAGAGCATTCGAAAAAGAGAGAGAATCGAGAGAACCTTGGCGCGTCCCGATCCAACGCCACCCTCCCTTGACGATCCCGATCCAGGAGATAATGCCCAGGCAGTGGCTAGAGCAGCAGAAGAGGTTATCTCCTTCGTCGCCTCGTTTGTGATTCTACAGCTATATATATGTGTATATGTATGTATATGTATATGTATGTATATATACATACATATACATATACATACATATACATATACATACATATATATATACATATATATATATACATATATATATACATATATATATATATATATAACTTGGATAACAATATGGATTGTATGCGGCTTTCGCAATAGAAACACACTAGTTAAGAAGCAACTCTAACTTCTATATCAAGAAAGAAGTCATTTTTCATTTTGAAAGTTGATTAAAAAAAGACTATCAGCAATTATTCCAAATCTTTTAATTGGATACAAAACACTGTGTTATTCAGATAGGTTTGAGCCTACAATGCCAATATGGTGTTTGCTTGGTTTGTATGATGCTTTCATATTTTGTTTGAAATTTGTGATAACTTCCAACCATAATCCTAGTGGTTGCTTTAGACAACCAAATAAGTTAATAATTTAACTGCAACTTGAGTTGTAAACTCAAAGTTAGGTCAAACAGAAGTCTTAATTAACCATAGAACTCATAGCTTATCTACATAGGTTTATAATACAAAACAGGAAAGAAAAGACATTGATCGCATCAGGTCTCTTTACAGCCTATAAGGTGGACCCTTACTTGGTAAATGATACATGTCTAAATTACTAATGTTGTAATAAAAAATATATCGTCAGAATCAGTTAATTTCAACCTAAGAGCTCTATGACTAGAAGTGTATCTTGCTGTTTTACATTTTGTAGGGGTGATCTGTTGTAAATGACTTATTAGTATAATACCCATTTTCTAGCCGAAGTGTCACGGACTTAGCTGGTTTTGCCTAAGTCGTGCGGCACCCTTGCGTGTCCGTCCGCAAAGGTCAGCCTCCCCGAAACCTCCCATGGTCCCTTAGGACCTACAAAAGAGAAAACGGGTTAGAGAAAACGCCTCACTCGGGATCCACAAGCAATCATCTTCGGAAAACATTTCTTAGCCAATGCAAATTACAGACAAACTTTACAAGCTCTGAATAGTTGCACAACAAAGGGGTAAAATGGTCCACTACAGACCGAAACTAAAATGGGACTATTAAGCCTTCGGCCGTCCCTCTACATGCTGTTCAAAGCATGAACATACCAAAAGACACGGACATACATAAGCATTACATCAAACATCCTATTTTGAAGTTTGTCCGTGACAGAAGGCCAGAGACATTTGCAGCTTTCACCGGGTTCTTCGTCGAAGGCCGGAGATGTCTGCGGCTTTCAACATCTTCATCGCCTTTTTCGTCGAACGCCATAGATGAGGAGATGAAGGAGACCGCATTCATCTCCTCATCTGAGGCGATGAGTAGAAGAGGAGAAGGCAACGTCGCCGAGGCAGCATACGCCTTTTTTTATATATAAATATATATGTACATACATATATATATATATATATATGTACATACATATATATATGTGTGTATGTATCGTTCGATACTCCTGTACTGTTCCATACCAACCAAAGTTCGATACATCGGTATGAAATTTCAATCCTTATTTAAAAGTATGTTTTTTATTATCTGTCCTCAATGTTGATATGGAATTTTGACCTTTAATTCAATGGCATGTAGATATTTGTTGACTTGCATAATACACTAAATTTGAATTCTGAAATTCAAAATCACTCTTGAACTTTCGATTTTTACAGAATTAGCTTGCAATTAACTTCGATGAAAATAAAAGAATTAGCAGAAATCTTCAAGCCTTTAATTGGTTATTTCATGCTGACATGCCGTTTGAATCACTTGATATAAGAAACTTAAAAGAGGTAGTGATATAATTCGTGATGCAAATCTGGATTTGAGGAAGCAATAATTGTAAAAATATAATGGCAGCAAGTGCCAAGTAGAGTTGCAATCAAGCCATTATTTGCCTAGAAGGTTGGGAGCATCAAAACAGGAATATATAAATTTGAATAACTTTTTATGATTTGGTTTATAATCTATCTTTGTAGAACTAATTACAGAGAAATGCTGTATCTCTTAATTTACGGGGTATGGTTTATGATGCATGGAATTTCAGTTCCAAATTTTTTATGTCCAGATTCCAATATGCTGATCATTATCATATATGCATGAAGTGGGTTCCTTATGCGAGGTTCCTAGACTGCTACTACGCTTTTGATATAATTACACATGGAGTTATTACTTCAATATCCATGTTGTTCAAGTACTAAACTAATATCTCTCCATGACGTTATTGTTTTAGTACCCCATGCAATTCAGTTATCATAACTGGGACCGCTTTGTCATGATGTCATTTACACCTACAATACGTATTTGACCGCATCCTCATCCTGGTGATTTTGAATGGTCCCAACTCCTAGCTAAGCTAATTTGATTACAACGTGTTTTCCCACAATTGACTCTGTTAACGGCAGTATTGCTGGTCAAAAGAACAACCAGATTTCTTTTTGTTGTTTCTAGCGAAGTGCTTTGTCATCTTCCTATGTCTATCCTTGCACCACTTGTGCATCTGCAGAACTCTTTAAGCATGTTCATACCATCTTAAACTAATTATGAAGAAAAAGTATATAAACTAAATGTAAAACTAGATGTTGTGTAATTTAAACTTTTTAGCTATAACTGGCCTGGTTTATATTTTACAAGCAGTGATCAGCCATGTAATGAATAAAATGCCTAAATATTTCCACGAACTTTTTCCACTTGAATGAGTTGCCAGCTAAATGATCATCATATTACACTTTCTTCAGTGTACTTACCATCTTGACATTTGAGTTTCAGTTTATTATCTTTTGCTCTTCTCTCCCAGATTAACCACAGTTCCAGTATCACTCAAGAGGATTCTTCTTGGGAAATTAAAGGAAAGGGCATCTTTTCTAGGGAACTGATATTCTCTTTACGAACACCAGTCCATGTGAAATCTGGTGAGCAGGTGAGATTCATTGTATAACCTCTGTATTCAATTTTATCATATAGAGATTCCTATGCAGGGAAAGATGGATGTGGATCTGAGCAAATTGTTTGCATTAATACAAGCAGCCTTCCAACTCATGCTTATCATGATAAATATACTCAGGTGTATATCCAGTACGACATCACAAAGAGTAATGCTGACTTGGCGCTTGATTATGGCTTTGTTGAACAGAGGCCGGATCGGGATGCATATACTTTTACACTAGAGATTAGTGAATCTGATCCATTTTATGGAGACAAACTAGACATTGCAGAGTCAAATGGTTTAGATGAAACTGCATACTTTGATATAGCTCTAGGTTGCCCTCTACCCCCATTGATGCTTCCATATTTGCGGTTGGTAGCTCTTGGAGGAGCAGATACTTTTCTCTTAGAATCGGTTTTCAGAAATACAATTTGGGGTCATCTGGAATTGCCAGTGAGTCGTGCCAATGAGGAAGCCATTTGCCATGTTGTCAGACAGGCCTGCAAATCTGCTCTCTCTGTCTACCACACTACCATAGAAGAGGTATGCATTTATTTAGCTTTGAACTATTAAAACAACTTAAAAATCTTTTCTACTAAGCTGGGACTGTACATTCATCCTATATGTGGGGCTTATTGAATATATAATAAAATTACAAGTGTACAGTAAATTCTTAACAATCACATCATAATTATATTTTGGAACAATTGTAGGATATCGACCTTCACCACTGAGCTTTTGCAAACTAAAAGAGAAAAGGTCAACAGCGTTCATGTAATTCCAAAGTTATGGTACATGATAGGCACCATTCAACAAAACCAACACTGAGGAATGCTATTATTGACTGATTATGCTCGAGTAACATAAAGAACTAGAAAAAAAAAAATAGTAGTAGATTTGACTATGCTACATTTTTTTTGTTTCCTTTTGTATTACTGTGTTTTAATATACTTTTTTGGTTTTTTACATGATAACCACCTTTATATGTATGACTAAGCATGTAGATGTAATGAACAGGATGAAAAACTTATGGAAGGGAATAATTTGGATGAAAGACTTCGAATCGCAGTTTGTGTAAGAGCTGGCGAGAAGAAAGTTCTCCAGCAGATCGATGTTGCTTTCGGAGAGAGAGAGTCCGAGTTGGATATTTTGGAGTATTATCAGGAGAGGAGGCTCAAGGATCTGGGACTGGTTGGGGAGCAGGGTGAAATCATCTTCTGGGAATCTAAATAGAACACCTGCACGCACCTTCTCTCCCAAGGTCTGATATCACATGTTGTACATGGAGACCACAGTGAACAGTTCATGCAGGTAATTGAGATAATAATGCATTTGACACCAGAATGCAGTTTATCATCCACAATTGCAGTCCTGTAAGCATCGGATACTCTGTGATGATTTGATTGATTTCATGTGTTCTAATCCAACTGTGATGTGTATTCATATCGCCACAAAGAAACTGCAGACAGATGAGCTCCACTGGTCTCTGTAATGCAATCAAAAAACAGTATCGTCCCAATGGGCATGCTGCCGTCCCACCAACCTCAAGATGAAGCCGAGTGTGGAGACCCCTCTGTTGATCCCTGCTTTCTCCATGCCTGCCTCCATGAACGTTCATGACAAAGGCATTCTTTTGCTGGAAGATGAATCTGCTTGTTTTGTGACAATTGCAGGGAGCAAGGAGATCCTTTAAAGATGTGCAAGTCTCAGAAGTTGCGTAATCGCATGAGAAATGCTCGTCGTCTACCAGCTGAAAGCTTTATCTAATTGTACTCAGGTATTTGCAGATCCAACAGGTTTCAACTACTATCTCTTGGCTTCTCATTAAATTGAACTCCCTTGCTTGAATCATGCTCATGAAATTAAACTTGCATCAATCAGGCAAAAGATTAGTCTTGGTTCTCAAATTAGTACTAATTTCAGTATAGAATTGGATACTTTAAATCTCAAGACTAAATCATGCTTGAAAGGTTCCCCAAACAAGAGACTCATGTTCTTTATGTCCAGATTTATATTGGCTTAGGCTAAATTAAGTGAAATTTTAGCCCAGCTTGACTGAGAATTAAGACTCATCAGAATTCTGAGCTTGAAGAAGGCAGCTCATCGTGCATATCAAATTCATGTGTGACGTTGAGTTTTTGCAGTCTGACATGCATTTAATATTTGAGAGATTTCTCTCTTAGAATTATGTATGTGTTTTGTTTGCTGCATCTTATTTATTGGATCAGGCCAAAAGAATGATTTGCTTCGTTGAATCGAATCCTTCGTCTTTGCACAGGGAGGAAGGACTAAAAAAGAAGAGAGGGAGAGGATGCTGGAAAAGAATGGTCAGCAGAAGCTGTTCTCCATGAACTTGACGAACTCATCGAAGTCGATCCTCCCGTCCCGGTTCTCGTCGTACGCCGCGATCATTTGCCGGCACGCCTCCAGCGCCAGCCCCTCCCGGAAGCCCAGCTTGGGGAGCACTCGCTGCAGCTCCGCGGCGTCGATGAACCCATCGCGGTCGTCGTCGAACACCGCGAACGCCGCCTCCACCTCCTCCAGGCTGGGCTCCTCGCCCTCGAACAGGCCCGACAGCTCCGCGCCGGCGATGCGCTCCCTGAGCTGGTCGCCGCCGTCGGAACCGCGGTGGATGCCCATGGCCTCCATCACCGCCTCCACGTCCTCCCTGGTCAGTTCCAGGGCGTCCCCGGCGTCGCCCGATGCGCCCTTCCCGGCGTGCTCATCGATCCTCGAGGCGCACGGAGCGGGGAACTCGTCGCGGGACCGGAGGAAGACGACGAACTGGAGGGATATCTTCTGGAGGAGGAGGAACCAGATGGAGACGGTCTTGTAGAAGAGGAGCACGATGGGCTCTGTCAGCGCGAGCGACTGGTAGGGGGCTGTCGTCGATGGCTTCTCCATCGGAGGAGGAGAAGGAAGACGAAGAAGAAGAAGACGATGTTGTTTGGCCTGCCGAAGAAGACGAAGCGATCAGTATATATGCCTGCAGTCGTGATGGCTGTCCTTGAAAACATGTGGCTCGTCAGCGAGCCTGACAAAGTTTGGCTGTGCATGGAATGGAGGAAGGAGGGAGGAAGCTGCAAGAGAGATGGTCGAGTCAAAAAGGAGGGATTCTACGCAGAAGAGGAGGTCACATCGACGAAAGAGACAGGTAGATGGAGAGTGCGCTGGTTCCGCGAAGCAATCCCGCCCTTGTAGGACCTGGTCGGCCTCCATTGATCTGGCCACGCGTGGTGCCTTCTCCTCCTCCTCCTCCTCCTCGTCTTTTGTCTGCTGCGTGGTCAAAGAGTTTGATCCGGCCGAGCGTCGCCGGTCCACCAAGCGTGCCTTTGAATGGTTGACCAAACGGCCATCTTCTTCCTCACGATTACTGGACCAATCAGAGGACTCATCAAGGTAACTTATTTCTAGCTCTCAAGTCTCCCTCCTTTTCTTTTATATTACATTAAGCTAACATAATTATTAGTTTACATTCACGATTACTATTTGATTAATACGAAAGTTGACCACAACTGTAGAAGATAAGCCATTTAGTTTGACTCGGTGCCAAAACCCGGACCGAGTTCGGGTTTGCCCGACCCCCATGGGTCCCACACAACTTGGGATCGCACCCCTCATGGCCTCATTAATGTCGTGCACTGTTCTCGCTCACACCCAAAGAACAAGTTGGCTAAGGTCGAAAACAACAGCTACGTACTCTACAAGCAATTCTGCGCCCACTGCATGATTATTACTAGATGTAACAAAAAAACTTGCTACAATAATGGAAAGAGACAGATACAATAGGGGGTTGATGGGTGCTCTTTTATTCATGAAGACTCGGGCATAAATCTTTGCTGTGATGAAGCAGGTCACACGTCGCTGCTGCTGCTTCTTTTTCTCTCTTGCATGCTGCTTCAATTCAGTGGAACGATGGCCAAGTAATTCTTCTTGGCAAATGAATCGGAATCAACTTGTCTTATTTGTCTCCAGGAATGATGGTTCCAATGTATCCGAACCCCATTATCATGAATGCAACAGACTGTGGGAAGATGAAGATGCAGTAGAGGTCATCCCGATACACGTAATCATAGCATGCGCATACGAGCAGATATATGCCAACCATGATCTCCAGGAGATTGAATCTGCCGAGATGAAACCAAGCTTAATCCGACAACATCAGGAACGAGTTCATGAATCATCAAGTGGATTACCTCTCTTTGATCTTGAACCGGAATCTCCTGGAGGCACGAGTGTTGGACTTGGTCTTCAACATGTCTCCCAGCTTCTCAGTCACTATCCATTCGTTCACTCTCCCTGTTTCCAGCAATCCGATGAGAACAGCTTTGCATCGGTGCAAGGACATGACGTTCTCGAACAACACCCAGAAGATTACGAGATGAACGGAACTGCAACGGAGTATATACAGGTTGAGATATGTACGTATCAGATGGAGGAAGCCGAGTTTGGGGTACTTGCTGACCTCGGTGTTGCTACTGCATTGATGAGAGTGATGGCTGTGGGAGCGTACATAAGGCCCCATTTGGGGATTATGACTTCGGGGAAGAAGACGGAGAGAGGGATTACGACACAGTAGAACGAGAAGGTGACGAAGTGGGAGACGATCCTTCGGGCCACGAAGAAGTTGTAGATCACATAGAACTTCATCGACATCGCGACTCCCTGCATGAGATCGACGAGCTTAAGGTTTGGCAATGAAGCATCTGATGATCTCTCTTTCGTTCGAGTATGATTTCCACTGACCTCAGCCATCAGCACTTTCAAGAACATCTTCCGAAACAGATTCGCCGGGCCGCAAGACCAACGATGCTGTTGATATCGGTAAGCTTTGAAGGTGCTTGGTAGCTCACTGTTAACCTGTACGGCAGGGAAGACAATCAGCAACTGAGAACATGCACCCACACTTGAGAACAGTACCGTCAGAAGAATCACCTTGACGTCGCCGAGGTACACGAACTTCCAGCCTGCGAGACCTGCTCTGACAGCCAAATCCATGTCCTCTACTGTGGTCCGATCCTGCCAGCCTCCGGCTTCATGAATGGCTCTGATTCTCCACACACCAGCGGTACCTACATGGACCAACAATTCGCCATTGATACACGACACGGAGCTCCTCCCAACGCGTTTAGAGCATATATATATACATATATGTATGTATGTATGTATGTATGTATGTACCATTGTATCCGAAGAACGCACACGCCGTAGAACCAGATTCCTGCTCCAACTTGAAGTGGAAATTCATGGACATCTCCTGCATTCTTGTCATCAAACACTCGGAAGCATTCACTGCCACAATCAGCAAGAAGAGAGGAAGATTATGCTGGGAATTACAATGAGAGGAGAGTCATGGTTGATGGATGATTGGGCTGAGCATTCCCCGCACGTACCAAACTTCCACCGAGATTGAACGAGGGCGATTTTGGGGTTGTGGACGAGGAAGGGGACTGTTCGCAGGAGGAAGTCTGGTGCAGGCTGGAAGTCGGCATCGAACATGGCGATGAACTCGCAGGACTCCACATAGCTGTACCGCATCCCCACCTTCAGAGCACCTGCTTTGTACCCGTTCCTGTTCTGTCTCCTCTCGTACCTTACGTTCTTCCCTCTTTCGGACCACATCTCGCATTCCTTCTTCACCAGCTCCTGCGACATTGAAACCCAGATGGAAGTGGAAGAATGATCTCACACATTTGCATGTTATCACCCGACCATTGCCCGAGATAAGAGACAGGTGCATATGAGCCGTTGCAGTCCAAATCAACGTCGATAGATATAATATATATATCCTTTTCTAATGTCTCATATCTAGTGTGAGAATCTTGTGCATCCCAAAGAATGTGACTCACGCCATGTGGTCAAATACTAGACGACGGCCTTCATTAGTTGGCACTCACGAAGTATCCTTCCTTGTAAGCGACAGTAATCGTTCTTGAAACTTAGAAGGTTTGGATCCCAATGTAGTGATCAAAACCTTCCTACTGACTTCGCTGTTTCCATTCTGGCTATCATATAATAATACGCCACCAACTTATGGGCTGGAATTCCTCGGGATGGATGCCAAACATGTGCGCTGCGTAGAGAAGTACCTTGATGAGTGGATCGGTCGAATCGTCGAGCACTTGGATGATGATCCGATCGCTCGGCCACACCATGTTGCAGGCCGCTCCTATCGACAGCTGATACACCTGCACGCCATGGCGCACTACCTGTGATGCTGCTGCATGCAACTGCAATGGTGAAGGAAGTGGACGAGGAGAGTGACGCGGCGGAGTACCTCCTTCTCGTTGTACATCGGGATCTGGACGAGGACCATGGGGTAGGCCAGGGAGCCCATCTCCTCGTCCTCCGTCAAAGGGTCGCACTTGTAAATCCGCTCCGGCCGGCGGCGGAACACCTTGGCGTAGAGGGTGATGAGGCCCATGGAGACCTTCTCCACCAGCACCATCATCGACATGACGAGACAGACGAAGACGGCCACCCGCAGCAGCGGCACGGCCACCCACGCGCGGAACTGCCGCCACAGCTCGCCCAGCGGCAGCTCCGGCAGGGCCGCCCACGACAGGAGGAGGACCTGGTACAGCTGCGAGACCACTGCACGCAGTGTTGGTTCATGGTTAGCAGACGATGAAAACGACGACAGCAGCAAAGCAAGTAAGGTAATACACGTACCTCTTTCCATCGCTAACTTGTGTCTTCCTCTTGCTTCTGCCACGCCGAGGTGGTGAGACGACGTGAGCCTCGTTATATATAGGAGCGGTTGCGGGTGAAGATCCCCATCTCTACTTCGTCTTCTCACGTTTCAGATCCATGTAGGTGGTCGATTAAAGAAAAGGGCGACATGGATCCAGATCTAGCGAACGGCTGCAGCACGTACACATCTACATCTGTGTCAACAGTACTTCCCGCACACTTTTCATGGCGGTCACATGAAGTGGCAGCCGGAGTTGTATTAAGCACTTTGTGTTCACATGTTGTGTGTCATCATCTCTCAGCTCGTGACTCTTAGGAAGAAGCAGCAGATGTGTTATGTGAAATGAGCGACACAACATGCGATGATGATGAGCGAGGAGAGGGACAAGAGACAAGCGAGATCATCACTTGCTAACACAACATGCTTTTGCGGAGATTAATTGGAGGATGCTTGCCCACAACATGCACATGTGGTTTGCAGGAAGAAAGGCACCAGCAGTAGGAGTGTGACTTGAGCAGACGATAGGTCAGAGCTCAGGTGCCAGCACAGGTCTTGTTTTATGTGAAACATTAACTATCGAATAAATAATATATCATGAAAGGTGATGATTGGATCGCAATCATACGAAGAAACAATTGGTGTTGCCTCGTCCTGTCTGAGTGGTGAGAAAATGGTTCTGCAGGTGTTCAGTATCATAGCCGGTAGAGTAATGTGTTGAGAGATGGATCAAAGTCACTGTTCCTTCTCTTATGAAAGGTTTATATGATGAATGAATGTGATTATAAACTCATCAAGCTAACGGATCAAAATTTTCATGGACGAGATGAAAATACATGCTTGCCGGACCTGATTCGCTTGTCAGGAGAACGAGATAGCCAATGAAGTAACTCCTGATGCGTCTTCTTCAGGTTCTTCACATGGCACCAGTGGAGGACATGACAGTGATTACACCAACCAATCAATCACAATTCCTGATTTATTCGGTGGAATGGAATGCATTACGTTAAGAGTTCATTTCGTGTACGGTAGCAATAACAATAATCGGGTAAGATTCGGGAGGATCCAAACGTACGGTCGGTGGTCGGCTTGGCGGTGACGGTGCGGCGGTTCACACGTGCGACAACTTCTCAGCTTCCTCGAGCACGTGTCCCACGGTTCGCGTGTGACAGCGAATCGTGTGCGTGCAGTATCCAAGTATTTGCTTGTGACATATGTTTCTTGGATTCAAAGTAGATTTGTGTCGGAAAAATATTTATTATTAGATAGTGCTCTACTAACATGACATAAGCTAACGTCTCAGAACGGAGGGAACTCGATTGAGCTCCTTTCCTAATGTATCCACACACCCACACACACACACACAGGTAGATGTGATACAATTCAAGTGACTCAAATTAATCAGAATTAATATATATTTAATTAAATTTTAATTTAATTTAAAAATTCTAAGTTAATAAATTATGAATTAGGTTCGAATATATATATATAGTGTGTGATTGGAGATGACTGGGAAATAATTACGATATGTAAAGGATCTGTAGATTGTAATTTGTCTTTGGTGACAGCGAATCGTGTGCGTGCAGTATCCAAGTATTTGCTTGTGACATATGTTTCTTGGATTCAAAGTAGATTTGTGTCGGAAAAATATTTATTATTAGATAGTGCTCTACTAACATGACATAAGCTAACGTCTCAGAACGGAGGGAACTCGATTGAGCTCCTTTCCTAATGTATCCACACACCCACACACACACACACAGGTAGATGTGATACAATTCAAGTGACTCAAATTAATCAGAATTAATATATATTTAATTAAATTTTAATTTAATTTAAAAATTCTAAGTTAAAAAATTAGGTTCGAATATATATATATATCATTCGACTCTTTCGATTTTTATGAATGTGAAATAATTCTTTTATTTTAGCTTGTGATATGTACTCATGTCTTGCAAAAGCTTGAAGTCCAAAGCTATTTGGAAGTAGAAATTTAAGTAGGTGTCACGATGTTCCCATTCATGGCTTCAGAAACGAGAGCCATCGTCGTTGGGGCAAGTTAGGGTTATCCAGCTCGATCGCATGCTCCCCATTAGATCATTGATCTGCACAACAAGAATCCATCTGTGTTATAGGACCATGCATGCAAACCTCAATAAGCATCAACAATGAAGGAGGAGGAGGAGGAGAAGAAACACCTCAATAAGCATCAACAATTGGGTATAAGTCATTAAAGTAATTAGGTTACGATCCATGAATGCCGAAGTTAGTCGCCGGTTTCCTGGTGGAAGGATAGCAACAGGTGTCGTAATACAATCCTGGCCACTATATCAGGAACATGGTTAGCATCAGAGCACCAGGAATACGAAGAAAGATCGATCACTACTAACAAACCTATTGAACAAAGTAGGAGAAATAGAAATCTTGGACAACCAAAAGGTGAAAGGAGAAACAGTAGAAGAAGGGTTACAAAAGAATTCATTTATGGGGGAAGGCTGTTGAAATAGATACAGATAGGGAAAAGATATTGGAATGTAACACAAGAAAGAATATAAACAAGGCAAAGTAATTTTTGTTTCACTCAACACATAGAGTTTGTATTTTCATATATATATATATATATATATATATATATATATATATATATATGTGTGTGTGTGTGTGTGTGTGTGTGTGTGTGTGTGTGTGTGTGTGTGTGTGTGTGTGAAAATACATATATATATGTATATGTATACATATACATATGTATATGTATATATACATATATGTATATATAAATATATGTATATACATATATATATACATATATATCACATTTCTTACATTTAATATAAATATCTTTTTCAACATATTCTTTTCATTTTTCGAAAACTAAGAATCGATTTGGTTCATTCTTCTATATATGCTTTAATGTGTTTCACTTCTTGGTATAATAATTTTTTTAATTGTGCCTTTGAATGATTGATAAGTTTAATTCCAATATTTACCCTAATTAAACTTATGTCTAATATATTAGATTTCATTTATAGTTGTTGAAATATTTTAAATCGGTAAGACAATGTGAGTGAGTATATTTGTCATTTCTTCACTTATTGTAACATGAAGTAGCTCTATTTTTTTTGTTTTTCATATTGTCTCTTATGTCAATATGTTTCGATCATTCATGATGGATTAGATTATTAGTTAAGGTAATAATTGATTTGTCATCAATGTAAATCTTGATTGGACATTTTTATTATGTATGAAGTATGTGAAATATTATTTTAGCCAAATTGCATCATAAACAGAAAAAAAAAGTCTGAAGACAATGTGAAAACAATTATCCCAAAATAAAATATAAATTTTGTTATATTTTTTAATTATCGTAGCTTCTTCTAACATAATCATTATCATTGCATTCAATAAAATCAAGCTTCGAATAAAATATATCATAATCAATTATCTTTTTAATGTATTGTGTGACTGCATATAATATTTACCCACAAAAAAAAATCCAAGTTGGCTAAGGATGAGTACAACAACTATGTACTCTACAAATCCTTTTAATGTTTCTTTTAAATTTATAGAATCATCAAAAACTAATATCTTCAAGTATTATGAATGTGTTTTCCACTATAAGGAGTTGAATTTCTTCATCCTCCCGGAGGGAATGGCAACAACCCTAACAATAATGATCATTGATAATGACAATGCTAACTCTATGAGCGACATTCGAAGTACAAGAAGTAAGGATGATCTGAAAAATCTGAAAGATTCATGACATGCTCATTAACTTAGGTTTAAGTGCCAATATAATTCATGATGATAGTAGGATCAACCACGCTAGAGTTGATGCTTATGGCCAACCTAATCATCAACTCGGGATTACAATTCAACGTAGGCAACCAGCCTATGAAGATATATTGAATGAAAAAGAAAGAATTATGGACTATCACAAAGCCAACCAAAGAAGAAGTGCATGTGCAGCTCAACCTTGACACTTTAACCGACATGGTACTATCTGCCCACAATAACCAATAGTATATGATGATAACTTAGAAGATGACAGTGAAAGATATAGAATACATCAAGCACCACCCAGATGAAATATACTTTTTTAAGACTACCGTCTCAAAGTAGACCCCTCTAGTTTTATTAGCCACCTCAGCATTGAAACTTTCTTGACTGGAGTTATGAAATAGAGAACTTCTTCAAGGAGATGGATGTTCTTTCCCACAAACAAATCAAGCTTATTACATACAAGTTGAAAGGAGGTGTAGTAGCTTGATGGGATATATTACAGAATAACAGAAGAAGATAAGAAAATATACTAATACAAACATGGTAAAATATAAAGAAACTTATCAAAGGAAGATTCCTACCCCAAATTATAAATAATTATTATTTTAATAATACCAAAACTACATCTAAGACACTCAATCTATAATTGAGTATACTGAAGAGTTATTACGTCTTTCAGCTATACATAATTTATTAGAGTCAGAAGACAATAAGGTATATCAACAAACTGAAATTTGTAATTAAAGATAGAATGCTTTTAACTTCAATATGAATAGTAGATGAAGCTCACAATATGACATTAAAGGCTGAGATATTATTGACTTACCTCCAATTACTATCCGACAATTCTCTACTCTAACAACACGACCTATTCATAATAAAAAGAATCATTGTGATTGAGTCAATACAACATATAAATCAAGGTACAAATACAGGAGGAGCAACAAAGCAAGCTAAGCATATTTTAACTACCACAAACAATCCATATGCTCAAACCTTGGGAAATATTTTAAATATGAGGAGTTTGGTTATCGTTCCAATGAGTGTCGTACTCGTAAGATTGTCAACCTTGCATATTTCAAAGATGACTTTGAAGAAGAAGGAGATGCCTAAGATGATACAATTGATGATATTGACAATACTGAAATAGTAAAGGAAGAAGGAGAACACATCGCATATGTTGTAAAAAGATTATTACTTACCTCAAGGCAAGAAGATCTATTTTAGTGTAATTTCATTCTCGATGCAATGTTAATAACAAAGTCTATACATTAATCATAGACAATAAAAGTTGTGACAATATTATATCAAAATCACTAGTAAAGCACTTAAAATTGTGAACTGAGGCTCCTTCAATACTATACAAGCTATGATGGATTAAAGAAAGCCCAAGTGTCATTATAATTGAGATATGTAGCATTACTCTCTCAATTAGGAAAAGTTATAAGGAAAAAGTTTTATGTAAGGTAATTGACATGGATGCGCATCATGTACTACTTGAAAAGTCATGCTAGTATGATATGAATGCAACCCACCTTATATGATTGTGAAATGGAAAAAAATATCATGTGTCTGTGTGATTGTGAAATGGAAAAAGTATTGTCATTCTACTAACTAACAAAAAGAGATATGAATCCAACACTATTAAAGTGGAGGGGAAATGTATGTGTATTATGGTGAAATGAAAAAAAATATTGTCATTCCACTAACTAACAAAAAGAGATGAATCCAATACTATTAAAGTAGAGGAGAAGTCTTTCTAACTCTATATAGGAATTCATTGTCGATTTTAATGAAACAAGAGTATACTATGCTCTTATTATGAAGGAAGAAGAATCACAAAGTAAAGATTTCAAAAGAGATAAGATCCATATTGGAAAAATTCAAAGAGATCACTCCACTCATGAGAGATATTCAATACCAAATTGATTTAGCTCTAGAAGTAAGTCTATCAAATAAATTTACCTCATTGTTGGATAAACCCAAAAGAGAATGAGATGTTGAGGGAGAAGATAGAAGAGTTGATACAGAAAGGACATATTCGAGAAAGTATGAGCTCATGTGTTGTCCCGACTTTGTTGGCACCTAAGAAAGATGAAAGTTAGAGGATGTGCATAGATAGTAGTCATCAACAAAATCATAATTAGGTATCGTTTTCCTATATCTCGACTTGAAGATATATTGGACCAACTACAAGACTTCAAGATATTCTGAAAGATTGATCTTCGCAGCAGATATTATCAAATTCGTATAAGGATTGAAAATGAATGAAAGATTGCATTCAAGACAAAAGAAGGTTTATATGAATGATTAGTCATACCATTTGGGTTGTGTGATGCATCAAATACATTAATAAGGCTTATGAATTAGGTACTTAAACTATTCATTACAAAATTTGTAGTAGTTTACTTTGATGACATTTTTATCTACAGTAGGGAAGAATATGTAGACCATTTATGGTAAATCCTAACTGTTTTATAAGACAATAAATTATATATCAATTTGAAGAAGTGTGACTTTTTAACAAAACGATTGATATTCTTGGGGTTCTAAGTGTTGATGGGATTATGTAAATGAAGAAAAGATTCATGTCATTGGAGAATGGCCTACTCTTAAGATTGCCATGGAAGTGAGGGGCTTTCATAGTCTTGCTACTTTTTATAAGAGATTTATTACAAACTTTAGCATCATTGTCACTCCTATCGCACTAATGCTATTGAGAGAAAAAAAAATTATATGGACTGAAGCTATTGAGAAAAGTTTTGTTGAAATTAAAAAAAAAGTTGACTGACTATTGCACTAATGCTTGTATTATCAAACTTTGAAAAGTCATTCATTTGAAGTAATATGTGATACAAGTGAAATTGAGATGTCCTTTCATGAGAAGGAAGACCAATTTTATTTTTCAATGAGAAGTTAAGTGTAACAACTAACAACATAAGGAAATAGTTGAA
The DNA here is from genome assembly GCA_004837865.1 of Musa balbisiana. Lineage (NCBI taxonomy): Eukaryota > Viridiplantae > Streptophyta > Magnoliopsida > Zingiberales > Musaceae > Musa > Musa balbisiana. The sequence goes on from CM017194.1 coordinate 4,898,500, forward strand.
GAAAAAGTTATTAAACATAAGGAAATAGTTAAAATGAAGACTACTAATGTCAAATATAAGGAAATAGTTATTAAACACACGAGAGAGAGAGAGAGAGAGAGAAAGTGTTCAAGGAATGAGATATAGTTATAGTGTAACCATGAAAAAAAAAGATTTTCCATAGACATTTACAATAAATTAAAGCCGAAGAAGTATGATCTCTACAAAGTCTTAAAGAAAATGAATAACAATACTTTCGTAATTGATTTACCAAATGATTAGGGATCTCAAAAACCTTCAATATTATAGATTTATATGGTTACTTTTCCAAATGAGAATCTATGGTATTTAGACGTAAACTCGAGAGTGAGTTTTTTTTCAGGTGAAGGAGATTAATGCGAAACAAGTAGAAGAAGACCATTTTCAAATAGCTTAAAATTACATGATAATCATTTTTATTTATCTCATATTATTATTTTTTTTATATTTCTCTTAACTATCTCACATTATAAATATCTACTCTAACTCAAAAAATAATATCTTCATGTAAGGGTTTTCTCCATCATTACTAGTTGATTTTACTCCTCTCGAATCAGTCAAGAAAAAATCAAATATAATCCAACGACATCGTGAGTGAGTTCATGAATCTTCTATAAACGTTATATCATTTTCATCGTACTCATCTACATCGAGATGGCCTCTGATTCATCTATATCTTCCCACTGTTGCGTTCATGACGACGGGGTTTGGATACGTTGGAGACAAATAAGATGAGTTGATTCAATTCGTTTTCAATGAAGAATTACTCGGTCATCATTCCATTGAGTTGAAGCAGCAAAACCTGCTTGCAAGAGAAGAGAAGAAGATGCGACATATGACCAAAGGCACCCACCAACCCCTATCGTATTTGTTGTCTATTACATCAGTAATAATCACGCATTGGGTGCAGAATTGCTGGTAGAATACGTACTTAAATCTTAAATGCATGTCGGACTGCAAAATCTCAACATCACACCTATTCGGCATGTATGGTGAGCTGCCTTCTTCGAGCTCAGGATTCGGAGTCTTAAGATGTCACTTAATTTAGCCTAAATCAACATAAATCTGAGACATGAAGAACATGAATCTCTTGTTTAGGGAACGTTTCAAGCATGATTTAGTCTTGAGATCTCAAGTATTCAATTTAATGTTGAAGATAGTAATAATTTGGGAGCCAAGCCTAATGCTTGATGGAAGTTTAATTCAAGCATGGGAGTTTAATTTATGAGAAGCCAAGAGATAGTAGTCGAAGCCTGTTGGATCTGCAAATACCTGAAAACAATTAGATAAAGCTTTCAGCTGGCAGACGACGAGCATTTCTCATGCTATTATGACGCAGCTTCCGAGACTTGCACATCTTTACAAAGGTCTCTTTGGTCCCTGCAGTCAGTCACAGAACAAGCAAATTCAACTCCCATTACAATCTTCTTTCTCTTGTTCAGCAAAAGAATACCTTGTCATGGACGTTCATCGAGGTAGGCATGAAGAAAGCAGGGATCAACATAGGGGTCTCCACCTCGCCGTTGGGGGGCCGGCAGCATGCTTGCGACCACCGCTTCTGGACGATACAGAGTCTAGACGAGCTCATCTGTCTGCAGTTTCTTTGTGGCAATATGATTACACATCACAGTAGGATTAGAACACATGAAATCAAACAAATCATTAGAGTATCTGACGCTTACAGGACTGCCATTGTGGATGATAAACTACATTCGGGTGTCAAATGCATTATTATCTCGATTACCTGCATGCAACTGTCCATTGTGGTCGCCATGTACAACATGTGATATCAGATCTTGGGAGAGAAGGTGTGTGCAGGTGTTCTACTTTGATTCCCAGAAGATGATTTCACCCTGCTCCCCAACCAGTCCCAGATCCTTGAGCCTCCTCTCCTGATAATACTCCAAAACATCCAACTCGGACTCTCTCTCTCGGAAAGCATCATCGATCTGCTGGAGAACTTTCTTCTCGCCGGCTCTTATACAAACTGCGATTCGAAGTCTTTCATCCAAATTATCCCCTTCCATAAGTCTTTCATCCTGTGCATTACATCTACAAGCTTAGTCATGCATATAAAGATGGTTGTCATGTAAAAAACCAAAAAAGTAAATTAAAGCACAGTAATCCAAAAGGAAACAAAAAAACTGTACCATAGTCGAATATACTACTCTTTTTTTTTTCCTAGTTCTTTATGCTACTCAAGCATAATCAGTCAATCATAGCATTCCTCAGTGTTGGTTTTGTTGAATGGTGCCTATCATGTGCCATAACTTGGGAATTACATGAATGCAGTTGACCTTTTTTCTTTTAGTTTGCAAAAGGTAAGTGGTGAGGGTGGGTATCTTACAATTGTTCCAACATATCATTATGATGTGATTGTTAAGAATTTACTATGCACTTGTAATTTTATTATATATTCAACAGGCGCCACATATAGGATGAATGTACAGTCCTCAAAAACGAGCTTAGTAGAAAAGATTTAAGTTATTTTAACAGTTCAAAGCTAAATAAATGCATACCTCTTCTACGGTAGTGTGGTAGGCAGAGAGAGCAGATTTGCAGGCCTGTCTGACGACACGGCAAATGGCTTCCTCATTGGCACGACTCACCGGCAATTCCAGATGACCCCAAATTGTATTTCTGAAAACCGATTCTAAGAGAAAAGCATCTGTTCCTCCAAGAGCTACCAACCGCAAATATGGAAGCATCAATGGGGGTAGTGGGCAACCTAGAGCTATATCAAAGTATGCAGTTTCATCTAAACCATTTGACTCTGCAATGTCTAGTTTGTCTCCATAAAATGGATCAGATTCACTAATCTCTAGTGTAAAAGTATATGCATCCCGATCTGGCCTCTGTTCAACAAAGCCATAATCAAGCGCCAAGTCAGCATTACTCTTCGCAATGTCGTACTGGATATACACCTGAGTATATTTATCATGATAAGCATGAGTTGGAAGGCTGCTTGTATTAAGGCAAACACTTTGCTCAGATCCACATCCATCTTTCCCCGCATAGGAACCTCTATATGATGAAATTGAATACAGAGGTTATACAATGAATCTCACCTGCTCACCAGATTTCACATAGACTGGTGTTCGTAAAGAGAATATCAGTTCCCTAGAAAAGATGCCCTTTCCTTTAATCTCCCAACAAGAATCCTCTTGAGTGATACCGGAACTGTGGTTAATCTGGGAGAGAAGAGCAAAAGATAATAAACTGAAACTCAAATGTCAAAATGGTAAGTACAATGAAGAAAGTGTAATATGATGATCATTACATGGCTGATCACTGCTTGTAAAATATAAACCAGGCCAGTTATAGCTAAAAAGTTTAAATTACACAAAATATAGTTTTACATTTAGTTTATATACTTTTTCTTCATAATTAGTTTAAGGTGGTATGAACATGCTTAAAGAGTTGTACAGATGCACTAGTGGTGCAAGGATAGACATAGGAAGATGACAAAGCACTTCAATAAAAACAACAAAAAGAAATCTGGTGGTTCTTTTGCCAGCGATACTGCCATTAACAGAGTCAATTGTGGGAAAACACATTGTAATCAACTTAGATGGAAATTGGGACCATTCAAAATCACCAGGATGAGGATGCGGCCAAATACATATTATAGGCGTGAATGACATCATGATAACTGAATTGTGATAACTGAATTGCATGGGCACTAAAACAATAACTTCACGGAGAGATAAGTTTAGTACTTGAACAACATCGATATCAAAGTAATAACTCCATGTGTAATTATACCAAAAGCTTAGTAGCAGTCTAGGAACCTCGCATTAGGAACCCACTTCATGCATTTATGATTATGATCAGCATATTGGAAATTGGAAATTGGAAAGCAAAATTTTGGAACTGAAATTCCATGTATCATAAACCATACCCCATAAATTAAGACATCCAGCATTTCTCTGTAACTAGTTCTACAAAGACAGATTATAAACCGAATCATAAAAAGTTATTCGAATTTATATATTCCTGTTTTGATGCTCCCTACCTTCTAGGCAAATATTGGCTTGATTGCAACCCTACTTCCCAGGCACCTAGCTGCCATTATATTTTTACAATATTGCTTCCTCAAATCCGGATTTGCATCAAGATTTATATCACAACCTCTTTAAGTTTCTTAGATCAATGATTCATACGACATGTCAGCATGAAATAACCAACTAAAGGCTTGAAGATTTCTGCTAATCCTTTTATTTTCATTGAAGTTAATTGCAAGCTAATTCTATAAAAATCGAAGGTTCAGGAGTGATTTTATATTTCAGAATTCAAATTTAATGTATTATGCTAAATTAAGCAAGTCAACAGATATCTACATGCCATTGAATTAAAGGTTAAAATTCCATATCAACATTGTGGACAGACAAGAAAGAACATATTTTTAAAGATCCACTACATTCAGACAACAAAAAGAAGTCCATAATATTTGTGACAACAATTAAGCTCTATAACTCTCAGCAAGCAGGATTATACTACGAAGATCTTACAAGATCAGCCAATGGAACAAGAGCAAGATTTTCACCACGACCACGTGAAAAGGCCCTTGATCTGAGAATTCCGAAAGCCCACAGAAAATCAAGCGATGTTATAGCTGAAGGAAAGAGATGTTTGTTTGGAAGTATCACTTCCGCTTCTGCTTTGACAAATTCACTTTCGACATACTCTTTAGCACCCATCGTCGTGTTCAATAACTGAGTTCCTGCACAAATGCACACACAAATACAAACACCCACCATCTTAATATGAAACATCAAAGCTGATGGAAGTAAAGGGAAATCAGCATGCATCACATGGGAATCATGGAAGCAGAAAGTAGAACAGAAGGCACAGATATACAATAAAATGTATGGACTGCTGAAAGATTCTTCTTAGGACATGCATTATAAAAGAAACATTTACTCAGAATCTTGTTCTGGTAGCTCTTTGATGATCAAAACATTTATATAGCTAGCCTTGTTTCATGTGGTATGTGTTTCATAATCCACAAGCTCTCTTCAGCTATTTTGTAGTCTGCACAATTCTTCTGTCCTACTTCATTATACAATCCACACCAGCCCTCTACCTCACCATATGGTAATGGCAGAATACAGTATTCGGTAAACCAACTTCCTTTAGAATCCTTGGGTGAAACTAAAGGGCATCAGCATATGATTGAATGCCACTGTAAGTCAAAAGATCAAGCAAGTCACTGAAGGTCTGGACACACTAATTTTTATACATGTGAGACTAGTATTCTCAAGTAACTTCCAGTATAAAACATTTACCTCACCTGCAAAGTATCAACGTATGCACCCAAACAAAGATAAATACAAACAGATGCCGGAAACAACAAATATTGCTTTAAGAAGAATGATTCATCTTACCTTCTATTTCAGAAAGCTCCTCTTCTGACCTGCACCGGAAACATCAAATGCTGCTTAATAATTCGATTGTACAAGACAAAAGAATCTTGCTTTGAGGAATTTCACAGAGCGGTCGGGTGGGACTAATTATGTGAAGCAAAGCCAAAATCGATGATTTGTCGGAACGGGTTCTCGCAGTTACCAGAAGATAGTGGAATTGGTAGTGGGCGGAAGAATGTCGAGATAGGGGTGCCAGGGAGAGGCCGTGCCCAGGGCCCTCTCCCGCAGGAGGAAGAGGGCGATGGAGACCCAGGGCTTGAGGCCGGCGCACAGCTTCCCGATCTCGGAGGCGACTGCCGTGTCGGAGTCGATCCAGAGCCTCTTGGGGACCTCGACCACCACGTCGTTGCGGGTGATGTCCCTCTGGGCCACGAGGCCCAGGCCCTCCGGCACGAAGCCCGGCTTCACGGCCGCGGCGGACGAGGCAGCGACGACTCCCCGCTCACAAAGCCACCGCCAGAAGTCATCGACGGCGGCCTCCGACGGGGGGCCGCGCTGCGCAGCGGCGGTGCTGATCCTTCTGCTGCTACAGCCGATGTTGAGGACAGGTAGGGACCACGGCTTGCAGTTGGCGAGGAGGAGGGACGAGGAGGATGGGGGGACGAGGTGGAGAAGAAGACGGGGCACCGCCATCTGCTGCAAGAACGAAGTGTAACGAGAGGGAGTCGCAGCAGCAGCAGCCAAAAAGAAGCGCGGGTTGAGAAGCGAAGGTCCGACCGACCAGTGGCCTTAAAAACCCAACGGATAGGTTGGAGGAATAACTAAATCCCCTCCCCGCATCATTCATCCACTCCATCTTTTTCCTCTAATTCTTTAATTTTTATTATTTAAAATAAAGAATTTTAGACTTGGAAGCATTGCTACGATTGAGGCTATAATTTACGCAAAATGAAGCATTAAAGCCTTTTTGGACGTCCAATTTGCGTACAAACATTAATCCATGTGCTTCCACATAGGCTATTAACATATAATCCATGATTAAGGGTATAATTTATGCAAAGTGAACTATTTACAATTGCACATCAAAGCCCTTTTTTGCATAGAAACAATAATTCATCAGCCTCCACAGAGGCTATGAATATCGGGGAACGAAAAGGTGTGAGTATACACTGTCAGATTTCTACAAAGCAAGAACGATAGATACTCTGACCGTCAGTTTGGTCGGAAAATGAAAAATCACATATACCCCTCCCCTTCATCAGGGACAAAAATACTTATAACAAAATGAACTCATTATTTAGCATGAGTTAAACTGACAAAAAAGTTGTACAACTATTTATATGAATGATAAACGCAAAGACCAAAATTTTCCACTCATTGGTTTCGCTTATTTTGCCAATATGTGCAGCAATAAAACAAGAGAACCAAAATGCACCACTTTTCATCATAAAATGACAAAATATGAATGCTTTTAGTAGAATTCAACACACTGGAATGTCACAAGTGATAAGACTGTCTGTACCTGCTCCTCTCCTCTTCTAAGTGCTTTAAGTTTATCACGAAAGCATTCTTTCTTAACCATGCAACAACCAGCAAATTTCTTCCTCAAAGCAGTTTCACATAACAGACCAAACTAGGGTTTACTCGGAGACTCTTCTGCATAGTTTACGTATCTCCAAACTCCATGCAGTAGGTAGTATTGCTTCATCTAAATCCTCGAGAGTTGATTAACAGATGATACCAGTTCCTCCCATCTCAACAAGCCGTTCTACACCAAAACTACTAATTTTTCCTCCACACAGAATGATGTGGTACCCATGCCTGCATTATTTCCGATATATGATTATAAGCACAAGCAAGTAAATACAACTTAAAACACGAGCATATTTTTCGGTAACCATTTCCAAATCACAAAGAGTAACATCATCCAAACTAAATATATCCAACTTCTAGCACAATAAACATGCAGAGGGTTGGGTGATGAAATATGCAAAGAATAGTTTTATAGACATATGTTGATTTAAATGGTGCACTAGTAACTCCAATAGGTGTACTAAATGCGGCATCCTGAAAAGGACCAGGCCATTTTTCGCCCTCGGAAACCATCCAAGGTCTCCACCTCCCTTTCCTGATGGACACTCGGAATATTCTGCTGCCACCTGAGACAGACAGCCTGCACAAGGCAAGGGAAAACTAATTTCTTCCACATATAAAACTCACCCAAAAAACAGATAAATCTTCTAAAGACCTATAATTTCATGCAGGTTCAAGGTTTAAGTTCAAGAAAATTAAACTGCAAGATCAATCATTCCCTGAAAGTGCAAGTCAACATGAAGAAAATACGTACTTCAACATAACAGTACCTAAAAAGTGAAAGTGAAAATGAAAATAAAAGAACAATAAACCCACTAAAAAAAGGAAAGAAAATCAGAACTGAGAGCACATGTTGTAGGGAATCATAAAACAAGGACCTAGATTGTATCACAATGCTCTACCAATCATCATGCCTATAGCTAAACTCACAAGATACTGAAACAATCTCAGTGGACAGAACAGAGAACCTACCTTTGCAAATTCAGCAGGAGGAACCTTGTCTCCATTGCTTAGCCAGCCATCTTGGAGCTTCTTGTTTGCTTCATTAATCATGCCTTGTTTTTCACTTAATATGTGCCTTGCTGAAACACAATCAATGGTTTAATTTAGCACATATAACTCTGTGGACAATCCTTGGTACATGTAATGTAATTCAATGGCTAAACCTATCACCCATTTGGACACAACAGGTATCTAGTTCACTGTTAAGCATACATAGTCAGAATATGATGCAAGATAGGAATAATGTTAACCTATTCCATTAATTTAGGAGCACATGAGACCATCTTTGCCGGCCCAAGATTACACTCTATAACATGGCCAGCTTCCTTGAATGTGCTTCAATCAAATAAGACTAGAATTAGTCAAATTCAATCATGAATTCAAGAAATGGATGACGAAGGTGAGCAGCAACTCTGCACCTTCTTAAATTTCATAATATTAGGATCAGCTTTGGGATTGACAACACACTCTAGGATCTAACCAGTCTCAATTGATTGGATCAGCTAAATCAGATCGTGGGATAGTTATTCCCGTTAATTTTCCTTTTCCTTTCTTTTAGATGGTCGGAATTTCACCAAATCTTTTCAGCAAGCTGTTGGGAGTTGATGGAAAATTGGCCAAGATTGGTGCAGAACAGAATGAGTCATTCTGGCTTCTAGTAATTAGCCAGATACACAAAATCAATCAGAAATTAGACAGAACCAGCTCAGGATTAGCTGGCTTCAGGTTATCCTGATTGTTTGGAAATGAAATTAGTCTGACCCAATCAGGATCGATCAAGTCGAACTGAAATAATCTGTTTTGTTAATCCATGAATGGGGACAAGCCATTTGCAAATAGATAGTGCAATCTATTGGTGCCGTGAAGTAATCTGCATGACATTATCTGAAAGGTACTAGGCTTAATAATATCATAATTTTGAATGAACCAGACACTAAAATCAACTGATTGCGAAGGAAACTATGATCAAGGGAAACCGTGATCACAAGAGACGACACAACCCTTAACATAAGTGCAGGTACCAAGCCCATCACTTGACTTGCCACCCTTCCCTTTACCCTTGGAGGCATTATCATCAGTTGCAGAGGAAGCTGCTTGCTTTCCCTTCCCCTTACCACCTGATTCCTTGGGTTTCGAGTCCCTCCCCATTAGCTGCCAATGCTACACAGCAAAGAGGAAACACGACTACCCTCTTAGATCAATGGAAGGTGCTGGGAAAAGCGAGTCGGAACAGTTCGCAATGTAAATCCGCAGCCAATGCAAATCCGATCCAAGCAAGATCAGCCCCGAGAACAACAAGAATCAAAGGTGGCGGAAAAACGACAAGAAAATTACAGAAAACGGTGTCCAACCCATTCAGGGAGTTGGAACAAAGAAATCAGTTCTCCGAACAAAAGGGGATAAGTAATCAAAACACCGTGCCGTGGGGCATCATCCGTAATCAAACACCGTGCCGTGGGGCATCATCAACGGTGAACAAAGTGGAATTCAAGATCAGCACCAAGAACAACAAGAATCCAAGGCGACGGCGAAACAGCCAAGAAGAATCACATAAAGCAAGATCAAACGCAAACAAGGGAAGAAAAGGACGAATCTACGGCCAACCCAAGAACCTATGAGGCGAATCCAAGGCAGATTGAAGCCTTACTCGATAGCGATCGGAGAACAAGAATCCCCGGCGTCTCCGGCGAGGCCGGCATCGAGGCGCTGTTCATCTCTACCGAGATTGCCCTTCCCCAGGCGAAGGTGGGAATCGGGAGCGGAGCGGGTTTCGGCATTCCCAGATCGAGCAGGACGACGCGGTTGCGGCTCACCCAATCCTTTCTTGTCGACCCCAATCGAGGCGCAGGGATGGGAATTGAAGGCATCAACAAAGGAAGGTAGAATTTCTCATAAAAGCCCTTAATTTTCTTTTATCTCTTAAAAAGCCTCTGATTTGCATAAATACCATAGTACCCCTAAATTTTCAGATCCAAGCGCCAAGTAACGGAAAGATAAAGGGCATATATGTAAATAACGAAAAGAAATGGGGTGCTCTGAGGAAAGGAAATAATAGAGGGTCTTTGTGAGAAATTACCCTAAATAAAATAATCCAATTTCCACATAAATTTACGCTCTCTTCCGACACACGTGCAACGCACACGACCAAGGAATCTCTTGCATACCTCCTTGATTCCTACGCGAATCCGTACTCATATTTGTAGGCGAAGTAAGGGCACGGAGTCCGCTGAAGTCGCCTGCTTGGTTGATCTCCTAGTCAACCCCGAGTCGTCTCTCTTCCTTAGCTTGCCCTCTCCGATCGATCCATATCCCTACAGGTTCTTTTCCCTTACCCTTGCTCATCCTTCTCGTGTTCTCCTTCTTCTTCCTTTCCTTTCATGGATCTTTTCCGGTGAGAATTCAATCGTGTTTCTTTTATGTGCCTTTTGTTATGATCGGAATTCGATTTATCGATTTCTATTTCGCCTCGACTGATTTGGTACTCAACTTGTCCATTGCAGAGAGCGTATTAGCTATCGAATCATGACTCTGAAGTCGGTGCTTCGTGCTCTGCAGGCGGTCTTCCCGCAGGTATGAGGCCATGTCAGTATAATCAATAAAAAAGACATTTTTATGGACACCAACCAAACAGAGGTCTGACTGTTGGAATTGCTTTAGATCTAGTTAGTGTCATGTTCTTTCTCGTGTTTATACTGTTGGACATCATGGGATAATTCTCAAAAGGAGTACTCAAGAACTCATGTATTAACCAAAACTACAGCCCTCCACCAATGTAAGGTTAATTGGATCGGGGATATTACAGTCTTCCCATCTCAAATCTTGATACCAAACCTCAGACAATAATATCAGATCACGCCCGGACCAGAGATTCATTGGAATGCATAGTAAGCGCCAACTGAACGATTGTTGTGCTGATGTTGTGTTTGTCAGAATCATGACCAGTACTATAATTACTCAAACACATGGATGATGCCCATAAATGCGGGACAATAGTTTGTGGAACTATAAAAATTATATATTTTTGTTATGTGAATTGTATATGTTCCTCAAATAGGTCGGCATGCTATGTTATTGTGTTATTATTGGTAACAACATCAATGGTTTCTCTTCTGTCATCCAATTTTCTAGGAACTAATGGAAAATTTACTTAGTACAGAAGAAGAAAACAACAAGAGCATGAGTCTAATAAAACATCAATTTACAACTCCAATTATAATTAGCCTCAGTTCATATGCTTGAATAAATATCAAACTAGTATGTGCCAGAAAGAGGGAGCAACAAACACTAGGAAACTAAAGATTTATTCTATGCAGAAAAGAAATAATCCTTACAATTGTAGTGCAGTAGTGTCAAATTTCAAAAAATGTGTTGCAGACAGTATTACTGTAATCATCATTTTAATGAAACCATTAGTTGAAATTTATTGTAGATCATATCAAGACTATCATTCGAGCAGTCATAATTTCTTAAACGAACAGAATAGAGATAATGTGGAGACAGTATACGGTTCCAAGGTTGAAATAATCACTGATCTTTGTTCCAAGTATTACACTTGTAAAATCAGTTTGTACCTTTTGGTGTGATTTCCCAATGTATGTTGAATTACACAATGTCATCAATCAGGCCCTTATGTGTTACCTAATTATGATTTTCATTGACTTGCATAGAACCACTAGACTTCATGATCGTGGATATGTCCCTGGTTTTAGCCTTTGGAAGGTTAAGTAGGGGAGACTGTAATACCCTGAATATCGAATGCTGCTGATTCTAAAATTGCTTTCTTGCTTCATTATGCAGAATATTACAACTTTATGCATTTCAGAAATTTACATTGTTATATATTGTGATGTTAACATACCTGTGGGACACATCCACATCCACCACCTTATTTATTAGAAGAATTCTTCATTCCTTATATGTTCTATTGCTAGTTTGATTAATTGAGGTCTGGATATTTAAAGATTGCCTGGGATCTTGACTTTGTAAATTATAAAATCAGGTGAAGTTGAATTTTGATATTGGGGTTGTTCTTTTGCTTTCAATGACATTATAATTGGTGTCTCTTTTACTTCCCTGCAGATTGATCTCCGAATACTTAGGGCTGTCGCTGTTGAATATTCTGAAGATGTTGATGCTGCAGTAGAGTTCATTCTATCTGATGTTTTACCAATCATAACTGGACCAGCAGAAGCATCAAATCCCTATATTTCTCTTGATGCAGAACAATCACTTAATGGTAGGTGTTTTTTCATGTGACCAAGTTCAATTAGAGCAATTTAATTATTTGAGATACTTATATCTGTTATGGAGTTTCTTGATTTCATCATTTTTTCCATTCATATGGTCTCATCTTTTCTAGCTTTTCTTCTTCTTGCTTACTTGTGAAATTACTATTTTTTAAAACAATTATCCGGTATCATGTACGTGGGAAGCAGTAGGTGATTAATTCTTTGAGATACTTATATCTGTTATGGAATTTCTTGATTTTATCATATTTTCCATTATACACACTAAGAGGAAATGTGCAACATATTTCATATGGTCTCATCTTTTCTAACTATTCTTCTTCTTGCTTACTTGTGAAATTACTATTTTTGAAAAATGGTTATACTAGTTTGGCTAATATTTGGTACCATGAACGTGGGAAGCAGTAGGTGATTATTCACGGGAAGACATGAATGGGGCAAATCTACTACCATGTCACAATGTAATTGTTGAACAAAAAGAGAGTCTTCTACCTTGTGAACCGGAAGCCGAATCAGATATGAATCTTTTTGCTGATCATAGAAGTAATGCTCATTCAGAGCCACAACCCTCTGTTGTGATGCTTGCTGGAAATTGTTCTAATGTCCTTGGAAAGAACGAAAACTTGGAAACCAAACTGGAGGAAGAAGTTAGTGTGCCACAGACCGTTGCAGCTAAGTGTGATGTTATGGATGCTGATGTCCAAGAATTGGGCAAGACAAAACTTGATGGCACTCTAGCAGCTACTTCAGACAGTTGTTCTACATTGTCATTCCCAACTGTTCAAAACAATGTAGATCTGATGGATTGTGGAACACGGATAGAGAAGGTTGTGAGCAGTTGCATTAGTGAGCATGGAGAACAGTTACTAGGAACATTCAAGGATGTTGCCAAATTCCAAGATAAAATGCCACTTTGAAGCGAATAGTACTGTTTCAGCTGCTTTTACCAATGCTGAGGAAACCTCATCAGTCCATGAAATTTCTCAAGCTCAGCACTGTGAAAAAAGATTTCCAAAGTGATTAGGAAGTACAACAGCTTGAGTGAGTAGCTGAGACGGCTTCTGTTCTGTTGCCACTTGAGGAAGAGCTGAGAGTTTATAGCCATTAAGGATCTTAGGTGTGATATATAAGCAATAAGAGAGCTCTCAAGGGTGAGAAGTTTTATCTTATCTTTTTTTTTCTTTTTTTTTTCTTCTCCCATCATCCTTCTCCTTCGTCCTTAACCAACACGTCACATCAATACCACCATCGTCAATAGAAGCAACGACATCATTTCAACGTAGCTCTCGTTGACAACCACCACCTTACGTGTCACCTTTACTATCTATCATTCACTCGATTATCATTTCACCGTCCAGGGTCAAGAATGTTAGATTATTTTTAGTTATATTAAGGGTTATTTACATGATTAATGTTCCTTATCTTCGAAGCATAAGTGATGTATTAACTCAAAGAATAAGATTGATCTAACCCTTTGATTATATTTTGTTTATGATTATCTCTTGAAATATTTCATTTTTAATCCTTCCATCCAAAGTAGGTCTTCTAACTCTTCTTGTTTTTCTTAGTTATTTTATACTTACTTGTCTAGATTCACTAAATTCTCAGACTAATCAAAAAGTTAATAAAGTCATAATTGAAAAAAATGAGTTAGCATCCTTATTACTACTGCTTATCTTTTCCGACATCTTCGCCTTCATCACCTCTCACTATACTTTTTATTTATGTTTATCACACACCATACCACTCATCCCTATATTATATTGGTATCAATGAGAAGAAGAAGCACTTTGGGCGTCTTGTAAGGCCTATCAAATTCACAATTCGATGGACAGGAGCCATAATTGTTTGGTAACACAGCAGGATCTTGGCCACTACATCCAGAACATGATTAGCATCAGAGCATCAAGAAGAAAAAAAATTTTGGACAGGCAAGAGACTGTTGAAATAGAAAGGGAGAAAAGATAGAATTATCACACAAACAAGAATATGGACAAGGCAAAGTAAACTTTGGGACCTTCGTAACCCAATACATAGGATTTATATATTCCCCATAAATACTTCGTATTCATTACATTTAATATGAATCTCTTTTCTAGACTTTTTTCCATCTTTCAATAACTAATAGTTATTTTGGTTCACTCTTCTCTTTAATAATAAATTTCTTCACGGTACTTTGGATGGATTGATAAGTTTAACTTCAATATTCATTCCTCTTAAAGTTATTCAATAACATATCAAGTTTCATTCATAGTTATCGAAATACTTTAAATATATTTGTGAATATATTTGTCTCTTATTCACTTGTCTTGATATGAAGTAGTTCTATTTCTTTATTTTTGACATGATTCTTTATAAAATAACATCTTGTATTAACATGCTTCGATCTTTCATGGTAGATTAGATCCTTTGCTAGGATAATAACTAACTTATTATCAATATTAATCTTGATTGGATTTTTTTTATTATATATGAACGTAACTTTTTAGTCAAATTGCATTACAAATAAAAGAGGCTACTATATCTATATTGATCTTTTAAAATGTTTCTTCAAAAATTATATGAATGCATATTCACCAAGATAAAACACAAAACTCGCTATATTTTTTCTATCATCGTAGCTTCTAACCCAATCATTATCATTGAATTTAATAAAATATAGCTTCTTCACGACGAGTAGAATATGTCAAAGTTAATTATTCCTTTATTATATCATAATATCCTCTTAGCAACATTCAAATGAGATGTTTTTGAATTTTTCATAAATCTACTTAATTTTTTATGAATTTTTTTTCAGAATCTCCTTTGCATAATATGTTCATGAAATTTTTTTTTTATTATCTTATATAACTTCGATGCCTAAGAAATGTCATTAGGCCCAAGTCAATCACCTCAAACTCTTTTTTCATCGAAAGTTTAAAATCTTTAA